>BMAU01021256.1:0-335858 GCA_019973935.1 Trichonephila clavipes
GTGAATTGGCCTCGAAGATCTTGTGATTTAACACCGCTGAGACTATTTTTTGTGGGGCTATGTAAAGTCATTGGTCTATGCAGATAAGCCACAAATCCTTGACTATTTGGAAGACAACATTTGCCGTGTTATTGCCGATATACGGCCGCAAATGTTGGAAAAAGTCATCGAAAATTGACGTCCAGATTGGACTACATCCGAGCCAGCCGTGGCAGTCCTATGTCAGAAATCATAATTAAAATGTAATGCCACAAGATTATCTTTCGAATTTTCGTTGTTTTATTGCAATTTAAAGATCTATAAACCTCTAAAAAAACACCCTTTAAATATGGAATGTTCATATTGTGATCCTTGACAGTAAACAAGAAAGAGAATTTTTATCCTAGAACTTAATTAAGGTAATATATTGGTACTAAGTGGAAAAGAGTGGAGCAACAAGTAATATAAAAATTTATTTTTAAGTCAATACCTATTTAAGTCAACAAAGAAAAAATTTATTTTAATAACTTTTTATTAAATAGTTACAATTAATATAAATATGTATATACGTATGACAGAATCACACTATTAAGTGACAAAAGAGAAAGCGATTTTCCTTGCAATTTTCCATTTTCCTTTCTATATATGGTTTTCGATTACTTTTTATATTTGTTACTATTTATTCATAAAAAAATTTCATTAATGAATTAATATTTGAAAAAACTGAATCAACATTAAATGTCATCCACTACAAGTTTAAAAAATTGTACTTGAGCTTGAATGGATGAATAGAAAGTATTTTATTAACGATTGAAAATTTGAACAAGATAGATATATATAAGGAAGAGAGTGAACTAATAGTAGGAATTGAAAAATATAAAATATAAAGAGCATTAAAGCAATGAGATAATCATTACAAATACAATCAAAAGAATTTTTTGCATGTTTGTTGTTTAATACCAGGTGTGGAATACGTTATTCTGAAAGGGGTTATTTTTTCTTTTAGGAATAAAAATTAGATAGCTTAAAGTAATTCTTTCGAAACATTTAAAGGAAAAAATTTTTAAAATTTATATTGATGTTTGCGCTATAGGATTATTTGATTTCTTTGCCTGAAATCGAATCTAAAATACTCTGTAACACAGTATAAAGTGTCCTTATAAGTTTTGTTATTCTTGATCATCTGAATTACAAATATTTCATTACACTTAAGCATATCGATAAAACTCAAGATTTTTAAAAATTTTATGTCATATCGAAGAACTTACTAGTAGTGGTAGAAATATTGTTTTTTTAAAGTGATATTTTAATTTTGAAATTATTTCAATGTTTAGATATTTTAATTAAAAGTACTCGATGCAAAAACTACAACTAATTTTAATTCGTAAACCTCCTCAAATTATTTAAGGTATCCAATTACGTTCAGAACCGTGATTTGCAAAAGCGCATAAATGGATAATTTTCATGATATTTAGTGGCACTTAAATAAGAATATATGCATAAAATTGTTTTAAGGACATTTTGACAAAAAAAATTATTTAAATATAATATTTTGGCAAAAAATTAACTTAAAATAATCTTTTTTCCAAATGTTCTCTTTTTGTGAAACATGCTTCTATTATAATAATATTTTGCCTGTATATAGCTCAGACCTCTTTACAGAGGCTCAACTAGAATTTTTGAAATACATAACTTAGAAGCGGGTTTATTCATATTTTACGGCAACAGAGGGGAGAAATTTTAAGAAAAAAACGCCAATAATTATTTCAATTGGTGGTAACTCTGAAAATAATGGGAATTTTTCAAAAATTCTAGTTGCGCCTCTGTAGAGAGGTCTGAGCAATGTACAGGCAAAATATTATTAGAATATAACCTTTTTCACAAAAGGAGAACATTTGGGAAAAAGATTATTCCAAGTAAATTTTTTGCCAAAATATTATATTTAAATAAATTTATTTTGTCAAAATGTCCTTAAAACAATTTTATACATGTATTCTACTCTGAGTGACACTAAATATCATGAAAATTATCCATTTATGCGCTTTTTTAAAATCACGGTTCCGAACGTAGTCGGATACCTTAAGGTATCCGACTACGTTCGGTTCCATTCCATTGGTTTAATGACCAATGGAATGGAATGGCAATTGAGTGAGTGTTTATTAACGTCACATTTTTAAGCAACCCGGGGGCTATTGGTGACGGACCTTGGTGAAATGACGAAAACGACATCAAATTATCCCATCAGGCTAACGTGAAGACTTTGAACCACCACTGATTAAACGTACACCAACTCGTCTATACGGTGGGTATTCAATGACACTAGGTCTCAAATTCATTACACATCGGCCACAAGTTCATGACTATAATAACTAGGTTACCCCGGCTGCAAACGTACTGTCAAATATTAGGACGATGGAAGGCAGCATAGGGGAATTTGTTTTAGTATCAAATCTATTAAGCGGGTAGGGGAGAATATCGACAAAAAGCTTATAAAAACGGGTGTATGAAGAGCAATGCACACACAAAAAATATGCTTGGATGCAGTAAAACACTTCGGTGCGTAGCCACTCATATTGGACCAAAAAAGAAAACGTTCCATATCCCCATCTATCCAATATCATAGAGATTGGCAGAAATCTACTCGCTTTATGCATAGATGTTTAGGGGCTCTAATTCTGTCTCTAAGTCTTATTAAAAATAACTACGTCCACAAAAACTTATTTACCTTCCTCTTTTTTTCTTTATAATTATCTTTTGAAAAATATACCGGTATCTGTATATACATTTAAACAATTGGCTGGCTTAGTTATTTCAGCAAAATTTTTTTTCTATTAATAAAATTTGCTGAGAATCAGTGAAAATAGTTGGTAAAGTCAATTTCATTGGTAAAAACACCCCCGTGGGAGGATTTCTTGCAACGTTTATACTTATTTGTATACATGAATTCTGGAGCATTTATGAACGTGGACTAGAGATGCACTTAAATCTCCCAATCGAAATGACAAAAACGCATATTGTCCAATGACGCTAAAGGAAATCATACATTTTCCAAAACAGAGAGTGGATTACTGCAGTTTTAAATTGACAATTACTGACTCACCTTCACTGTTTCATTCCTTTGAAACAGTAAAAGGTAATTATGTTTTCACTTTCGATTTTTTTTTTGTATTTCCTTGAGATTTAAAATAATATTCACAATTATATATACTTTTTTGCTATATTAATGTAAGAAATACTACACACACACACACAGTTCTTTAATTGCTTCAAAAAAAAGAAGAAATCAGGAGTAATTTATCTCAAGGGTATTTTTTAACATTTAAATAGCTCTCAAAGGAAATAAAATAAGCAGTAAAAGGTGCGAAATGTGACTTCTCCATAGCTGGGAGTATATTTAGAGCACTTGGTCCTCTCCAGCCTTGATATCTTATTCAATTTTTTTGTGATACATAAAAAGATTATAATTGCCTGTAATTGATAAAAATATATGAATAATTTTAATTAAAAGGAAAGATTTGTTTATTTGAAATGCGTTAAAGTTAAATTTATTAAGTTATCATAAAATATTAATATACTGCTAATATTTATTATTTAAACTGTCAGAGAGAGAGAGAGACATCTCGCTGATACTAATGGTAAAATTTTCTCTCGTCCAATAGGTGCTAAAGATGAATTGAAACCTGACAAATGAGGTAGCTGCTTATTGTTGTACGAGATGGAAAAGAAATTAGAGAAACATACTCCTCCCACATCTAGGGAGCGTTCTTATCGGTTGATACGTTAAAGACAGTTGTCTCTAAAACGTTTTTTTTTCCTTCTCATTCCTTTAATTGTGCGGTTCTGATAGAGGAACTTGATGTTAATATTTGGTTCGTGATAGCAGTAACATATTTTATTGAGGTAAAATGGCTTCTTTGTAATTAAGCTACGAGAAACAATGTAAAAATAATTTTGAGGCTTGGATCCTTTCTAATATAGAGATATGTGTGTTGATATAAAAGAAATGCTTATGTTTCTTATGTAGAGCACATAAAAACATACAATGGTTAGCAAATTTATATAATTAAGAGAATTTTAATCGTCATAAATTATCCTCCACTCTAAAAATGTGAAGGGGAAAATTATTTATAAATGCTAAATATATTACTGAAACTATATTTTACTAAATTAATTTATTATTATAAAACATATTGAATGCCAGAAGAAATATCCTCTATCAACAATAAAAAAATGTATAATAAAATGTCCAACTAAAGGAGTTTATATTTCTTAAAAAGTTTATTTTTTTTTTTGGAATCAATTTTATACCTTTGACTTCAATTTAATAACTACATTCAAATTATAGCTTCTTTGAATTATTCAGCTATTTAACTGGAGTGTTTACAAAAAGCTGATATTTTTTTAAATTTCGCTAATTAAAAAAAAATATATTTCCTGATTATTTCAAATACATCATAATTCACAGGGAAAAAATACAATCACCAAACTTATTTGAAAAGTTTATGAGAATGCTTGTATAAAAGTTGTAATATTGTGAATAAGTTCAATTTTTTAAAAAAATATATTAGTTAACTAGTTAAAATTTATACTGACAAAAAGAGGGCATGAAAAAGGAAATTAATTTGGGATCGAGACTTGGTGTAACAGTAGTACTCCTTTAGGGTGTTCACCCCTCAGTGTAATTCCGCCGAATGGCCAGTCAATTCGGAGAAATCAGCCTTCGAAATTCATGCTTGGCTTTTATATAATTAAATTTTAATTTTACGCAATGAGTTCGTAGCTTGATTGGTCAATCGTCTGCTTACTATGCGCGAGGTCTGGGTTCGATTCCACGTGATCAACTTTTTTTTCTTCAATTCATTTAATTATATTTTTAAATTAAATAAATTTATTTATGAAAGGTTTATTAAATATTAAATTATATTTTACGTAATTATTTTGTATTTTATAAAGTAAAATTAACTGTCATTATACAAATAATTATATTAAATTTTATAAATACATTTTATATTAAAATAAATAATATTTATAATAAAATATATAAAATAAATATTAAATGATATTTTACTAAAAAAATTAGTTACAAACAGTTTTATAATGAGAAATACAATATACTATAATTAAAATATTATATATAATATAAAATAATTTATAAAATATGTTATATTATTATTAAATAAATTATTTAATAATTTTAATATATTAAGAAATATGTCTTTTTATATATTATTACTTTAACTATTTTAAAATTTTATAAAATATTTAATAAGTCCTTTTCAAATAAATTTATTTAATTTCAAAAAGTTTATTTAAATAATTTTATTGAATTCATTAAAATAATTTCTATAACAAATTATAATAATAATTTCAATAATAAATCATAATAATAATAATTTCAATAATAAATCATAATTTTAATAATAAACAATAATTTTTAATAATAAACAATAATTTTAATAATAAACAATAATTTCAATAATTAATAATAATTTTAATTATAAATTAATAATATTTCTTATTAATACTAATGCTTAATCATAATGAACTAATTATAATAAATAGTAATTAATTAGTCAATTTTAATAAATAATAATTAATTTACTAATTTTAATTATTAATAGTTTTCATTAATAATTATTTTGAAATTCTTTATTTAATAATTATTTTAAATATCTTACATAAACAATAATTTTAAACATTTTTAATTATTAATAATTTTAAAAACTTTTAATTAATAATAATTTTAAATATTTTTACTAATAAATAATTTTAAACATTTTTACTAATAAATAATTTAAGTTATATATTTTTAATTTTTTTTAACTTTATAAATTACAAATAATTACAAAAAATATCATGTAATATTTTATAAACCTTTTATAAATGAATTTATTGAATTTAAAAAATAATTAAATGAATAGAAGAAAAAAAGTAGATCGCGTGGAATCGAACCCAGACCTCACGCATTGTTAAGCAGACGATTTACCAATCAAGCTACGAACTCGTTACAGAAAAATTAAAATTTAATTGTATAAAAGCTAAGCATGAATTTCGAAGGCTGATTTCTCCGAATTGACTGGCCATTCGGCGGAATTACATTGAGGGGTGAACACCCTAAAAGAGTCCTACTATTACACCAAGTCTCGATCTCAAATGAATTTCCTTAGTCGTGCCCTTCCCTTGTGAGATATTTTGTTCGAAGTATTCTACGAATTCAATGTAGATTTCACACGTTAATCCTTTTACGTGTACAAAAAACGCTCTCGTGATTCAAAATATCAAATGGAAATGTACGTGAAATGGGAAAACAAAATGAAAATGAAAACGCATTTAAAAACGCGAAGTAGAATAATTTATGAATAGAAAAGTACATTTTTTACAATATTCTCGCATCTAAGTTTGAATTAAAGTTTCTATTTGTAACATAATAACAATTTCGTAGTCGATTAAGGATATCTAATAGACCTAATAATAGTAATAAACGTTTCAGTATATAATTTCATAGATAAGTAACTTCACAAAGAAAACAAAATGCTAAGTCGTTCTCAAAGTAGGATACACACCGTAATAACGTATTATGATTTAGGGAAGGAAAAAGTGAGAGGCATTTATTTTTCTATCAACTATTCCAATTAAGGCACCTCCTTCTTCAAAAATAAATAAATATCGGGAAATACTTGCTATCTACTTTCGTTAGACTTCCTGATTATTTTAACCACGTGTATGAATCAGCGAGATAAACAAAAAAAATTCCAAGGCTTCCTGGAAAGAGAAGATGGCATCTCTACCCAATTTGAACATTTAATAACTCAAACAAAAGTGGAAGTCAATTATTCACATTAAATGGACTGTGAAGCATTTAAAAGGCGAAGCTTGTGGGCTCAAAGGAAACGATTTGGCTTGCGTGTTTCAGAAGCTTCATTGTAACAGCACGAGTGCATTTTTTTTTTTTTTTTAGAAGCCATTTTCAGTGAAATTAAAAGAGCTAATATCACCCACCAAGCAAAAGTTAACAGATTTAATAGATCCTTTAATTCTTTATAGTTAGTTCGTTTTAGTTTATCTTCCAAATTAATACATTTTCTAGTAAAGTCTGCCGTTTCTTTTTTAACACGCTTTTACTGGCTTCACCAAACTGTGATGGAATCTTTGAACTTGATTTTTACCCACTTTATTAGGTCTGAGTAATTAGAAACTGTGCACACTTGTCAAGGACCGATGACAATGCAATAATTTAATAATTTTATTCCATTGTCCTGATCAGGATCTTCAGGATTAACGATTGTAACGGCGTGGCACATAGTACACTAGGAGGCTTGACACATAGCACACGATAGACTAGAAAGAGGGCGCTGCTGTGAACTGTTTTGGCCTTTGAGCGGGAAGGAGAGAAGAAGAGGAGTCTCGAACGTAAAATGGACGAAGCTGCCTGTAGTTCCCGATGTGACTTTTAATTGTAAATGAAAATATTAATATAGTGATGTGTTTTGAAGGAAATAATAAAAACGGTAAATCCGGTTAATTAGAGCTGATTAATTCAACTACAAGACGATCTTACACGATTTACCATTTCCAGATTTGGGGACTAATTTCCGTTCTTATTTCCATATTTGGCGACTAAAAGATTAAGTTACAACCCTAAAGTGAATACGCTCATGGTTACAAATACAACAAACAAAATAAATAATAGTCTAAAAAAGTTTAAAAAAAACTTTTATTGTAGATCGAACAAAAAAATTAAAAATAAATTATAGTTTAAAAAAACTAAGGGAAAAAAACCTTATATAATTTTTTTTAATCGAACTGAAAAGTAAAAAATAATTCTTAATGTAAGAATTAATTGATTAACGAGAAAATTAATGTCATTGGGGTAAAAGCGTGGGATGCTCGATATAATTTCTATTGTTATAATTTCTTACTAGTTCTACTCCGAAATGTAGAGTTAGTGTAAACATGTAGCACACACACTCCAAGCTTTTTCCACAATGGCATTAATTTTCTCGCGCGCGTTAATTCTTTTATTCTTATATTAAGGTATCCGACTACTTGCGACAACTTTTTTTTTAAAAAAAATGGAGATATGGAGATTTTTTTGTGGTATTTAGATTCATTTAGTACACTTTAAGAAAATAAGGCTAAAACTAAGAAGAGAAAAATAAATTATTACTACTAAAATGGGAAAAAATAGGTAAAAATTGGCAAAAAATTGCATAAACGTGGCCCACTCTGTATAAAAAGTAAATGAACAAATTCTCAATTTTTGAATTGTGATGTATTACTTTGTTATTCCTTTTTGAAGTGACCTTCAGGATAAGAGATAGTTTAATTTTTACAAATACTTGAGCCCTTGATCTTAGTTGTCACATGAAATTGCTTAAAAAAACAGTGATTATATTCACATAAAGAACTGTAAATTTTGTAATAAAACAGTGATTGATAAATCTAAAGGTTAAAATACTTCTACTGTTATACAGAACATACATACAAATTTCAGCAAATTATTTTAAAAGCTTTTTGAGCAATTTCTGTCCCCGTTTGAGTTTTTCAAAAAAAAAAACATATTTCGAGTAAAACGCATTTAAAAGTTTGACATCTTAAAGTCAAGAGTTACGGTGTTTGCTTTTACTAAAACACTTGTAGTAGTTTTGTTCTAGTGAATAGAAAATAAAAAAAAAAAAATTAGTATTTTTATAAGGCCACTAAGATTGCCTGTAAAATAAAATCATAAAAGAAATCTGTCAATTTTTAAGAAAAATCATGATTTTAGGGTAGTTAGATACCTTAAGAATTATTTTTTACTTTTGAGTTCGATTAAAAAAAACTATAAAAACGTGTTTTTTAGTTTTTTAATACAGTAATTTATTTTAAAAATATGATTTGTCAAAAATATGAGACTGATGACGAAATAAGAGCTTTTGAGTATGTTTTTGGAAAATTCCACACTTTTCTTTTATCATTTTTTGTCTAATATTTTTGAATGAATGAATTGTACGACTTGCTCTTCAGAGGAGATTAAAATCAAATCCGACGCTAAAAAACCAAGTAAACCATCTAAACAAATGTTAGGTATCATTAATTTGGCTCTTTTGTATCAAAAACTGTATTATGCTGAACAATATCTGTATATTTAGTTGTTGGAAGTAATTTTGGGTAATAATGTACATATATAAAAGGAATAGTTTTTCAAAAATTTAAAATTCAAAATAATTTTTGTATTTGAATGTCATGTTTTTGCCATGAGAGTGAAACATACAATTTTTTGCTTTATTCCTTACTTTAAAGGGAAACTATTAATGTATTTAGTTTTTAAATAATATCCTTTTTCATGTATACAGGGTGTTGCCGAATTCGACCGACAAATTCAGAGGGGTGATAGTAGGTACCCTGGGGACGAGTCGACAAATAAACTTAGAACATAGGACCACAAACCACATTTAGTTGGAGTAATTTGCAAAAGACATTTATAATGGGTGTGATGTCGAGTGGAATGAAAAGGAGAAATAAGAGGAAAAAAATAAATTTATTAAACATAAAGCATGTTTACAATACGAACAATGCATCACAGTTCGACGACAGAAAAACAACAACAAGTGATTGTCGCATGAATTGTTCGAAGTTGCTGCCGCATATGTCATAGCACAGCCGAAACCGACGGATGAAGGATTTTCGGATCCCTTCAAACAAATCAGGTGCGATGACGATAGAGTTTTGTGCCATGAGATCCTCCACTCTAGCCGCCAGTATCTCATGTACAAGCGATTTCAAGTGGATCGAGAAGAAGAAATTCCAGGGACTCAGGTCCGAGGAGCGTGGAGGCAAAACAACAGGTTCACCGAGTCCAGTCCACCCCCTTCCCCAGGATATGTAGCATGGAGATAATTACTAACCGGATTCGAAAACTGTGCTGGTGCACCGTCGTGCGTCTGGTGCGCAGTGGCCGTGCGGGTTTCTTCCCCTCATTCGTTTGGCCACTCAACTCGTCTGGCTCATTGTCCTCCCAACGACGTTCTATGCTGATTTATCGTCCCCATGCTGCCTACTATTAACCTTCTGAATTTGTTGGTAGAATTCGGCAACACCCTGTACATAATTTGAACAATACTGATTTTAATGCTCAATTTTTAGGTATTCTTACAATTATTCAAATCACAGTGAGTGACTTAATTTAAAAAGGCAACATAACATAAAGTAAATATTAAAATAATTGATAATTCTTATTAAGTTTCTTCAAGTGTTTTGAGTAAAAATTCATTCATTTGTTTTGAGTAAGTGATTTTTTAGTACTTTTGTGGGAACATAATTTTCGTTAGTTTTAATTTTCTGAAGTTCCCTCTAGAATATGCTATTCATAGTTTAAATAACCATGCAGTATAAAACTACTTTTGTAATACAATTAAACCTGTTTTTGTGTGGTAGATAGGGACCACATGAAATCGCGCAAGAAATATTATTCGAAAATTTCATAAATACATATAACCAATGAACAGAGCGTCTTGAAGTGTATTATGTACATTAATAGAAAACATTACAGGGGCGCCAAAAACTTTTAAATTCATATACAGCATAAAATAGATCGCACAAAAATAAAATCGCATAAAAAAGGACCGCAGAAAATCAGGTTCTACTGAAGATAACTAATAGTATTACGAGTTAATTAAAATTTTATTCCTAGCTCCATCCAGCAGAGAGCAAATTTATTTTGCACAATTCAAACTAGAGGAATATTTTGGATAATTTGCATCGAAATATTTATTTACGGAAAATACTGATACGATTTATTATAAAAATTCTTCAATTTCATTTTGTTTATACAAATTCAAATAAATTCTATTTCTTGTTTTTTACAAGTATGTGTTAGTTGATTAACTGAAGGCCTAATAATTTTTAACCTATTATTCGCGAATATCACATTTTCGGACACATTTTTCAGATGCGAAATTAAACCCTAAAAAACCGTGTCCACAAAAGTCAAAAACTGTTAGAGGAAAAGTAAGTTTAGAAGGACGCTGTAACTGAATAGATTACCTAATAAAACCAACAGACACATAACGAAGATTTTCAACTTGTGAAAAACAAAAGAACAAGAATATGTGCAAAATGTAATGTGCTGTTGCATGACAAATTTTTTGAATATTTTCATGCACCATAAGTAATATTTTACACCATTTACAAAAAAATTTAACAAAAGAATATATAACTAAAATTTTTTTTCAGTATACTATAGCACATTCCGTCAATGTCCCAAAAATGGCACGGGTTTTAATTTTTATATTTAAACAAAAATAATAACAATTATTGCAAAAATAGTCCAAGATAGTCAATATGAACATCATTATTCAGTTAATTTAATTATTTTGTATTTTTGAATTAAGGTATCCGAGAAGGATTAAGGATCCAAGACATATGTTTTCCGTTATAAAATTTCTTAAGAGGACACATATCTATATTTTTTTAGCCATAACTCAAGACATTAATCATACGTGCCTAAAGATATAAACTTTTCTCTTTTAAGGTATCCGACTACGTTCGGAACTATGATTTTAAAAAAGCGCATAAATGGATAATTTCATGATATTTAGTGTCACTCAGATCAGAATACATGCATAAAATTGTTTTAAGGACATTTTGACAAAAAATGTATTTAAATATAATATTTTGGCAAAAAATTAACGTAGAATAATCTTTTTTCAAAATGTTCTCCTTTTGTCACAAATGCTTCAATTATAATAATATTTTGCCTGTATATAGCTCAGACCTCTCTACAGAGGCTCAACTAGAATTTTTGAAGAACTCCCATTATTTTCAGAGTTACCACCAATTGAAATAATTATTGGCGTTTTTTTCTTAAAATTTCTCCCTTCTGTTGTCGGAAAATATGAATAAACCCACTTCTAAGTTATATATTTCAAAAATTCTAAGTTGAGCCTCTGTAGAGAGGTCGGGGATATATACAGGCAAAATATTATTATAATAGAAGCATTTTTCACAAAAGGAGAACATTTGGAAAAGAGGTTATTCTAAGTTAATTTTTTGCCGAAATATTAAATTTAAATAACCTTTTTTACCAAAATGTCCTTAAAACAACTTTATACATGTATTCTAATCTAAGTGACACTAAATATCACGAAAATTATCCATTTATGCGTCTTTTTAAAATCATGGTTCCGAACGTAGTCGGATACCTTAAAGGAGAAAAGTTTATATCTTTAGGCAAGTATGATTAATGTATTGAGTTATGGCTAAAAAAATATAGATATTTGTCCTCTTAAGAAATTTTATAACGGAAAACATATGTCTTGGATCAATATTTTACCAAGTAATCCACTTAGTTGGCTTTTTGGAACATTTCATGCAACTTCTTGGAAAAATCATGCAATTATATGTGCGCACGTGTGTGTGTACGATAAATAACCCACTTATGAAAGTTACGTATAAAGTTATTAACGACTAAATGACCTTATGACCTTTCCTTATGGCTTATTTTGTTAAAGATGTCAACTGACTAAAAATAACTGGTTGCATGTTACGATAAGGAAATGAAAGTAAAAACTAAAATAAAGTGCTCTGGGGCTAACTTGAAACACCTACTTAAAAGTAAAATATTAAGGATAAATTATTAGAAAAGTACTAACTGACGATAAAGTTATATTGATGGCAGCTCTAAATTTCACAGTTTGATAAGAATCTACAAGAGGTTAGTATTACAGAAACGGTTTCCTGCTCTAGCAGAGCTCTATTTTCGGGAAAGACGAAGAGCGATGATTCTTTTCCTCAAACTATAAGATCGAAGATAAGATGAATGAAAAGTAGCAATTAATAAATGGTTTAGTGATAAGCATTTCAATTTATCATTGAAGTTCTTGTCAAGTTCTTTAACTGAACTTATAATTTTAAACTAACGTTTTTATACATTTGATAGTGTTGAATAATCTTGTAATGAAAATGTTTTTATTTCCCCTGTAGAAATATAACACATAAAATACTTCACAAAACTTTTTTTTTAAATACTCTTAAATTGCAGCTTATAAGATGTAAGAGTTAAGAATGCCCTCCTGAGAAAGTAATTCATTCTTTAACTTCTAAACCACAATATATGAACTCCTTTGAGGACTTACTTAATTGGAACAAAACCTTTAATGCATTATTTTATTTTTATAACTAAAGGAATAAAAAGAAACCAAACACTTGTATCTTTTACACTGTCAAAGCACAATTTTCGTGATAGTAGAAATGGTCTTTAAGCCCAAGAGTAGAAGAGTTAACTTTGGGGTTGGTGATGTTGAAATCAACTTGCGATATAGATTCCTTGTACCGTACCATAGGTCCAAAAAGACTGTCATTTCTAACAAATGGGGGAAAAAAGGCGTTTTTGGCTGGAAAAGTGCCTCAAAATGCTCAGGTGATGAAGTGAGAAAGTTAAGAGGATAAGAGATAAGTGTAAGTGATATTTTGTATGCCATTAATAGCTCTCAAATAGATAGCTTCAGAGAGTGATGTTGCTTCAAACTAAATCAAACCATTGATCTTTATTTATAGAAAGTATACACAAATCTCTTTCTCCATAACTGAATGAAAAAAAAATGGAGAATTAAGACAGCAATCATGACTAGTTGTCAGCTTGAATTCCTAATTAGTACTCTCTTAGGTGCCTTCGGATAGAGTTAAAGAAGAAACAAATTATTCCTATGTTTAATTCGACCGAAAAGAGTGGCATCATTTTCCTAGTACTACAAAAAAAACGAGCCTTACAGTAGTCGCATATGATGTGTAACATCTGACATGTTATCGTAGTAAATACGCAATAGTAACTTAAATCCTGAAAAAAATGAATCAAGTATGATTGGAAATAATTTTCTATCGAATAATTATATCTTTAATAAAAATTGTACTTAGTTAACACAAGGAGTAATGTGCATTTTTTTATCAAAAATATTTATTCTTATTCAATTCGGGGAAGAGTGGATACAATAGATAGATTTAATTTTTTGAACCGTTTGATTCGGAAAAATGTATACGTCCACCGAAATCACCGTTTTTCCATTTTCAAATATGCATTCTGCCACGCATATTCCCCAATATCTTGACAAGCAATACCCAGTCCACTTGTTTGACGATAAATAATGTCCATGTGAGGAGTCACAACATGTAAGTTGTTCTGTTTGCTATTGACAGCGACAGGAATCAACCTCAAAGTATGAAAAAGATCCGCACTAAAATATTTATTCGAATAATTCCATATTATTTACTTGTATATTCTTAAGAATGTTGAACTTTTTCAGACAGCAGTAAATATAATTTTTAATATAGCTTACACATATAAATTAACCCTCGGATTTCTTACACAACGAGTCCCGAAACTTTGACAATTGAGCGCAAGAATCGTAAGTTTATCCTAAATATATAAGAATTCGAATCTTTTGAAATGCTAACTTTAACAATATAAAAAAATCAACTACCTACCAGATTTGGACCCCGATGCGAGAGTAGTGAAGAGACACTATCACGCGAGTTGGACCCCGATGCAAGGGTAATGAAAGGACACCATCACGCGTGCTCATTGGTCAAATCATATAACGTGCGCTTACGTCACTTCCTGTTACCCATTTCCGTCCCTTTTGACGAAATCACTCCGAGAAAATTCGGCAATTGAGAAGAAAGATGTTACACATAAAAAAAAAAATCTTAAAAAAAATTGAGAAATTATTACATTAGTTTATAAACTGCAATCTCCCAATTTTTAAAATATATTAAACTGTTCACAATTATTAAAGAAATAAATTTGTTGATAGAGCTTTAAAATTACATGTATTTGTACTGTATTGTACTACGAGGAGTAGTGCTCATAAATGTAGGACTGGAAGAAGAGGCTGTGATAAGGCAAGGAAGTAATATAGGTAGGTGGTGAAATAAAACATTAAATTGTGTCCTACCTCAATGTATATTCAGTTTTTAACCTTTGCAGTGGCGTAACCTTTGCGTCTTATGGAAATAAGACGCTAGATTAAAGTAAAAATTTAAGATCGTAACAGAATATAATACGATTACAACAATATATTTTTCATAGATGCTGAATAAAAATATTTCTATAGTATGCATTAGTAATTTTAGAGATTCCATTAATATCTTCTTTCTTCTATAAAAATTACATAAAAATATAACTGGAATGGCATAAAACTAGTTTAAATGTAATTGGAGCTAAAATCTGTACAATTGAATACGAAGTGTTCTCAAAATACTCACTTTCAAAACATTTTATGTTACGGAATCTTTTGATGCGCATTGTTTCCATGGAGACAAGAAAAATAAATTGATATATCCAAAGCTTAGAGGAGTTTTTTTAGCTTTTTCACTCAAAATATTATGTTGCTTTGATTTAAACATAAAATAGGAGATTTTAAAATCTCTCTCTCTCTCTCTCTCTCTCTCTCTCTCAGCAAGACAATTTTAAAATTTTCTAAAAATCCCAATATAGGATTCTTATACTTTTGATATATCTGATTGATTCTGTTGCTCTAAATGAGATGCCCATTAAGGTATCCGACTACGTTCGGAACCAAGATTATAAAAAAGCGCATAAATGGATAATTTTCATGGTATTTAGTGTCACTCAGATTAGAATACATGCATAAAATTGTTTTAAGGACATTTTGACGAAAAAAAATTATTTAAATTTAATATTTTGGCAAAAAATTAACTTAGAATAATCTTTTTTTCCAAATGTTCTCCTTTTGTGAAAAATGGTTCTATTATAATAATAGTTTGCCTGCATATAATTCAGACCTCTCTACAGAGGCTCGACTAGAATTTTTGAAAAATTCATATTATTTTCAGAGTTACCACCAATTGAAATAAAATAATTATTCGCGTTTTTTCTTAAAATTACTCCCCTCTGTTGTCGTAAAATATGAATAAACACACTTCTAAGTTATATATTTCAAAAATTCTAGTTGAGCCTCTGTAGAGAGGTCTGAGCTATATACAGGCAAAATATTATTCTAATAGCACCATTTTCCACAAAAGAAATAATATGAATAAATGAATTGAAATAATATGAATTTTTCAAAAATCATAGTTGAGCCTCTGTACAGAGGTCTGAGCTATATACAGGCAAAATATTATTATAATTGAAGCATTTGTGACAAAAGGAGAACATTTTGAAAAAAGGTTATTCTAAGTTAATTTTTTGCCAAAATATTGTATTTAAATAATTTTTTTTTTCAAAATGTCCTTAAAACAATTTTATGCATGTATTCTGATCTGAGTGACACTAAATATCATGAAAATTATCCATTTATGCGCTTTTGAAAGTCACGGTTCCGAACGTAGTCGGATATCTTAAGATAAGAGATAAATACAGAAAAAGAATGTTATACAGTATTTTATACGCATTACTACATTCTGAAGGTTATAGAATATAATGAATGCATTCTTGAATATTGCCTCTGAGGAAAGTTATGGAATCATTTGAGAGATCTGATTATCCTCATATATGGTGCTTTCAATTAAATTTCTCTTTAAATTATATTAAAAATTTCGTTTATGAACTTGTCGAATTCTATTACTTAGTGGTTATCAAAAAAAAAATCTTCCAATAACATTTAGTTCTATACATGACGTGACCGTGAAAATGCAACTCTAAGGAATGGTCAGAAAAAGACGCAAGAAATCTCCATTTGCAATCGTATTAGACTAGAACTGTGTGCATGATGGAATAGAGTCGTATTCTCCAAAAAATCACGCATAACAGTTTTACAATATGACAACGACATGGTAAAAGATCTTATTCCAATCAGAACTATGGAAATCCACATCACGCCAGTAGAGTTTGGAGTGGCTTCCATTATAATAGCCGGTTATCACTGCCCCGTGTTGCTGACACTATAAAGATCTAACAATATATGAATGATATGCTGAGGCTGATAGCATTATACTTGTTTCAGGCAGTGCTCAGCAGGATAACGCATGACCACGCATGGCACGCATTAAACAAGAAGTTTTGCAAGGTATCCAGGGGGTTCCTTGGACCCGATGTCAGCTGATCTTCCTCCCATTGAGCATATCTTGGACGTTTTTCACCGTTGTTTACGTGATTCCTATCACCGCTCTCCAAACATGATTTGTGGCAAATAGTCGAAAGCGAATGTTTGTAAATCCTTCAGGCGCGCACGAGCCCTTCTACATGGAGGTTCTTCAGTGTCACAAGGACTCGAACCCCGTTAGTATGAACAAAACTCTTATTACTCATTGGTAATTCTTAAGGCTAGATAGTCGGGTGGTCATGGACGCGAACTTGTAGCCAGTGGTATTTCTTCCGAGTTTTTGTTCGAATCCTTGTACCACTAAAGAACACTTTGATCCAGTCGGGACTCAAAGTTCTCCCGTGGGCGGTGTGGGGAAATTTGGAAAGTGGGGGGACAGCTCAAATGTCGGTCTTGTCACTTGACCTTGATACAAAAGAGGCTCATCGTCAACAGCCCCGCGTGGCTATTAAATACGATCATCATAGGTAATTTTTTTGCCACATTATCTCGATGTAAATCAAAGATATGTATGGGAATCTATCAGGAAAATAAAAATAAGAACTTTTTACCTACACTTCCATTAACAAGCACTTCTGAATTCCTATTTTAAAGTCTACGAATATAAACAAATATCTGTCTGTCATTCGAGAAAGGGAGAGGAGTCTCTAACTATTTGTAACACTCACACACAATTGTATTATTTTTGTTCAAACTTTGTTTTCTCCACTGTTATTAATTTTGATCATATATATGATTATAGGTAAATTAAAAATTACATGTTAACCACATAACAATTTTTAATACAATGGGGATAATAAATCTATGTTTACATGTCGATATATATAGGATGATTACTTAAACTCTAAAAGGAATCCAGAACAAAAGGCATAATACGTGCCCACTGTAATAGATATAACAAATTCAGCTGAAAAGGGGCATACATTATAAGTAATGATGAAGTAAGTCCCAGTGGTGGCGGAAAACAGAGAATCATCTTTTTTATAAATATAATAAACTCTAGAGAAAAATATATACGGGTGTAATTATCCATGTTGTTGAAATGACCTCTATATTTCATTATGCCGGAAGTAATTGTTATCATTTTTTACAAGTTAGATATTATCCATTATTTTTTTTTACATTTACTCTCTCGTATTTTTCTTTTTGATCTCAGTACTGTAGTGTGAATTTGACATTTAGATGCTTTACTGTTACATTATTTCTCTCCACGCGCGAACGCAGAGTCACAGAATTTTTTTATCACCACAATTTGAGTCTTATCTAAGCACATTGAACTCATGATACAAAGTTAATCAGTCAAAAGAAGTATTTTGTAATTGGAAAATAGGGGAATGGTGATGATATTTATGTAATTTATGTACAGTGATTGTATATTTCATATATAACTTGAGCGCTAGTGATTATAATTCATACACAATATATAAATTACATAGATTAATTTTCTACGTAGGATATAGTTAATATGTTGTCGTTTATTAATATTATGCATTAGTTCTTTAAGTCCTTTTTAGGCGAGCTTAGGCTTCTTGGGAGGTAAATAAACAAGCATTCTACTTAGTGAATTTATTTTATTATTTAAGTAAAATATTATAATTAGCTGAATAACATTTCATTTTGTTTTTACTTACGGATTTTTTTATCGGTATACACGAAAAGAATTAAAAATATTGACATTTTTTCTATGTTTTCAGGTAAATGAAATTTAAAAAAAGGCAAAAAAGAATTAACTCTTTTTAAATTTTAATTTCTTTTATCAAAAAAGTACATTATTTTTATTTTATAGATTTATTCGGGGCAATTAAAAACTCTAATTTTGATACTTATAATGATTGTTTTAAAAAGAGGAGCAAAAATAATCTGTGAATATTTAAAAGATTTGTAACACTGTATTAAAGTGTATCAAAATATATCCTGAAAGTTATTTTTTTCACCAATCTCTATTTTTTGTGATGCAGAAAAGGGTTTATTTCTTTCATTTTTGGAGATTAAGTACATGCTTAATCTGCAATGAAATGTAGAAATCCTCAGTAATCTTCATTCTTTTTTCCTATTCGAGACTCAAAAGAGAATCTTACCGAAAGATTTTGTTACAATATTCTCTTTGAGTAACATTTTGTAGCAAAATATACTGTTAAAGAGGATAAGGACAGTTGGAAAAACAGATTACGATGGATTTTGTATCGTTTTCAGAAATGTGTGATTGTTGCGAACAAAAAAATTAAGAAAAAACATGCGTGGATACTCAGTAGTGAACAAAAAGCAAAATAGAATTAAATGGGTGTATTATCTTTCACTGCATTAGCAGGTATTATCTATATATAAGCTCAGGATATTCTTAGTATATCAATTTATTTATGCAAGCAGTAGGTGATTTTCATACGTCGTTTAATAATTAAAAAAATTAAGGAAAATATCACAAAATTAAATTAAAAATACAATAATTCTCTTTTATTTAAAAATAAACAGGAAAAAATTTAAGCAAGCTGAAACTATAAAATAAGTTAAATAAACAAATAAATACGAGAATTATTAACATTTAAGTTATTTGTACACGGCATACAGTTTATGTGCACATTATATTAGAATATTATTGGTATGCATAATTATACTTATGTATGTACTCTTATATGCGTATGTTTGAATGTAGTATTGAACTCTTAGCACTTTTTTGCATGATTTTTTTTTTGAGAAAAAAATCAGGGTAATACAATTCATGCTCTAGATTAAAGGAAAAATGCTTAAAAAAATCCTAGTATAAACACATATAATATAAAATAATTAAAAAAAACAGTATGATGGAAATATCCATCATCATGCAAATTTACATATTAAGCTCAGTCAAAATAAATAAAAAAAATTACATATCTTTGTATCATTTTATTCAAGATTATAATTAAAAAACAATGATAATCATTATTATCTTTATTTCATCTGCATCGCGGTACTCGTCGTCAGAATTTTCGTCATCAAGGGTATCTTCTGATCGCCAACCCTTTATTTATAATTTCTCTACTAAAATGACGTAAAATAAACACATAGAAAAAACATTTTCATCATACATTAGAAGTGAAATAATGCATAGTGATGTGAATTACTGTCACATGGTTTTGGGAAGATTACTTGGGATATTCGATATTAATTGTACAGAAAATAGCAGAAACACAAAAAACAATCCTTTTTCCCCACTCATTATCACTTTTATAAGCCAAACTTTTTTAATATTAGTTAAAAAAATATTCAAGAAATAAAACACAACAAACAGGGGAAACACAAGTTCGAACCCGCTATAATGATTGTGACATTCGATTTTTTCTGACAGCTACGTTCCTTATTACGCTATAGTCATGAAAAAAGTTGCCAGCAACAATCAATTTGCAGTACGTCTGTTTTGAGTACAATTTTTTGCTCACTAAATATTACGATGGAAATTTACATCATCATGTAAAAAGGGTTAAAAATGTTTCATTGAAAAAAATTCAAAGCAAAGTATTTTTTTTTATAATCGCTCCATTACATGTACAAAAATGTAAGAGTATATAGTGGCAGCATTATTTTTCAACCAAATTCCTCTTACAATTATATTTAAAGGTGCTTTCTATTTAATGCCTTATTTTCTTGTATTTTTTTAAAGTTATTTATTGTGACTCAATATATTGTTTGACTGTTTGTACTAGAAAAAATATAAGTAGCCTGTTTATTTCACTCTGTTACCTTTAAAGGTATGATGCTTTTCTTTTGCCGCTCCATGAATCATGTAGTAATAGAAGTATTATACAGGAAAAACAGATTGACCCTTTTCTTTGTTCTTTGTTTTTTAGGTCTGAGCAATAACTTTTTGACGAAAGGGTAGATATACATAAAAAAGGTATTTTAGCTCTACATATTTCTTATTTCAAGTTTAAAGCTCTGAGGTAATGAAAAAATTGGAAGTTGTTGTTTGTACGAGTTAAATAAGTTATAGTCTCATTTTTATTCCAGAAATAATTTAATTGATCTTTTACCTATTATTATTCATAAATTTTTGCCTTGAATAATGTGATACATGTTTAAAAAAGTTTTTTCTTAAAGGTTAAATGTGGGATATTTCTAGTGCTATATTAGATAATCGTGCTTTGTTTTGTGAAGTGATAAAAAGCGTGATATATTTTAAATTATTTTTTAATAAACAAGGTAAAACAAAATAAGATGTTTCAATGTTTGATAATCCTATATTTCAAAAGAAGCAATAATAGGATTTATTTTTCGGTCATAACAAAACGCCCTTTTTATCCGAGTAATTGAGAATAAAGAAATATTACCGTATTAAAATGTATTATATATAAATGTCAGATATAATATTTCGGCAATGTAATGACTTAAAAATTACATTTAGATTGGTTCGTTGGTATAAAAAGCAATGACATATAAAACTGTACTAAGGTCAAGCAGTCATACATTTGAATAAACAAAATCTGTTGAAAGTTTTCTTTAAGAGGTGAGGGAAGAGAGGGGGAGTGCTACTATGCTATATTCCTTCATATAAAAAAATTGCATATTATCTTCTGAAAACACGGAATTTTATTTGCTGTTAATTATTACTCAAAAATGTATTCTTTCTGTTATTTGATATATGAGATATAGGAAAGGCAATTGCCATGAAGCACTAACTTGAATGCGTTGCAAAACATTTTTACAATAAAATATCGTAAGTTAATGTGATATTTTTTTTTTTAGATTTAACGATAGAAAATTGCAGTTTTAGAAACTAAAAAAAATAATAAGTGTTATCAAACAGTGTTGATCATTGCTAGAACGTTTCTTTTATTTAAAAAATTAAATAAAACATTTGAATACACTATTAAGATAAATAAAAAAATGCAAAAGAAGAAATAAATTTGATTTTTAAATCGGAATTTCTGATAAAATATTAAATAGTAATACTTTTATATTTATGGTAAAAATATTCAACCTATTAGTAAAATCAGTTCAAAAACGCTTAAAAATCATTTTAACGTGCGCATTCATCCCATAATATATGAAACTTAAAATTTATTTTATTTTTTTTCATGGACTTGAATACAATCAGACAAGTTTAATTCAATTTTTAATTACGGCTGATACCATAAAATTGAAAACATTGGAATTTTGTAAGATGCTGCACTAAAATTTGAGTGTCGTATTGAGCACAATAATCCCAGATAACTGGTACCAATTTCCTTTAATTATTATCAAGCATCATATACTTCATTTTACTCCTGAGAACGTTAAGATATTGAAACGTGATTGCTATGATAATTAGAAATCGGCAGTAATCGCTATTGGTTGGTCAAGGGTGAAAATCACGTATATGTGATGCGATTAGTTAAACGGAAATAGATTAATAGAATTGGAGAAATCATCAGTAATGTGGCAACTGTAAGGTAGGAAAGAGTTATGTTTAATTTATTCGAAATAATACATTATAATTAAAAGAATCTGTTGCTTATAATAAGAATGTGATCAATGGAAACTGATATTTGCTATATTTTAAAAATGGGCAGTATATTGTATCTCACTGTGTGTTTAAGAATTCCAAAATTATTTATTTCTTACCCTCTAAAAACCATTGTATGTCTTTTTTAAAACAAAAATTTTTTTTTAAATATTTTATATCAATTATATGAATTAAAAATTAAAAATTTCAGTGAACATTCCTCAGTATTCCGTAAGCTTCTGCAACTAATGCTTGAAAGAACTTATTTTTGCATTAAGTATATTTTATTTACCATACAAATAACAAATTTGTTCTATTGTTTCTATATAACTGATGCTTAAGGTATCCAACTATGTTCGGAACCGTGATTTTAAAAAAGCGCCTAAATGGATAATTTTCATGATATTTAGTGTCACTCAGATTAGAATACATACATAAAATTGTTTTAAGGATATTTTTACAAAAAAAATTTATTTAAATATAATATTTTGGCAAAAAATTAACTTAGAATAATCTTTTTTCCAAATGTTCTCCTTTTGTGAAAAAATGCTTCTATTAAAATAATATTTTGCCTGTATATAGCTCAAGCCTCTGTTCAGAGGCTCAAGAAATTTTTTTGAAAAATTCCCTTTATTTTCAGAGTTACCACCAATTGAAATAATTATCGGCGTTTTTTTCTTAAAATTGCTCCCCTCTGCTGTCGTACAATATGAATAAACCCACTTCTAAGTTATATATTTCAAAAATTCTAGTTGAGCCTCTGTAGAGAGGTCGGAGCTATATACAGGCAAAATGTTATTCTAATAGAAGCATTTTTCACAAAAGGAGAACATTTGGAAAAAAGATTATTCTAAGTTAATTTTTTGCCAAAATATTGTATTTAAATAAATTTTTTTTGTCAAAATGTCCTTAAAACAATTTTATGCATGTATTCTAATCTAAGTGACACTAAATATCATGAAAATTATCCATTTAGGTGCTTTTGCAAAACCACGGTTCAGAACGTAGTCGGATACCTTAAAAAAGCCTAGTTTTATATTAAGTATATTTTACATTTACAAATAACAAAGTTGTGATGTGTAGAAAAAAATTGGCTGAAGAAGCTACATTACAAGTGATTAAAATTTTGCATCTGTTACGCTTTGTAATTCTTTTCCCTTAAAGTGTATCTAATTGTTCATAAAAATAGCCGATGATCTGAAACTTAGAAAATAGATACAGGAAATAACTGTATAAATCTTTTCAAAGTTATTTAGGTTTTAAATTTGATCATTATTGTGAACCTAGAAGTTAAAAGCTGTGGAAACACTTATCGATCAAAAAAAGTTTCAAACAAGCAGGAAAATAAATTGTGCTTTCGGATTATATATACGAAATTTACTTCTATTTAATATAATATGTGTACATATGATATATATTAATATTAAAAACTTTAATGAATACCTTCCGTAGTTATATAATTCAGTGCCTTTTTGTATTTAAATATACTTTAATAAAAGGTTATATATATCTATGTGTGTTTGTATCCTATGTAACACATACATTTGGTATGCTTAACCTATAAATAATAATGGAGAGTATCTCAAAGAGATTTTTTCGAAAATAATCCATTTGATATTTTTTTAATATTCAATGGGAAAGCGATTTTGTATACTTTTCTGTTTAGTTTTTAAACTTACGCCATAAAATTACGATTTTTATACAATTCAAGAGATTAAATTTTTAACTATATAAAGACTGACTTTGTTTGAGTATGTAAGCTAAAATTAGCCGGTTTTTGGTGAATTTCTAAAATATCACTGAAACGCGTCAACTTCTAATTGTTTCACTCAAAAACCCATAGATCCAAATGACTTACGATTTATGCGGTATGTGTAATGAGCTTTTCACCTTCTTTTAGAAAAAGAACGAGAGGAATTTTAAACAATTTTAACTACACATTTGCTGAATTTTTATTACAAATTTTTAAATGCAAAATCAGTGAGTGAATCCTCACTCGTGAATTTATTTATTTATTATTATTATTTTGCCTTTTACAGTAGAATTACTATTCGTTTTTTAATGAAATATAAAAAAAACGTATTCTGTCAAAAATTCATTGAAAATTACTCAGAAAACTATTAAAGAATAGTCCGTCATTGAAAAAATACCTTTAATTTTTTGGATATGTTGTCTTGTTCTAGGTTGGATGGGTGCCCTCATCAAAAACATTCTATACAAGCCAGCTGAAGAAATTGAATTACTTTAAAAGTTCATTCTTGTGAAGAACGAGTACTCCAACAAATATATATATATATACAGAGATAGAGGAGAGAGAGGCATAATTATTATTTTACTAAAACATATTGTAAGGGTTTAACTAGAGTACTGTATGATTTTGTGTACATAATATATATATATATAAATATATATTCAATTTAAGAACAGAATGTATACTCCATTTTTTATGTATACAAAAGCATACCGTACACTCTAGTTAAATACCTTTAATTTTTTGGATATGTTGTCTTGTTCTAGGTTGGATGGGTGCCCTCATCAAAAACATTCTATACAAGCCAGCTGAAGAAATTGAATTACTTTAAAAGTTCATTCTTGTGAAGAACGAGTACTCCAACAAATATATATATATATACAGAGATAGAGGAGAGAGAGGCATAATTATTATTTTACTAAAACATATTGTAAGGGTTTAACTAGAGTACTGTATGATTTTGTGTACATAATATATATATATAAATATATATTCAATTTAAGAACAGAATGTATACTCCATTTTTTATGTATACAAAAGCATACCGTACACTCTAGTTAAACCCTTACAATATATTTTAGTAAAATAATAATTATGTCTTTCTCACTGTCTCTAAAACATAAAAATCGACACACCATAAGGAAGTTGTCCAATTTACGAAAAAAAATTGGTGGATATTATGCGACAAAAAAAGAATGGGCCTCGGTAAATTTGAAGAAAATTCGTAAAAAGACGTGCCGCATGCGACAAGTCATTATTTTGCTGAAAAATATGTCTAGGAGGACACAAAAGGAACGGCTACACAACGGATCGTTGAAATTTGTTTGCCAACCGCCGTATTGTAAGTATGACAGGATTGAATAGTAAAGGGGATGGGGCTTCTTTGTTATGGGTCGGTGTGGTATGCGAAAGTAAGAGGAGGACCCTTCCGCTGGGCTGGGCATATCCATACCTGTCTGCGCGGATCATCAGGACACAGTCGGAGACGAGACTGGTCAATAAAGACTATTCGTCTTTGGTCGAATCAGATTTGTCGATACACAAGTGAGGAGTTTAAGCGGCGTAACGGTCGGCGTCATTGTAGATTCCTGGTTTTCAACTTGCCATTATGGTTTCAGGTGCTGTTTCTTTTGACAAAAGAACCCCTTTTTCTAGTTAATCGAGCCATACTTCAGTACACATCTGCATGAATGAAATTCTACCATCCTTTGTGTTTGCCGTTCCTTTTGAGTCCGTCAGACTTATTTTTTAGTCAGAATAATGCCCAGCCGCTTAAGGAATGCCTTAAAATGAAACTTTTCAAAAAGTTGACGAAAACTTCTTTGGTCAGCTCAACCAGTGTTTCTCTCCCCCGTAGAATACATTTCGGAACCAATGGGAGGACTTCTGCAATCATCTAAGGCAAGGGTCATCAACCTTTTTTTTCTGTTGGGATGCATACAGATGTGAGCTATTTCACGCAGGCCGCAAACATTTGTTAGCAATTTCACGCGGGCCACATCATGAGGATAAAGAGAGGAGCGGGGCTTATAATGTGGAAAATTGATTAAAATATTTTAACTCTTAATTTGCTTTTTTTATTAAAATTTTCTTATATTTTTTATTTTTGTCACTAACACTGAATTAGAAGCATTTAATAAACACCCCTTCACACTTTCTGCATCAGTAAACGGTTTCATATGATACCAATAATACAACAAACTTCATAGGATGTCTTTGTTACCTCCTGTGATATTACCACTGACAAATCACTTCGTTGCTGTTGCAAAGATTATTCAAGAAATCCTATTTATTACCTCTTGAAAGAGATCTGTCATTGAATAATTCCTGTTTATTGATATTTTTTAAACACAGCACTTTCATGAGAAATCAAAAATTACTGATCTATATTTGTTTTTCACCCTCAAAATAGTCAACTTCCCAATCGTCTTGAAACGATATATTTTCTTCGAATATTTTTCACTTGCAAGATATGAAAGATAGTTAAAAACTAGTTCCTCCCATAAAACTGTCACTACTCCACTGTTGTCTGTTATCACTAACCGTAACCGTTACAAATAAAAAGGAATATCAATTCGCACCCATACGACATCGACAGCAAAAAACAAAATTGATATATCAGATTCCTTGACACCAAATTTTTTATATATTGTTCTCAAATAAATTAACTTTCCAGAGCAATGGGAACTGACCGGGTCACTTAAGAAGGCTCGGTGGGCCGCATGTGGTCCGTGGGCCGCAGGTTGTGTATCACTGATCGAAGGATATTGTCCATTCAGCTCATTAATTTAAAAACAATTGAGGAAGATATGCTGAAAGGAACTAACCAAGAAATTTATTTTTATTCGAGAACTTGATTCGTATCATGCAGGGGGATATTCGACACAGAGGTGGATTTATGGACTTCCTCAATTTGTAACTATCGGCGTCTGGAATGAATTATGGCCACGGTAGCCGAGTGGTGAAGGTATCGGATCTTGGATGGTCTTGTCACGAGTCCGAACCCAGTACCACTGAAGACCCGCCATGTAAGGGAGCGAAGCACGTTAAATCTGTCGAGAGCTCATACGTCCTCCCGTTGGTGTGGTATGGTAGTTAAGAGAGGAGGGGCATTACTAGTCTCTCTCTCTCACACACCATTTAATGGTGATACAGTTTGCCAAGGCACATCTCCAAATAACTCTTTAGTGCAATAAAAAAAAGGTAAACAAAAATTAAATACAATATATTTTTGCACAATTATGTCAAAGATTAAGATAATTAATTATAACACAAAAGATGAAATATATATAAATTTTAAAGGTATATATATATAAATGTGTAGTATAATAAAATAAAATAATATACCAAGGGAGAAAGTTGTATCACCTACAAGGTCAAAGAAGAAAGAAATTGGATTTCCAAGAAACAACAATTGAAGATACAGAAAAAGTCTTTGGACTAAAATGATGGAGACCTATTATGATTTTTAAAGCTATCGCTGAATTAGGGTCAACGAATTAGGGTTAAGCCGTTTTATGATACCACCTTCACCGTACAGTAGAAATTTTCGACATAATAGAAAAAAACAGAGCCATATATATATATATATATACATATATGGATCTTATCTTTCAAATATTTAATATGAGTATAATTATCTTTATCCAAAACAAATCAAATAAAAAAATTAAATGTAAAGGTTTCTCACGGTAGAAAGTGGGATGATATAAAAGTTTTATGGAAACGAATATAGTTTTGCGCTCAAGTCACACAAGCTCTATAGTTTTTAAATTTTTGTACTCGTTTCACACGTAAGAGGTGGCCGCGGTAGCATAGTAGCCAAGGTAACGGACTCATGGCTGGCGTTTCATGGGTTCGAGCCTAGTACCGCTGAAGACTCACAGTGTAGAGGGGCTAATGTATGTTATATATGTTGAGATGCTCAAATGTCCTCCCGTTGGTGTGGTGTGGTAGTTAGGAGGGGGGGTGCCAGCTCAGGTGTCGTCCACGTCACTTGACCAGGATTCAAAATTACGTGGTCCGTCGTCAAAAGCCCTCGTGTAGCTGAACAATGTGACGTTAATATTCACTCACTCACTGGAATAAATTATACATTCACTCTAAAATTATGTAGATTCTGTGAACATTTATCCCCCATTCATCCATTTTTTTCAATATGGGAAACTCCATCATGTTGAGTTAAGGTCAACTTATTACATACAAACATGGATACAGAAGATATAGATATCCGAGAGAGAGAGAGAAAGAGGAACAAAATAATAATCCTGATCTTATAAAAACGTTTTATAAAAGTTTATCAAGAGAAAAATGAGCTTTAGTTAAAAAAAACATATTCAATTCAAGTTGAAACAGCGGAAAAATTAATCAAAAAATTAATAAAATTTGGATTAGAAAAACATCAGGCGTTATTAAAGAATAATGATAAAAACATGCATTTATATCTTTAATTTGAACCTTTTTAATGTGCAAACAATAATTATAGTATGCATTTTAATCTATTTAAACGCGAAAAGTAAATGCCACGGAATATTTCAATGCAGAACACATGATTATAAGAAGGCAAATGACATCAAGAACGATATTTGCAAGGCCAAAATAAAACCAAGGTATTTTGCTCAAGGTCAAGTCTAAGATTGCGATCAAATTCAAACTGTTTTACTGAATACAGGCTACTCGATCAATTTTACTTTTCTTAATTTTTTTCCCTACTTTTCTCTTAATTATTCATTGTATATATACTTTTAACTATCTCTTGCAAAATGTTTTATTTTTAAATTTAAATCAGCGTATGCTTATTATATATTTAAATTTGAAATCACTATATAATAACAAAAATGCGCAATGCTTGTAAACATCTTTTTTTTTTGTTGAAAACCAAAAGATATAGATTTTTTTAGAAATGTATATTTTTTGGAGGAGAATAAATTATTCTTGTTTTCCAATTTTTTGTAAAACTTATATTGAAAAAAAAATGCAAATGATTCCTAAAAATAACATCAAGGAAATTTCGGCCAATTTGAGATAAATGTGAAAAAAAATTGAAGAAAAACTCTTACGAAATTGTAGCATTAAAACTGAAGAATTTATTGTATTCTCAAAAATCAAATTTTCAGTGGATTTCTGATGAATATGTTTGACAGTAATAAAAAGATAGAGTTTTTAACCAAGAATAATAAAGACTAAAGTAAGGAAAGTACAAAAAAAATGTGTGTGATAATGCTGTTTATAAACATATTGTAAGAGTATTTTTTCTTACGTTCCAGGTAAATTCATAACTGAATTGGAAAGAATGTGAATTCCCGATATTTACTATATATCGCATATATTTGTAAATATCCCGATATTTAATATATATCGCATAGAGCTCTTGCATTAAAATTCAAACGTAATAATAAGTTTTGTGTAGTAGTATATCAAGAATAATATAAGCCCTTGAAAAACTAAAAAAAAAAAGTATCTAATAACAGAATTCGTAAAACAAACAAACAAACAAACAAAAACCCAAGGCCGATAATAACAAACGAAATTCTTCATTTGAATCAAAACCGACAGTTGCGCTAGACATATCTGACACAGCTACTGATGATAGCATATTCGATCCAGTTCGTAATAAACGTGTTCGTAACTGCAACAAGAAGCTATATTCAGCACAGTTCTATTCCTAACTTCACTTTGAATTTTTATATGTTATATGTACTTATAGACTAAATTTTCGCTGTACACGAATTTGAATTTTTTTTGTAACAAAAATCAATTGACTTTGTTTTATAAATACGCGTAATTTCTGGATTTTATTATTCCTTTTTTTTGTACGGTTTCTTTGGAAAATATTTAGAGATTTTTCATCTTACGCGATTTTTTAAAATTGTGGAACATATCCCAATATTTACTATATATCGCATATATTTGCTCACACAATTTTTTTTATGATTTTCTAAGGAAAGTATCTATCATGTAAAAAAAAAGAGTTGCGAGTATATATATATACAACTTTCCCTCCCCCGAAAATTCTGTCTCGGGGAAAAATCTTAATTGCTAGCAGACCCCTCTTCCCACACAAGTCTCATCTTAACTACACGCTAAAATTTTCTGAAAACAAATTGCGCAAGGTCATTTAAAATAATTAAATCAGTAGATTGCGAAAGCTAAGGGTGTCCTAGATCCCGAACCTTTCAAGGTAACCTCAATTCAAGAAACTCACCTCGAACTTGGCCGAGAGATGCAAGAACCAAGTCGCCAATGAAAAGAAGGGGCCTGTGCAGGGACCCCCAGATAAGCCCTAGTTCTATTTCCTCTTTGAATTTTTTCCCTTCTCACCGCATGGGTTGTTGAACTTGAAAAACTGTTGATTTCAATAATCCTGGGCTGTGGTATCAAGGTTGATAGATCGGGGAAGGAGATCTCTTTCTTCCTTCTTTGTTCTCCCGGATTGTGCAATAACTTTTAAGGGATTGAGGAGACCTAGATAGGTTATTTTGATATGTAATATTTAAGGTTTAAGGCTTTGAAGAATGAGCTATTAATAATGCATGGGTTTTGAGAGGTTGAAGGCGTAGGGTTAGTTTTTGTAATGTTTATGTAAATCGAAAATAGTACAAATTTGGATTTCTTTTTTTAAATTACCTGAAGTGTCTTTTATCTGAACAATAAAAGTTTTAAAATATTTTTTTGAAGAATAACTTAAAAGAATAACAGAAAAGCTTTTCTTTCTAACTTCAAAAATCATTTATGTTAAATTTGCAACAGTCTCCTCCCAAAGTCTACAACTATTACTCTGAAGTTTCCGTACTCACAAGATTGTGATTTGAAACCGACATGATATTATAGGGAGTTGATAGGCCGCGAAACACTAAAATAAGCGCAGACACAAATAATTAATTAACAATTTATTGCTTAATACACTAACTCAAGGTACCAGAGAAAGATCAGTTAGTTATCCGATTCTAAATAACAAAATGCTTATTTGCAAGCACCACAAGAGTAGCTGGCTTTCCGACAGTGAACCTCTATTAAACGGAGGATGCTTCACTGTGGAACAGTCCAGGTTAATACTATTAGTGTAAGGTGACAACTGAACTTTCTATACAGTTTTAAAGAAAACATCCCCAACTTAATTTTGAGAAGAAAACCTCGCAAGATAACTTCCCATAACTTAAGAAATAAATATTTGAATGCAAGAGAATAAAATTTTCACAGGGAAACTTGATGAATTGTTATTTCACGTAATGTATATTTTAAAGTGAAAATGCTTTTATTAACTATAAAAGCAATTATTAAGCTCTACTGAAAGTTGTTTTTTTTAAAAATCTTTGATTTACATCATGATTATGGCGTTTTCTTCTTACAGTGTGAAAATAGAAATCGCATTAAAACGAAAATATTTTTTTTATCATTTTGTGTGTAAACTCCTTTATTTTATTCTTATAAAAAAGTTAACCGTTATAAAAAATTCTAACCTTTAACATTCCAAAAGCACTTTTACCCCAATAAGAATTACCCATTTATCAACACATTTTGTATATATAGTTCCTACGAAAGATCCATAAGAACTTTGTTGTATATTTGAAGAGGATATGGGTATTTTTGGAAAATATGCGGGTTTTAAATCTGGGTGAGGTTTTTCTTTCTCTCTTCTTTGATAATACTTAAGTTTTAAGTTAATTTTAAGTTACAAATGACAACAAAATTATAAAATAATTTCGTTTAAATCTGTGCATACTCAGTGAAAAAAACGCATTAAAAAGAAATTAAAAAAAATTATATCGAAAAAAATATTACCGTAGGTTCCAATTATTATTACATGTTTTACAATATCTTTGAATCAAAAAAGGATATTATAATTAAGCTCTGCATTAATTGAATTATTTTTTCTATCTTATAATTGTAATCTAATTTAGCAGTGGAAGACTTCAAGATCTTTTAAAGTCATTTTCACACACACACACACAAATTCTGTTAATATGTTCATAGTTCTTAGAGTATAGTACTAACTTGGTAGCATCTTCGAAAGATTTTTTTTATTTTAAAATAAGTACACAAGAGGAATTTTAACATTCTGATGCAATCAAAATTGTTTTATTCTTACGATTCAAAATCATTTTGCATGAAATATAACAGCATTTAAGAAACTTTCAGCATATTATAATAATATTTCCTTTTTGTGTTGGTTTTTTTAAAAAAATATCTTCTTTTTTTTTTTTTTATCAAAAACTGAATTTAAAAAATATTTTCATCATACTGAATTTAAGAACTCTTTTTATCACACTGAATTAAAGAACTCTTTTATCATACTGAATTTAAGAACTTTTTTTATCATACTGAATTTATAAGAACTCTTTTTATCATACTAAATTTAAATCGGAATTTAAAAGTATACAATTTGTTCCTGCTTGCTTGAATCATTGTTTTCCGATGTATCTGAAATCTAAATCATTATCTTTTATTTTAGGGGATACTTATTAAAGGAGACTTATTCGAGGATTCTCAATAAAAATAAGTAAAAATAAACAGAATATGATGTTATCTCCATCAAATTAATTAGTATTTCTCTCTGTTGCTTTATTTTATAAAAGGATACCAATAAGGCGACTTACTCATAGATAATTATCTTTAGTAGAATTATTATTTTACGCATATCGATTAGCAATAGTTTGCTTTTAGTAGATGGATCATATATTCTAAATTAACAATTCCTTTTTTTAAGAGTTATTCATTTCCAATTTTAATTACTTTATTACTTAATTATTGAATATTTTACTTAAATAAGCAATCATTTCCATCTTTTCATGTAACAAAAATTTGTATTTTTTTTCTCCATTCACAAATTTCGTTGAGCGTTAAGTTTGAAGAATCTACAATAATTATAATATGAAGTTTAATTATTTTCCTTACGCAGTATGATAGAAAAATTATATTTTGCAGTGTGCATTTTTGATAAATTTCATCAATATATATATATATATATACATACAAAAATATCCACTTTATAAAAATAATTCACCAAAATATACACGTATAACAATTCTAGTTAATACTGAGTGAGAAAAAGAGAGAATACGGCATTGCAAATGCATATTTTCTTTCATATTTTTCGATTTAAATACATATTTCTGAGTATTAAAAATAAGTCTTAATTAACCACAATAAAAATCAAACCCGAACATTTTAAGCACTAACATGTCTGATAAATTCGAAGGCTTAGAAAATTTGAAAATTATTTTACAAAACCACTTACACAAGAAATGTCAAAATATAAGATGTAACGTTTCAAATATTAGTTAAGATTTTGCACACAGCTACTATGCTGTCAATAGCTACTGCGACACATCTCGGAAGTTAAAAAAAAGCTCTGGATATGTTTTGGGGGGTTATGCCAATAAATACTGCTCCTAAACGTTGTTGAGCTGGAAGTTGGCTCAGTTTCTTTCCAATCTTTGGCTGCATATGTTTGATGAGTGGCAGATCAGAACAGGCGGAACAAGGTAGTAGTGGAACTTGGCGGACACTGAAGAATTTTTCAAAGTTGTGTGCTCTCGTATTGTCTTTTTGAATTTGATCGTGGACAAGCTGTAAAGATAATGAACGACAATAGATTCCAGAACTGTAGAACTGTGAATGTTAAATGTACATGCAAAGCGTATTAAACTGCTGGTGTAAAATTCAATTGCACATCAAACCAGAACACCTTACGAAGGACTGGTATGATGATACATAAATCAATAATCTTGAAATATCTCTCTACAATGACGCTGGACTCGGTTACGGAAACTATGGTGTTATGAACAGAATCGTGATTTGCCTGATAAAATAATTTCGTTCCTTTCTTTTGTCTACTTTCGGCATCCAACGCCCCATTGCAGCCTCTGATGTACTGCTCTCTGTGATGTACAATATTCACTTGAGTGATGCCTTGCTTAAGCTCCTATATGCTATAGATGATATCGAATGATATGGTCTGACACCTATTTCTGTGCAACAAACTCTAACTTTTATGCTGGGGTTCTTGAAGTGACAATAAAACGCTTTTTTGCCACGCGCAATGTGCCTGTTGTGATGCTTGGTAGTATGACAAGGCTTGTGCAATCCTTCCAGTCTGTCGATATGTCACTCTAGTATACATCGTTTCCCTGTATTCATATTACTGCTACTAGATTTCGTCAATGCAAGTACCGAATTCCCTAAAGATTAATCCGCAATTTCTGTGTAGGTCACACTTCTTCTCCTATGACAAGCTTTATAAAACGTGATAGACTAACTTCTGTATTATTCGACGAGGTTTATTGAAGCTTCTACTGGAAAATATAGCAAGTAAATAATATTTTTGAATTTAACTGACAGAGGAGAGAGAGAGAGAGAAAGGCAGTTCTTTTTGTTCTCCCTTTATTTTAAACTTGTAAAGGGTGTTATTTTGAGAGGTATAGAACTTTAAATTGCAATAAAACAATGGTGTATTATTCGATTGACATGAATTTTTTTTATTCGAAAGATAATCTTGTGGCATTACATTTTAAATATGATTTTTGGCATAGGACTGTCACGGCTGGCTCGGATGTAGTCCAATCCGGACGTCCAACTTTCGATGACTTTTTCCAACATTTGTGGCCGTATAGCGGCAATAACACGGCGAATGTTGTCTTCCAAATGGTCAAGCGTTTGTGGCTTATCCGCATAGACCAATGACTTTACATAATCCCACAAAAATAGTCTAGAGGTGTTAAATCACAAGATCTTGGAGGCCAATTGACAGGTCCAAAACGGGAAATTAGGCGGTCACCAAACGTATCTTTCAATAAATCGATTGTGGCACGAGCTGTGTGACATGTTGCGCCGTCTTGTTGGAACCACAGCTCCTGGACATCATGATTGTTCAATTCAGGAATGAAAAAGTTAGTAATCATGGCTCTATACCGATCACCATTGACTGTAACGTTGTGGCCTTCATCGTTTTTGAAGAAGGATTCCACCAGCCCATAAAGCGCACCAAACAGTCAGTTTTTCTGGATGTAACGGTGTTTCGACATACACTTGTGGATTAGCTTCACTCCAAATGCGGCAGTTTTGTTTGTTGACGTAGCCATTCAACCAGAAGTGCGCTTTATCGCTAAACAAAATTCGCTTATGAAAATCGGGAACAACGGCAATCTCGTTTTGGGCCCATTCGACGAATCTATGCCTTGCTTGATCATATTTAAAATGTAATGCCACAAGATTATCTTTCGAATAAAAAAAATCATGTCGATCGAATAATACATCGTTGTTTTATTGCAATTTAAAGTTCTATACCTCTAAAAAACACCCTTTAGATGGTTGCACTAGCGCACGTAATTTACATGCGCGCTGTAATGTTAATAATTTGCATATCTTATAGAGGTCTATGCACGGTGCATACTTCAAAAAGTATTAGATGCTTCCTTCATAGTGTTTTAATACACAACCATTTATAAAATTTAAAGTAGCAACACATTTAGTAAGTCATTAAAATATTAAAAAATTGCTTGCGTGTGTGATTAAAATCATAAACTTTACCATGATGACTAAATAATTAAGACACGAAATTAAAACGCTGAGCAAATGAAAGGATTTAAACAAATAGCGAAATGTTTGTACACAGACTCTTACACGAGAATTAGACATTTAAATGATATAACAGCTTCCTGAAATTCCACTGTAAGCTAGGTAATATTTCGAGGAATAGTAGATTTCTCTCTCTCTCTCATAAATTACCAGCAAAAGTGCAAATTGGCGTAAGTAATTGCTCTGAAATTTAATAAATTTCTGTACCGCAGAGTGTCTGAATAGGATCTACTTTACAATATGAAACTTAATTTTAAAATTGTAGAAAAACTTCTTGGCAAGTGACTATTTTTTAAGATAAGATAAGCAAAACATGTATTAACATGATATATGTAGAACTTTTTACTATTTTATATATTAATTCTTTTATTTTTCATTATTACGTACTTAAAATATGATATATATTTATATATATATATTAGATTTACCTGTAACTCCTTATTATTCTTATTGTGAGTTTAAGTATGTTAGGGCTAGTTAGATATTTTAAGAATATGTGAAAGGTTCGATGTATAATCGAATTGCCTTAATACTTATCAAAAAGTTTTTTTTATTTACTGGAATCAAATTAAACTATATTTATTTTTTATGTAACGAAAGCCACTTTCGGAAATATTTCACAATAATAGTAGTTACAATAAAATTCAACCATTTTAATGATTTTGTACTTGAGTTTTGTAATTCACCAACTCTTGATCCAACTTTTTATTTCTTTCAGTTTGTACCCAGGAATTTGTAATATTGTTTTTTTTTTGTGATTGATTGCTTCTATTTAGAGAAACAAGCTTTAAAACCTAAAAAATGAAGTAAAATGCTTCAGTGTTACTCAAAAATAAGTAATACACTTTAAAAAAAGAAGAGAAAGTTTTTAGTTAATGGAGGAGTATGACTTATAATGAATGGAAAGTATGAAACAAGTATGGAAGTATGAACATTATCAAAAGTGTCAAATCGAATAAATTACGGCACAGCGTTTTTAAAAAGAGTACACCTGAGGCGAATCATAGAGTAGAAAACTGGAGAGTAAACACAGTTTAACCCCTTAAAGTGCGTAATCGAGTTAATTCGATCACGCTAAACTGACCAAACTGTGCATAATCGAGCCAAATCATACTAACAACTGTATGGTGCTCAAAGCTACGGTAACGGTAGGCGTACATCTAGCCCTTTGCCGCGATGAATTTCGGGGGCCTTGATCTGGCACCGTCAGTCAGGTGGCATTAATAACAACAATGATGTTAGATTAAAAGAAAAATTAGCTCATTCTTTTTTTAATGCATCTACCATATAAAGCAAAGCTAATTTTTCAAAAATAATTCCTGAAATGAATTATTTAGTATTATTCCAAAAGGAGAGAATATATACATCCCTTGTTGTATTTTCTTTTAAAAAAAACTGTACACGTTATTTTAGCTTCTTTTCAGTGGCGTTAGCTTTAATGAACAGGAAATAAAGCCCAATTTTCTTACATAATCTTAAGTGCAAGCCATAGAAAGAAAACGCGATCTACAAATAAAGCGTTGTGGATTGACTGCAGGGAATAATAAATGTTTATTGCCGTGAAAGTTCGCTTTCTGTTCGTCTTCCTTCACTTAAGAGAGAGTGTCTTATCTCTGTGACAAAACCATGAAGTCCAGCAAGTAGGCTATCGCATCGCCAGCAGCAAAACGGAGATTCGTAACCTTGTTTTCCTCTCCACGTCCGACGAAATGAAAGCGGTTAGAAGACATTAAATGAGATAAGCGAAAGCAGACTGAGGATTGTGGAAAATGAATTGCAACCGCTTTCTAATCGATATTTTTAATGGAATGCAGTAGCCCTAAAAATTGGAGATTTCGACATGATCTTGATGTCACCAATTTTGCACTTGCGGAAATCATTTCCGAGCGAATCGTAGCTGAAATAAACAACGAAAAGGTAAAGAAAGTGTAACGTGCGAAAGGAAAGAGTGGGCGAAGTGAGGAAGATGCGTTGTTGTTGGTTAAGCCAATACTTTAAAAGGAGAGAAACTACCAGTTAATACCAAGCAGAAAATTTCCATGTTGAAAAAAAGTATTTCACAGAAAAGGCTTTCTTTTTATTCAGACAAAATGCTCTAATAAACCATTTCTGATAAGCAATTAATTGCATAGTTATCTCGAAATAATATCTTTTAAATATGCCCTCATATATTACTATTAAAAAGATATTAAAGGTCTAAAAGTTGTGATGTACTTCCCCTTGGAAGTACATCCCTCGAAGTATCAGCGTGAGCTAGAGGTGTAGGGTTAACGAAAGAACTAGAATCAAACATTATCTTAATATGACTTTATTAAGATATTCAACTTAAACTTTGAACAAATATAATATTAATAATGAATGAGAGAATCTACGATGACGCAATGCGCAACACACAATATAATTCAGACCAGTCTCAATAATTGAACCGCCTAATCTTCAAATATAATAATAAGTAAACAATCCTACCTTTTATTATTCTGTAATAAACTTGTCTTTATCTACAATGGTATGTAACTTGCCGTTTAACTTCTAATCGATCACCAATATGTTTATCCACGACACGTAGAACTTAAATCTTGAAAGACGAACTTCAATAATCTTCAACTGCCACAACGCACGTCAATTGTCTAACATTCTTTTACATGCCCTTACATTGCCATTACGCTTACTCTAAGATCTTATATTTATCCTATATTATTTGCATCTCTTCACTTCTCGTTTCTTGGATTTGGTTGGAAAAGAGTTGCCATTAATTCTGGCCCAAAGAATTCAAAGGACTTGTTAAAGAAAAGACGCGTAAGACGTCACAAAGTATTACGACATTTTGTTTTGTGGTTTAATATATATACGAGTATATATATAATTGAAAAGTACCACTCGGTGGAATTTTCTGCAAAAAATGGACGTCCTTCTGCAAAACATCCCCTTCACGCATGTCTGAAAGACACTTTGTTGACTACATTTCCCAAACAGAGAAGAAAACTAATCCAATAAGACAGTTTAATATTTGCTACTCAAAGAGAGACAATAAAGGAAAGAAGGTAAGAAGAAAACAAGATTCTACTGTCCAGATTACGTTGTTGGGTTATATACAGTACAGTGTTTTCGAATTTATCATACACGATCCAATTTTAATTAATAATTTTTAAACAATTTGTGTAAATGTAAATGATGTAAATAAAATTTGTAATTGATAAAAGTTAGCGAATTTTGAACTTTATATTTGTAGTTAGTGTGAATTGACTCCAAAGTCTAATGATTTCTCCCGTACAGGATGCCAACTTTACAGGTAAATTACTCATTTATTTAAATAGATTTTTTACATTAAATTTTAGGAAATTTTGTATTTGGGTGGTGCTATTATGTTTAAAAAATATGTACGTTTGAAAAAAAGCATAAAAAATGACACTTTTTTATTCATTATATAGAAATAAAATGAACCTGGAGGGGTTAAGAATTTTGTTCGAATGTCATGTGCTAAATTCTTTATTTTATATTTAATTATGCAATGATAAAAGTGCATGAAAAAAATATTCAAAATTTTATTTTCAGGGAGTAGTTTGAAAGCACATGAAAAATTGGCGAAAAGATATATATTCTCAAAAAGTCATAAATATTTTTCAAAACGTATTACGAATGTAATAAATACATATTAAAAATAACCTGCATTGAATTTTCTGAATATGTAACAAAAATTAGAGATATTAGCGTTTTGAGCCCTTCGATCCTTTAAAAACTTAACGTAATATTTTATATAACATGTGACTTTTCTAATATATATATACTAGCCGTTACCCACCCGCTTCACTGGGTATTTAACGATGTTGTATAAATGTATACTGTTTACATATATATGAATTATTGATATCTAGGATTAAGAATTCGATTGTAATGAAAAATATATTTATAGCTGTAACTCTCACCTCTTGATATAAAAAGGACATAAATTAAAATATCTGATTTCTATTTATATCTAAAATAGAAGTAGAAAGATTTTTTGCGCTTACTTAATCTAATAAACAAGTGGATTTCCACCAAAGCAACTTTCAGTGGATCTCTATTCCATAAAATAAACATGAGTGCCAAATTTCAAGTCTAAATCTAATAGAGCAAAAACGGAATTTTTATCATCAATACCTCGTTGAGAGCATTCTTAGTGGATTCCAATTCAGCAAAAGAAGCATTAAAACCAAATTTTATTATTATAGTCTTAGCAGTTCGAAAACGATTCCTTTCTTAGTGGAACTCTATTCAATTATAAAGAAATGTGCGCAACAAATTTCAAGTAAATGGGTTAAATTCAAAAACAGAAATTTTTCTATAACACTCCTTAATCCCTCGCAACCCCACTCCTTTGAGGGTCCATTTTCGCAAAACTCTTTGTAAAAGGAACTCTATTCCATGAACGGAACATACCTTCTAATTTTCAAGCAGGTGGGTCTATTAGTTGAAAAGCGGAAATATTTATCTATTACACCACTAAATCCCCCTCAGTGACCCTTGGGGATCAATTTTCCCCCAAACTATTTTGTAGCGGATCTCTACTACGCCATGAAAGGAATCCACTTACCAAATTTTAAGACTGTACGTCAAATAGTTTAAAAATGGAAATAATTATCTATAATGCCCCTTAAGCCCCCGCAACGCCACTTAGGAAACGATTTTCTCAAAACCCATCTTAAAGCAGATCTCAATTCAATGAATGAAATCTGTTTACTAGATTTCAAGATTTTACGTCTAATAGTTTAAAAAAGGAGTTAATTGCCTATAACGCTCCTTAATTCTCCACAACGCCACTTGGGGGTCGATTTTGACAAAACCCATTTTGTAGCGGATCTCTACTCTATGAAAGGAATCCACTTATACCAAATTTCTAGACTGCACGTCTAATAGTTTAAAAATGGAAATAATTATTCATAACGCCCCTTAAGCCCTGCAACGCCACTTAGGAAGAGATTTTCACAACACCCATCTTATAGCGGATATCTACTCAAAGAATGGAATCTGCTTATACTCAATTTCGAGATTTTAAGTCTAATAGTTTAAAAAAGTTAATTGCCTATATATATAACGCCCCTTAATTCTCTACAACGCCACTTGGGAGTCGATTTTGACAAAACCCATTTTGTAGCGGATCTCTACTCTATGAAAGGAATCTGTTTACCAAATATCTCAAGACTGTACGTCGAATAGTTTAAAAATATAAATACTTATTCATAACGCCCCTTAAGCGCCCTCAACGCCCCTTGGAGGTGGATTTTCACAAAACATTTTATGTAGGGAATCTCTACTTTATGAAAGAAATCTGTGTACCAAGTTTTTTTTTAAGACTGTACATCTAATAGTTTAATAATGGAAATAATTATCTATAACGCCACTTAAATCCCCGTAACGCCCCTTGAGGTTCGTTCTTTGCAAAATCCGTTCTTAGCTGATGTCTACTCCATGAAGGGAACCTACCTACCACATTTCAAATCTGTAGGTTTAATAGTTCCGGAGATGTGATTAGTCGGTGAGTGAGTGAGTTGCTTTTCTCCTTTATATATATATATATATATATATATATATATATATATATATATATATATATATATATATATATATATATATATATATATATATATATATATATTATATATTCATAGTAATTGAAGTAATACGGTATAAAACCAAAAAGTGTGATATACACAGAAGTTACATTTTAAATATAAACAAAATAAAACTCTAAATTTCAACAGGTTATGCAGTCCTTTTTTATTAATATGAAAAGAAAAGAAATCTGCAAGTTTGTTCACAGAAGCGTTTTAAATTAAAAGAGCGCAGCTGCAAATTTTAAAAGAAATTTGATCTTGTTCCTGCTGATACCCTAATTGCAATTTGTTTTAGAAGCAAACGAGAAAAAAAAGCATTCTTTTTGCAGTTTGAATTAACAAGATGGCTGAGATCTGAAACCACACTGATGGTGCGAACTAGAAGCCGACGGAAAAAAAGAAACAAATTAAAAAAAAAAATTAAGCTTACGAACTAAGAAGCGGTTGTTACAGCTGACCTTAATTAATCAATGCTGGCATTTCTTTTATATTTTGAACTTGAATTTTTGTTTTACAAGTAGGTTGTAGCGCTCCTTAAATAGTGAGAGTTATAATTTATCTAAAATGTAGTATGGGAGACTATTTAGCTTGTTCTCATTTCTATTCACGAATAATTAGTCTCATTTCCTATTTAACTTAAGTTTTGGCAGGAGAAAACTCACACCACTTACAATAAAAATTTAATTTAAATAATGAGAAACATTTTTTCAAAAAATAAATTATAAGCAATAAGTATAGAATTAAAGATATATATATTCGCAAAAAACATTTAACTATTTCCTATATGTGCAAGACTATTTTGCACTGTTTTGAAAAAAATTACCGAAGTAATAATGAACATCAAGAGAAACAATTTTTGTTGTAAAAACCCCAGTCGCAAGCCGTTCGTTAGATTAGAAGTATAACTCGTGTAAAAGTAAGTAAACAGAAGGGGAAAAAATTAGCAATTTTTATGAATCAATATTAAGTGTCAAAAAAGTTGTTCAAAGTGTTGTCCGAGGTCGGTGTCGCACAGCTGACGCGAGAGAACTATAGATTGCAGCAGTCTCTCGTGGATACTTAGAAAGATGTTAATTTTGCCTATCGCAACATCGATTTTTGTTGTTAGATTTTTCATTGAATCACTGGAATTCCGTTTATTACTTTTTTGTAGTAGTTAAGGTATCCGAGACTACGTTCGGAACCCTGATTTTGAAAATGCGTAGAAATGAATAAATGTTTTGATATTTTGTGTCACCGGAATTGTATAGAAAGAACATGTAAAATTTTCTTAAGAATATTACTACAATATAAAATGAATTAAATGCAATTTTTTGGCAAAACATGAAAAAAGAGAATAACATATTCTAAAAAAAATCTCCTTTTATGGAAAATGCTTTTATAATAATATTTTGCTTATATACACTGGTGTGCAAAAATTAAGGACGAGACGGTTTTTTCAATATAACTTTGTACAAAAGCTTTCCAAATCAACACATTTAATACCGTAAGATCCCCAATACGTAAGGACATGTGTAATATGTAAGCAACACTTACTAAAAGAGAAATCAGAGGGATAAAAAGAAGCTGTATTGAAAAAGTAGCATGGAGCGCAATGCGACTGAAGGCCGAAACATCCCTGTGATGGGTGTCCAGCAAGAAACATCCGGTCTTTTGTAGGGGATATGATCTCCCCTGACTGCTAGGCAGGTTTCACAGCGTCTGCCCATGCTGAGAATGAGGGTGTCAATGAGTTGTTGAGGCATTGCTGCCCATTCGTCTTGCAGCGCCAATCGAAGCTCCCGAATCGTTACTGGTGGTAAGGTACGAGCTGCCAAGCGTCTGCCTAGAAAATCCCATACATGCTCGATGGGATTGAGATCCGGAGATCGTGCCAGCCAATCCATACGTTCAATATCCTCACTCTCTAAGAGCTGTTCGGCAGCTACTGTGCGATGACATGGTGCATTGTCGTCCATGAAAAGGAACTGCAGACCCATAGCGCCTCTAAAAAGACGCACATATGGAAGAAGAATCTCGTTACAATAACGGGTCCCGTTGACTGAACCTGCGTCGAAGATGTGAAGGTCTGTACGACTACCAAGCATGATGCCTCCCCAAACGAGAACACCGCGACCTCCATACCTGTCCCTTTCAATGATGTTCGAGGGATGACTGCGGCTTCCCTGCTCTCTCCAGATGAGTATGCAATGAGAATCGCTACTCAAACTGAATCTGCTCTCATCTGTAAAGAGTACTCGTCCCCATTCATTGTCTCACCAATTCCGGTGTTCCCGGCACCACAGAGAACGCCTTTTCCGATGGGCAGGCGTTAAAGGTACACACCGTACAGGGCATCGGGAAAACAGACCGCCACCGTGCAGTCTTCTGGCCACGGTAAAACGCGATACCAGTCGTCCAGTCGCCTGTGTCGTGTGTCTAGCGATTTCTCCCGCTGTCTGTCGCCTGTTTCTTCTGGCCTGTAAGACAATGTACCGGTCATCTGCGGGTGTGGTTCCTCGTGGACGACCACTACTGAACCCCCGGATAGCTGTTCCTGTAGTTTGAAATTGTTTCCAAAGTCGTGAAACGATGCTGTGAGCAATTCCGAACTCTGCAGCCACACTTGTCACACTGCGGCCTTCCTCCAACTTCTCCCAATGATTCGACCTCGGGTAAAAGCATCCAGATGTCGTCTAACAGATTGATTATTCGCCATTTCTCGCTGAGGCAGCAACTCGGTGTGATTTTAATTTTTATACGGCGTGCAATCTCTTTGCCAGAAATACTGATCTTACACCGACAATATGCTTTATACTACTCAGACACTCCCCCATTACGTCTACCTGCATATCTGCGCATGTGCTACCGTACATCACTTTACTTAATCTCCTGATTGGTCTTTCTGTACGCTCTGCCTCTTCGTTCAGCTGATATGCTAATTTTTCGACTTCGTCCTTAATTTTTGCGCACCAGTGTATAGTAAGACTACTCTACAAAGCTTGAACTAGGATTTTTGAAAAAATTCACATTATTTTCAGAGTCACGATCAATTGAAATAATAACCGATGTTTTTTTTTGTTAACATTTCTCTATTCTGATGTATTAAAGTATGAGTAAATCGACATCTAAATAATATATTTCAAAATAGTCCTAGTTCAGGTTCTGTATACGGATGTCTTAGCTGTATAGAGAGAAAATATTATTAATAAAGAGGCATTTTTTTCTATAAAAGGAGAAGGTTTTTGAAAATAAGCCGTTCTTTCTTAATTTTTTGCCAGAAAATTGCTTTTAAATAATTTTTTTCTTTCAATAATATTCTTTAAACAATTTTATACGTATATTCTAAATCAGGGGATTCTAAATATCAAAAGAATTATTCTTTTATATGCCTTTTTCAAAACCACGTTCTGAATGTAATCAAACCTTAATATCAAGAGATAATTGAATTTCTAAGAGATTCTTTTCTAAATCAGACTATTGATCGTAATATGTTAATGAACTGAATGAATAAATTGACGGCAACCCTTATTTTCACAGAAAGTTGTCTTAATAAACTTATCTTTCAGACCACAGTACATACTACGCAGAGCAAGAAACTATTAAACGTATGATAATGCTATAGAAACTAAGAAAAACTAATCAAATTAATGAAACTATCTTTATCCAAAACAGTGGAACAATACATCTTCCTCAGTTTGAAATTGGAATCGTATACTTTTCTAAGATTTCCTATTGACAAAAACAGATTTATCTTGATTTTTCTCTACTATGATTTAATTATGATGTCTGTTATATATATATATATATATATATATATATATATATATATATATATAACTTGTAATTCATTATCTTTAATGACGCAGATTTAAATTGGCGCTTAAAAATTAATTCAGTGTTTAGTAATACAGAATTTTTTTTCGAAATATGAAATATACCTGATTTTAAAACTCACCCCTCAAAAATAAGTAGATTTTCAACTCAGAATGCTTTAAGACATTTATATCAACGTGACGTAAGTTTATTATGCTTAAATTGCTTTAGATAGCAGGAGGAACTATTCAATCTTTAGTTTTTCTCTAAAGCATGTAACTATGGAATAAATGGTATGGAATAATGGTCAAAAAAGACGACACAATATTAAAAGTATTACATGAATTAACAAAGAAAAAACATTCTTCACATTATATATGATTTATATGATTATTGAATCCAACAACAATATAAAAATATCTGCTTTTTAAATTGAAATTATTTTCTATATTTTAGAATAAATTAACAATCTCTAGATTACAATCTATGGTTATAAGTTTTAGCTAACAGGAAATAAAAAAAAGCACTTGAATTTATCCATACATATTATATAAGAGCATTCCCATAATTTATTTTAGTTATGTTTCAATCTAAGTATACTGTGATGATTTATTTATCAGTGGAATTAGTTCGCATTATTAATAACTTTCATAAGTTATTATAAATTCAATATTATATTGTTATAACTATCTCAACAATAATAATTATAAATTCATGTTTAAACTTTTTAAACATACCAAATGCAATAACAGAGAAATTTGTTTTTAGTAGCAAAAAGAGATCTTTCTTACTATGGAAAATTTTGTTACGGAAACGAATTATATATATATGAACCTTTTTTGTACTTATTACTATTATTTTCTTAAACCTTTTTCTTTTACTTATTACTATTATTATTGTGAACCTTTTTCTTTTACTTATTACTATTATTATTGTGAACCTTTTTCTTTTCTTCTTATTATTATCATGAACCTTTTCCTTTTCTTCTTATTATTTTATCATGAACATTTTCCTTTTCTTCTTCTTATTATCATGAACCTCTTTTTTTTATTTATTATTATTTATTATAAATCTTATTCTTTTACATATTATTATTCTACATTATAAACCTTATTTTTTTACTTATTATTATGCTGATGAACCTTTTCTTTTACTTATTCCTCATTCTTATTTTTTATAAAGTAAAGTGCGTCTTGAATGTAATAAAAGTCTTTTGCTTTGCATCATTAGTGTGTGAGAAAACTGTTTTTGAGTATAAGTGTGTAAAAACAAAGGTAATGCGATGAAAGATAACAAAGTGATCCAATTGATGAAACTTAGCTGTCAAAAAAGATGTAGAGTACAGTCCTTGAGAAACCATTAAGTGTATTAGTGTTAATCACACAATAATAAATTGCTTCCTCTGATAACTTGACTCAGATTTCGATTTTAGACTTTCCCCTCGCGTGTAAAATATCCCCTCAAGATATATTACACGCAACTTTACCGTGAACTTCTAGAAGTTTTCTACTCTCATTTTCTTTGTGTTGATGAGATTTATAGCCATGAACTTTTCCCTTTCAAGATCATTTCATGTTCTTCAAAGTCTCCTCCTACTGAACCTTCAAATTGCTTCATTAACAAGTGACCGACTTCTTGCTAACATCTCCCACTTATCCCCTGTCTCATAGGAATTCGCCAAACGTGCTTATTCTTAAAGTTGCAATGAAAGTTCTTTGTCTCTAGCAGGTCCCTCAATCCTCTTTTTGTTTTTACTTTTTGCAATGAAAGAAAAAATATTGGTCCTTAGGGTCCATTATATATCTTTCATTTCACACAGAAGAAATGGATACGGGAAAAAAGACTTAATATAGTGGTATAAAAAATAGTTACCCTTTGACCCATGAAATTAGTAAATAATTTTATAACGATGGTTCCATGATTAATTAATCCCAAAATAATGTCGTGGTAGTTTTATAATTTAAGTGACAATCTGTTTATATTGAGTTACTTATTTTAAGAATTATTTTTAAAAATTTAATTAATTAATGACTTTATGGTAATTAAAGCCTAAAATTATCTAGGCCATTTTTGGTTTGGATTTTTGGTTGGTTTGAATTTTTATATACCGAGTATGGATGAAAACTGAGAAAAAAAAATTAGGACTGGATAAAAAGAAAGTTTATTGCATTTCTGTGTGTAACCCTGCAGTTGTTTCGTTTTTTATGTTTGTTTCATTTATCGTGATGTGTCAGTATCTGTCGTCTTGGAGACTTAGAGGTAGAGCACCCGTCTCGTAAACCCTAGGTTTCGAGTTCGATCCCAGTCGGAATCAATAGATTTTCTGGATGCGTAAATCGCAGATACGCATGTCATAATTATGTGGCATGGAAAAGATACCTTAAGTATCAATTTGGCTCTGTTGCTCATGGTAAAATTAAATTACGGTAATATTTAGCTTGAATGAAATGAATTCAAGAGTCAAAAATTTGGTAGCGAGAGCCGCCACTAGATGGTGCCACCAATGAAATGGCTCTTACATTTGGAGACTTGTCGTGTCTGCAAAGGCTTATATGCCAAAATACAGCGCATTTGAAAGGAAAAAAAGTGTTTCGGTGTCTGGATGTCAATACATAAACGGATAGAGCAGAGAAAAGTTGAATAAGACGACAAAATCTCAGAAAATGTAAAAATAAATGTATAATGAGCAAGGTTTTTAAATACTTATTTGTTGATCAGAATAAAACATTCGTAAAAAGAAAAAATATTAATAGTAATGAGTACGATGTAGTGGTAAAAGAGAATCAGTAAAGACAGTTATTACTATGTGTAGTACAAGCAGCTGGTAGTAGGGGGTTATGGTAGCGAGCTCATAGCTGGCAATGTTATTGCTGATTCATCTTGCTACTCTAGACCCATCGAGTAGCGAGGCTAACGCACATCAAGTAGGTCTATGATGGATTGATTGATTGAATATTAACGTCGCACTGTTCAGCTACACGAGGGCTTTTGGCGACGGACCACGTAATTTTGAACCATGGTCAAGTGACGTGGACGACACCTGAGCTGGCACCCCCCTCTCCTAACTACCACACCACACCAACGGGAGGACGATTCAGCTCTCGACAGATTTAACGTGCATCGCTGCCCTACACGGCGGGTCTTTAGTGGTACAGGGTTCGAACCCGTGACAAAGCAAGCCCCGGTCCGATACCTATACCACTCGGCTACCGCGGCCACAGGTCTATGATGGAAGTTCTCACGCTAGTGTGGTGTGGAAGGTAGAGGAACGTAGTGCCAGTTCAGGTGCGGTTCTTGTCACTTGAACGTGACTCAGAATTACGAGGTCCACCCTCCTTGCACCTACTTTCACATCACTGCTTTTGGTGAACGAGGTGAAGTGAAGAGTAGAAAAATGAAGGCGGTAGGCACGAAAGAAGCCCGCGGTAAAATTATGAAGGAACTGTGGAGGGTGAGTGAGTGAGTATTTACGTCACACTGTTCAGCTACTCGAAGATTTTTGGCTACGGACCTCTTAATTTTGAACCATGGTCAAGTGACAAGTACGACACCTGAGCTGGCGCCCCTACTTCTAACTATCACACCAACGGGAGGACGTTTGAGTTCCTGACAGATTTAACGTGCATCGCTCCCCTATACGGCGGGTCTTCAGCGGTACTAAGCTCAAACTCATGACACGCTGGCCATAAGTCCGTTACCTTGATCACTAGGCTACCGCTGCCGATACTGTGGTGAACTCTGAGATATAATTGATGCGTATTACGAGAAATCTTAAGATTAAATGATAGGTGTACGTAGATCATTATTAATAAAGGGTATCATCAGTATTTTTAAATAAATCGGTGTGTTTAAAAGTGCATTTATTGGATTGCGCCATCTACATGACAGTCATCAATAGCCTTTTTGTTTCTGAGTGTGACGATAAGAAACAATCAGTCGATATATGTAGCATATTTTGTGTGAAAAAAGATACAAGTATATGGAGTAAAATTCTATTTTATTGTTATCTGAGTCAGTTTATAATTATTTTATCGGTATGCATTAGTGTCAATATAATAGTCAAAAAGGAAGAACATACTACTTTCGAAATTTTCAAATTTTAATTCGTAAGTTTTCAATTTTCAAATATTTTCTTATAGTTTATTACAGTCGTAAGCTAATATAATCCCTATTTATAATTCTTTATTCATTGAAGTCTTATGAACAAAAAATTGGGGAGAATTAATATATGGACACTAAACAAATAGGAAACAATTAATGCACTATATTCTTCACCAGCAAATCTAAAATATTTCGTATGCCTCTCTTTTTGAGAGTAAAGAGGAAATGTTTTCCCCTAAGAAACTTTTGAAAGGAATGGAATTAAATTTAAATTTATAAGGAATTAAAAATTTAAAATTATAATTCAGAGTAAAATTCTCGGAGAGTAAAAGATTTAATAATTTTGAACATTTTAGAATTTTTATATTTTTACACACATATACTCTTTTATTTCCCCAATAAATAATATACTTACAGAGAGAATGGAATCACGTTTTCCGTAAATGTCACAGATTTCTTATTTCATTTTTTAAGGGCTACCTCTAATATATAATTACATTTGTCTATTTTTCCTAAATTACTAAATTGAGTTTCTGGATTAATTTCGGTTCATACAAAGCATAAAGTTAATGCAATTTTTTTTCTATAATTTTGGTCTATTTTTATTTCATTTTTATAAAACCTGTTTCCATTCTCATAATTTATTCTCTAATTTCAGAATTTTCTGTTCATCAAAGGTCACAGAGTTACAGTTAATATCTTTATGTGGGATTTGGAGCAACAAAGGCTATTATCCCATCAAAGGCCATTATCTTTAAGAATGATGCACACAAATAGATTAATTTCTGTTTCCTCTCAAAATTATCTGTAGAAATATATACAGATTACAAGATAAGAGGAAAGAAATTTATAAAAAACAAGTAAAAACTCCCGAATTCAAAAATATGAAATACTTATTTTAAACTCGGAAAAGTACGGAGCTGCAGCGAATTCAACAAAATATCTACGACCTTCCTATTCAGCGCATAATTCTTTCACACAGAAAATAATTTTGTAACTTCATTATTAAGACATTATTAAAATCATACATTAATTAAAATTGAAAGTACCAATAAAATACAAAAATTATCTTATTTAGAAAATTTTATAATACAGTAGTTCGTTTTGAAGGTCTCAACAACATATTTTCTTTTAAAAGTTTTTGTTGTACCAATTCTTGCTTTGTTTTAGAAATTGATTATGTGTATGTGCCTCTCTCTTTCTCTCTCCCTCCCCCTCTCTATCACACACACATTTCGCTACCAATACCCAATAATTTACAATTATCAACATATATAATGATCGGAGCACTGCCATAGCTAGTTGTGAGTGGGCACCGTATCAAAACTCCTTCGGGGCCCTTTTTTAGAAAAGAAAGCCATGTTGGTGGTACTAAAGTTATACATGTTGAGGCCCCTGCAACTTGGGGGCCCCGTATCATTGATACGGTGATATCTACGCCCCTGGATTGGAGAGACATTTTAAGGTTGAGTTTGTTTCTTGATTCTTAAAACCCTCCGGTTGATATTTTATCACAAGAGTTATATTATTACTAACTAATATGTCGGTATTTTTTTTTCTAATTCTAAATACAATTGTACCTGTTGTCTCCAATAAGAGGGCTAGAAAATACTTTTATTTTTATAAGGTATTTAAAATCCTTTTGGTATTTTGTAGTTTCAATAAAATGATTTTCAATGAAGGTAGCTAAATTTTTTTCAAAAATCAAAGATATGCTGCTATAAAATCCACGAAATAGGTATGATTGTTATATTTATTAATGCAAATATTTTTTAATAGTGTTGAAGGTTTCCTTTCATCCTGAAAGATTTTTTAAAGTTGAAATCCATCTTTTCATTCATCCACCTTCTACAATCCCCACCATCTACCTTTCTTTAGAAACAAAGTATTTTAGTAATCAAATGTCAGAAATTTGAAAAGAAAAAGGCATTTTACCTTGCAGTGTCCTTCGTAAATAAAAGTTTGATTATGAGGATCGCAAATCTTCAGATAAATTTTAAAGTTATATTGATGTAAAATATGCACTTTTATAGATTATTCATAATAAAACACTTCTATTTTCTATATTTAGCTTATAACATCACATATACTAAATAATTATTTCGTAAAAACAAAGTTTGTCTCTCTTCATCAGTAAGAACACACAATGGGAATTAAGTTCTTGATTTTTGAAGGGTTCTAGTTTTAAGGTATCCGACTACGTTCGGAAACGTGATTAAAAAAAGCGCATAAATGGATAATTTTTATGATATTTAGTGTCACTTGAATTAGAATGCATATATAAAATTGTTGTAAGAATATTATTAGAATAAAAAATTACTTAAATGCAATATTTTAGCAAAAAATGAACTTTGAATGACCTATTCTCAAAACATTCTTCTTTTATGAAAAATATATCTATAATAATAATATTTTGCTTATAATATTATGCATATTATAAGCAAATAATATTATACATGTATTCTAATCTAAGTGACACTAAATATTATAAAAATTATCCATTTATGCGCTTTCGTAAAACAACAGTTTCGAACGTAGTCGGATACCTTGAATAGTTTTTAGATGGAGATGTGTTCCAAAGGTCAAAAGAACCTATGCAAACCATCCGAAATCATTTTTTGTTACCCACAACGGTCCACGCTAAATGAGCTTTCAAATTGCTTCTATTATCAAATGACTGCAATATTTTTATATTATCTCTAACATGTACTAGAACTCATTGAACACATATTTTTTTCTCAAGGTTTTTGTGTAAGTCTCTTTGTTTTCGGAAAACTATTCGAACTTTTTTGAATGAAACAATTAGGGAAAAAAGAATGCTGTAATTAAAGGCTCTTGGGAAAAAAACTGAAAATAATTATATTAAGTTTCATTAAATCATAATTGTCAAATCCACATGAGATCGTTAAACTTTTTCGAAAAGTGCGAATTAACCTCAACGAGTAGTTAAGACTCACATACGGCTTTTGTTTTCGCTGTTTGTTTCTCGCACACTTGTATCCACATCCTTTGTTTCGTCTAATCTCTAAAAAATCTTGAATCGAGCAAGCAATTTACAGTTTTCTTCAGTATTTTGTTGTCACAGTTTAATTACAACTCAAGGTTATTTGAATTATGACAAACAAAACTGAAGTCGCCAATCTTCTCCAGATTAACAGTTCGGACACGTTCTTGTTAAGTGCAGACATTAGCTCGTTGTGGCAATAGAAATGGTTCCTATCTCTAGATTTAGGTTACGGGCAATGCCTAAGGAAAAGAGGTGAAACAGCAAGAGAAAGGATTTTTCTAAGATTGACGTTAGCCCCACGGGTATCCAATAAAATTGGAGAAATAGGTTAAGTTTTTGTGACACAAGTGCAAGAAGAAATACTTTCTCTCCTTCCGAGAATCTGTTGCACGTGTTGATTGGGTGAAAGTGTTTCGATAAAGTTTCTAAAATTGATGTCTAGCTTCTGATAAGTAGAGTTTAGAGTTAGCCATTTCCTGTATTCCTAGAAAATAAGTGAAAGTGGTTGAAATTTTAGCTGCAGGATAAGATTTTAAATCACCTCTCTTATTTAACCTTAAATAATTTCTTTTCAAGTATTCTTTTGCGATGATATGGACAGTTGAATTCCATAAATCGATAGAAATTTCCCATCTTAAATTTTAGAATTGCTTATTTCTCTAAAACAAGTGAGACTGGCTGAAATTGTAATTTCAGGATAAAATTTAAAATCATCCTCTCCCATTTACCCCTAAGTAATTCTTTTTTCACAAATTTTTTGTGGCTGTGGTAATCTAGCGGTCAAGGTAACGGACTCGTGGCTGGCGTGTCATGAGTTCGAGCCCAGTCCCACAGAGGATTTGCGATACAATGGGTGCCGAACCAGTTTAAATATATCGAGGATCAAACATCATCCCGTTGGTGTGGAAGTTAGGAGAGGGGATGCAAGCTCAGGTGTCGTCTTCGTCTTTTGACCATACTTCAAAATTACATTGTTCATCGCCAAAAGCTCCCGAGTAGGTGAACAATGTGGCGTTAATATTCACTCACTCATTCGAGAATTCTTTTATGATAAAATAGTCAGTTAAATTCCAGAAATCGATAGAAATTTTAAATTTTAAGATAAATGTTTCATTAAATTTGCGGAAAAATAGTCAGGAAATTTCAATTGCCTATTAATGAATCATGTAGAACAAAAATCTGAATATGATGGGATAAGATTCAAAGTGAACATTAAATATACGAAGATTTTTATTTACTGATTTCCTGATGGAGATCAGGAAATCAATTATGCTGTTCAATTATACTGTTTTCGTATGATTATGAAATTTTACATAAATTACTGACAATAACATAATAAAATTTTTGTAAATTGGTTTCGCTGTAATCTCAGTGAATCTCTTTCTTAATTGTCTTATGTTGCAAGAAGATTCGATTAAATGCGGGAAATAAAATGTAAAACAATTTTTTTGTTTAACACATCAAGCCTAGATAGGATCGTAAAAACTGCTCTCAAATATATTTGGTTTAAATACATTTACTGTGAAAATAAAAAAAAAAAAAGTGAAATGTGCAAAGAAAAATTAAATCAATCAAATGAAAACAAACTAGAAACATTGGTATATATATATGTGAGTGTGTTATGTATAAACACATATATAGATGTTGTAACTTGTAATTTGAATAATATTAAAGGTAATATTTTAAGTTATATACTATGATATATATATATATATATATATATACTATGATATGATATATATATATATATATATATATATATATATAAAGGTACAGATGATTTAGATTAACTATTTCTGATTACAAAAGAACTATTAAACAACAGATTAATAGGGATTCACACAAATAAATTTATTAAAAAAATTGCTGTAGTAAGTATGGTTTATCTTTGGAGGCATTTGAGGAATTTATAATTATTACTTTTTAAAGAGGAATTCATGAAGTTAAATTTTAAAACAAATCATGAGATTTCTTATGTAGAAATATTAAACTGATAGTTAAAAATATGCAAGCAAAATTTCATTATTATATTCTTAAGGTATCCGACTACGTTCGTTTAAAAAAGTGTACTAAAGAATATTTTTTTAATATTTAGTGTCATTTAGATTACAATACACATGTTAAATTCTTTAAAGAACATTATTGCAATAAAAAAATATGTTAATGCAATATTTTGTAAAAAATGAACATGAAATTTCAAAATATTCTGCTTTTTTGAAAAATGCTTCTATAATAATAATATTTTGCTCATATATAGCTAAGATAATAAAGCCTGAGCTAGGATTTTTGAAAAATTCACATTACTTTCAAAATTACTACTAATTGAAATAATTATCGGTGTTTTTTGTTAAAATTTCTCCACTCTGATGTACTAAAATATGGATAAATCCCTTTCTATAAATTATATATTTCACAAATCCTAGTTCTGGATCTGTATAGAGGTCTGAGCTATATAAAGGCAAAATATTATTAATATAGAATCATTTTCCATAAAAGGAGAATGTTTTGAATATAGATAATTCTATGTTCCTTTTTTGCCAAAGTATTGCATTTAAATAATTTTTTGTTGTAATAATATTCCTAAAATAACTTTATACGCGAGTTCTAATCTAAGTCACAATAAATATTTAAAATATATATATTCATTTGTTCCCTTTTGCAAAATCACAGTTCCGAACTTATAGTCGGATACCTTAAAGTACTATTATTAAATAAATAAAATATTATTAAATTATAATTATATTAATTTTAATAGTAATCTGTGTAAGCAAATTAAAATCCTACACACGATGAACATGCTAGCAATAGTTTAGATAAATTATAATCACATTTCTTTGGTAAAAATAATATTGTTATTAATTTTCATATATTTAAGCATATCGATGATTTAATTACTGTTGCTAAAAATGGTGAATATATTCCTAATATTGAATTTTATCCTATTTAACTGAGCTTTATTAAAATAAACAATAACTCCCTTTCGGTAGATTATCTTGATATAACTTTGAATATGTTATGGATAACAAACAAAATAGTAACATTTTTCAAACAAACGAAGGTTTAAATTTTAATATTAAAATACTTTTTTCGTATAATAATGTTTGCATTGTTGGAAATGTTATTCTTAATTATTTGCAGTGAAACAATTTTTAGATAATAGAAATAGTAAAAAATTAATTACGTCAAAAATTTTTTTACTTACTGTTTAGATCAGGGGTGTCACACTTGTGGCCCAGATGATATATCGGCGCACAATAATTTATAAAATATCAAAATTTCTCTCGAAATAGGAAATATTGTAGCAGAATAGAGATGTCAAGAGTGTCAGGACGTAAACATTAAATTTTTCTAGTTCTTTTATACATGTTTATTATAATGTAATTTGAAATGAACCTATATATTTCTATGAACATTGATTTTTTTTACGACCCACCTAAAGTTAAACTTTATTTGTTTGGCCAAAGTTAGCCTTTGAGTTTGACGCCTTTTGTTTAGATCATGGCTATTCTATTAGTTTTCTATATTTATACATACGTAATAAGTTTAATATTATTGTCTTATTCTAAGCTTTTCTTTCTTTCTAAATGTGTTTGATTAGTTTTTAATTTTTTTATATCTCATTTTTCCTAACTCTCATTTGATCTTTTTGCCTTCGTGCTTCCATCGGTTACTTTGTTTGGTAATTTTTAAAATCCAGAAAACTTCTTATTTTTTAAAAAATAATTCAAGTCTTTTCTTTCCAGTAAATTAATTTTTAAAATTTTATGTGGTTTTCAAGTTTTTTGAGCAAAATTTGAAATATTTTTTTAAACAAACATTTTCAAACAATTTTTGTGTGCAATTTCCCGTTATCGCCATTTTTACAGGCTCTCATTGATGAATTTCTCAATATTTTATTGTTTAAATTGGGACCAACCTCTTTTGTAATTATTCAATACTATGTATATACATTGGCCTCTAAGAATTTAAGCACAACATTTTTTTCTAAGCTCACCGTTAAAAAAGTAGCAGTAACAATAAAATTTACAACTTATATGAATGATAGTAATGATCTTTGAGGAAACTTAAGGAAAACACAATAGACACAACTTTTATTTTAAAATGGATTGAATATTAACGTCGCACTTTTCAGCTAAACGAGGGCTTTGGGCGACGGACCACGTAATTTTGAACCATGGTCAAGTGACGTGGACGGCACTTGAGCTGGCACTCCCTCTCCTAACTACCACACCATGCCAACGGGAGGACGTTTCAGATCTCGACAGATTTAACGTGCATCGCTGCCCTACACGGCGGGTCTTTAGTGGTACTGGGCGTGAACTCATGGCAAGGCAAGCCACGATCCGATACCTATACCACTCGGCTACCGCGGCCACTACTTTTATTTTAAAGGAATGGAGATTTATAAAGGAGTAAATATAAAAAAAAAATCTAACTTTCGCAACTTCGTGTGTACGTTTTGTGCCTGATTGTTGATCTTCAATAGCACTGGTAATTTCATTGACAATATCTAGGGGAGTCGAGGCATGTCTAGAAGTTTTCGCCTTATGCACGACAGTGTGGACTTAACGTTGAGCACATTTTCGTACAGAAAATATGCCTCAGTTTTTATAAAAAGTGTGGCATTGTAACTCATGCATTTGCTTATAATATAGTGTTTTTAAAATTTCAAAGTATTCCATAAATAATCAGTTTTTCTTTTTAACGTGTAAAAGGATAGCTCATTTAGCATTATGGTATAGGAGAAAAATGCGAAACACATTTTATAAAAGAAAAAATATATCAACTCAGATGAAAATGAGTAGTATGATAAAATAAGTGATTCTCTACAGGATAGTGAAGCCAGAATATAATATTAATGTTTGAGTACTTTTATATCTGAAAAATTATTCCAAATTTGGGTCCTATTCTTTAACATTAGCCAAAGACAGCCTTAAGGCGGCAATCGGTCGGATGGATAGAATAGGATATGTCACAAGCTGATGTTGCTAGACGTCTCAAAGTGGCTCCTAGAGTGGTTCAACGACTGTCGGATCAATTTAAATATGAAGAATCTGTGTCTTGAGGTTGATCACTACAACTGGGGTCGTCCACTTTCTTGCTTCTTCGTCCCGAAGGAGCTACTGTGTCTCATCTCTTTAAAGATCTTTTTTATTGCATCAGAAACGAGAATGTCCATTACCTCGGAGCGAAGACGCATTTAAAATACGAGTCTCTATGAAAGATGATCAGTTATGTGTGTGCTCTTTAACCGACGATAGAAGTGGGATCCTTTATGTTGGGCAAGGAAACACGTTTCCTTAACTAATCAATAAAAGGCTTTTATGCTGTTACGAACTCTAGACCCATTCTAAAACTCTAGGTGGCAACGCGGACTGATCCGAGGTACTGCACCTGCACGAGTGCCACACCAGATGATTCGGTGTTTCCCTCTCAACGATTGATTGATTGAATATTAACGTCGCACTGTTCAGCTCCACGAGGGCTTTTAGCGACGGACTACGTAATTTTGAACCATGGTCAAGTGACGTGGACGACACATAGCAGGCACCCCCTCTCCTAACTACCACACCACACCAACGGGAGGACGTTTCAGTTCTCGACAGATTTAACGTGCATCGCTGCCCTACACGGCGGGTCTTTAGTGGTACTGGGCTCGAACTCGTGACACGGCAAGCCACGATACGATACCTATACCACTCGGCTTCTGCGGCCAGTTGTTTTTAGCTCCACTAGTGAGCTGAGTGTGTATTTGGATTCCGGTGATTGTCTTGCAACGAGAGAATACGGTAAGCTCCACCAGTGAGCTTTGTGAGGAGAGAATTCAGTGATTGTCTCTCAAAGAGAAATCTGTGAGCTCTACCAGGGAGCTTTGCATGAAAGTTTATGTATCTGCCAGAGGCAGAGGTGTTGGATGCCGTCCTGATACATTCTTTAGTGTTTCCTCTAAAATTCAATCATTAAATCATCAATTAGAGTTATTATTTATCTAAAACGTTTTCCTAATAGATGTAAATAGTTGTGTCTGTGTGTCGTCCCTTGTGTTTGTAAATAAACCATTAAAACATCAGTCAAGTTTCATCAATTGACTAGGCTAGGACATTACAATGCGATCTAGGTTCAGACGATCCAGGTTCACACTGAAGAGCGTTTCGGGACGCCTGCTGATCTAGAGGAAACAACACTCCAGATATATCCAAACCATCATTGTTGAAAAGAAACAGTTACAGAAGTGGTGGAATCATGATCTGGGCAGGGATTTCTCTCGGTGATCACATTGACCTGTATGTGTACCATTGAGGAACTCTGAATGGTGTAAATATGCCGCTGCTATTGATCATGAATTTATTTAGACGGATGATAATGTGTGACTTCAATGAATTGTGCTTGTTGAGGACTATCTTGTGAACCACAGTTTTGGAGTAAAGGAATTGTCAATCTCCATATCCAGATCTGGATTCAATAAAGTACATTTGGGACTATCTTGATGGATACGTTACTGCTTTAAGACCTCCTCCAAGGTGTTACATGAGCTGCAACAAGGGTTTCTCTGTGTCTGGTCTTCTGTTCACATTTTAACGTCCGCTAAGTTCATTTGAAGCATGGAAAAACGATGTCATCAATGAATTGCATTTAAGGGTGGACACAATCTTTTTCGAAACCTTTTTTTTTTTTTTTTGTGCTTTTTTTAAATGTAAATCATGTTTGCTTTTAACTTATGCACATTTCTCTATCGCATTCAATAAAATCCGTTTCGTGCACATTTCCTCCAAATTTCTTATTTTTATGTTGATTCATTTTCAAATTAGACACAAAAAACAGATAGTATTTTAACATTCGGAGGCTAGTATATATATATATATATATATAATATATATATATATATATATATATATATATATATATATATATATATATATATATGAACATTAGAAAATATGAACAAGCAGCAAATGCATGATAGATAGCTTTAAATAACCATATTTTAGAAATATTCTTAACGCGATACTATTAAAGTAAATAAGGTAGATATAATAACAAACTATTTTTTTGCTCAACTTATAATAAAAACATATTTAACTTAATTTTTTTAAAAATTTAATTGCTCTTTATAATAATATAATTTTTATAAATCATGTAATCTTATATATATACATGCAAAAACAATGAAAAAATTTCATACTACCCCAAAAAATATGTAAATTAAGGAGATTATTGGACAACAAAAGGTAAAAAGCGCTAAGAATTCATAATTTCTGAGCAATGTGTTTATATTTACTTCGCTTATGAACTATTAAAAATTTGTCGGACAAATATAACAAATACAATCACAAATTGATTAGCAACTTCTTCCATGAGGTAAATGATTTGTTTTTTAAAAATATCTCGTTAGAAACAGTTTTTAAAGTCTATAAAACTTTTTACGCAGTAGTGTAAGGATGAGCTTGATTTCAGGTTTTGTGCTTAAAATCATTGCGTCGGGTGTTGCGTGTACGATACTGATAGCATCACTGAAAAAACTTCAGTGCCGTTGTGAATAGTATTAAAAAGAATACTAATTAGTAACCATGAGTATATTTTTTCAGAGCGCAAAACGGAATACAGACGACACTGAATAACGTGTAACCTAGATAAAACAAGTCGTCTTGTTAAATTTATGTCGTTTTTAACTACAGGAATAGACAACAAATTTAAATGCGCAATGCTCTGTGCCAAGTCTCACTCTATTTAACAAGTGTTTGTTAAATTAAAAATATGTTTTTTCGTTTGTATTGCCGTTCACTTAAACAGAAAGGGCATTATTTTAATTAGTATGAACAAGTACACACAAGGATACAAATTACTCTTCATAACATTTGAAAATTTCATGTTGACATCAATGCGAACCAAATCGAAGCTACAATTTTGCAAGGAGTGTTTAAGTAGTTGGAATTGTAAAATGTATGTATCCTATTTGTGGGGAACGCAAAAACAGAACAGTAATATTTTGATAACTCTTAAAATTCATTAAATTACAACAAATACATGTTTATGACTTTAATCGTGTTTAACTAAAATTTAAAGTGCAGAATGAATTTTGGACCACATCTAAAGATTTTAGTTTAATGTTGCTTTAACAAATTTGTAAATATATGTACAATCATTTAATTAATAATTTAATTAAATTGCAATTAAATAACGAACGAATTGTAAATAAATTAAACTTAAAGAAAAATGCACAAATTTTATTTATTGATTTAGAAATAATTAAACTGAATAAAAATGCTGTAATAAAAAATTCTCAATTTAAAGAGTATGTATGCAAAAAAAAGTGCACTGAAATTGAGATCTAGTAAGTATTTAATAGAAAGAAAGTATGTTCATCATTTATACTTAACAAGAAATTCAGTACCTATAAAACATGCAATTTCTAATAAAGGGTGTTTTTTTAGAGGTATAGAATTTAAATTGCAATAAAACAACGATGTATTATTCGATTGACATGAATTTTTTTTTATTCGAAAGATAATTTTGTGGCATTACATTTTAATATGATCAAGCAAAGCGTAGATTCGTCGAATGGGCCCAAAACGAGATTGCCGTTGTTCCCGATTTTCATAAGCGAATTTTGTTTAGCGATGAAGCGCACTTCTGGTTGAATGGCTACGTCAACAAACAAAACTGCCGCATTTGGAGTGAAGCTAATCCACAAGTGTGTGTCGAAACACCATTACATCCAGAAAAACTGACTGTTTGGTGCGCCTTATGGGCTGCTGGAATCCTTCTTCAAAAACGATGAAGGCCACAACGTTACAGTCAATGGTGATCGGTATAGAGCCATGATTACTAACTTTTTCATTCCTGAATTGAACAATCATGATGTCCAGGAGCTGTGGTTCCAACAAGACGTCGCAACATGTCACACAGCTTGTGCCACAATCGATTTATTGAAAGACACGATTGGTGACCGCCTAATTTCACGTTTTGGACCTGTGAATTGGCCTCCAAGATCTTGTGATTTAACACCGCTAGACTATTTTCTGTGGGGATATGTAAAGTCATTGGTCTATGCGGATAAGCCACAAACGCTTGACCATTTGGAAAACAACATTCGCCATGTTATTGCCGATATACGGCCACAAATGTTGGAAAAAGTCATCGAATATTGGACGTCTAGATTGGACTACATCCGAGCCATCCGTGGCAGTCCTATGCCAGAAATCATATTTAAAATGTAATGCCACAAGATTATCTTTCGAATAAAAAAAATTCATGTCAATCGAATAATACATCGTTGTTTTATTGCAATTTAAAGTTCTATACCTCCAAAAAAACACCCTTTACTTCTTAAAATACGGAGAATGTTTAAGAAGTTGGCAAATGAATGTTCAGTGTTTATAAATTTGGTTTATAATATTTCACACAAATCTAACTATTTTTTTCATTTCAGTCGAATTAACATTTCCCAATTATGCTAAAGGTAATACATTCAATTAAATCATTGCTATTAAAAGTGTGTCATTTCAAATTTGAATCAAAAATCAGAATTTATCTAACAAATATTGTGAAATAGTTATTTTCCTAGTATTTATATTCTAAAAACTAAAAAAAAAAGATCAGCACAGAGATGGCTGCTATATACTAAAATACAACTATAATAATTATATTTCCTTTTCAATGATATATTTCGGTAGTAACTTCCTAATAATAAATTTGTAAACATTTGTTAACTCACATCTTGAGATTGTACTAATTTGTTTCGTGAAAAAAATAAGTGTTAAAAATATTTACTTTACTTTGTGTAAAGGAAAGTTGAATTAATATCACTGAACAACTATAAGAAGGCTATTGACAACGAACTTTAAAATTTTGAATCCCAAGAAAAATGCAAAATTTATATTAAACGTTTCACCAAAAAAAAAAAAAATGTGAAGTTTACTTTTAGAAAGAGACTTTTGAAACTATCAATATTTATGAAAGGTGTCTTCAATAAGCAATAATCAAGAAAATTAAGCAGGTATGAAAAACAGAGTATAAATGAATGAGATAAGTAAATAAGAATTTTTTGGGCGAATATTTACGCTGGAATTTACATATCGTTATAGTCACTGTGTGCGTATGTAATGAATATATGAAAAGTATTTATGAATGTGTTTTTAGTGCCAGTGTTGAAGCGTATACGGGTACACAATCAGAGAGTTTTATTCCTATGATCTTTAGAATAAATACAGTCCATTTCTTTTGCTGTGTTTTATTTGGTGAATCTCATGTATTTTACCAACAGGGAATTTTAATATTTTTTTCCTTAATCAAAGAAATTTAAATGGTGCTAAAACAATTTAATATTTCTGCATTATTTAATTTTTATCAACCGAGTTCTCTGTCAATAAATTCAAGAAAAAAAAATTAATGAAATCATTAAATATAAATTATCCTTTTAAGCCATGTCCTTTCCACATGAAGAAATTCAAGACAGTATATATATATATATATATATATATATATATATATATATATATATATATATATATATATATATATATATATTTAAATATATATATATATATATATATTTAAATTCAAACATTAATACAAATCTTTTACTAACTTATTCAAATATCGTCACTTTTCCCTGCTTTTAAATGCCACTTGGTCTATAGAACTAGGAGAAATTATGTATATATTTAATTTAAGTCGACTTTTACTGTATAAAAGTGTTGCAAGAAACACACAAACAAAAAGATAAATTTTGAATTAAATATATAACTTCACTATATAGATTTGACTGTGTTTTATAGTTGAGTAAATAAATGTTCCGCTTTGTTACTTGAAGTGAATGTATGCTTTGTAAATACTTCATTTACGATTTTTTAAAAGTTTAGTTCACATTTTAGAAATGGACTGAGTGAAAATTTAAAATGGAGAAAGAAAATTTTCAGATGTAAATCTTTTCTACAAAGCAATATAAAATAATGAATCACGTTGCTCGTATCTTTTAATGAAATAACATAAATTTAGTTTAAATCATCCAGCCTTTAAATTAAAGTTGCTTTTCCTTATTATTAAGTGATGCTCACAAGATTTAATTTACAAGATCCAAATGAATGATCACCATTGATTTATTTTTCAATTAAAAGGCATCTTTTAAGTGATGCAGCACAAGGAAAAATTCGTCACATTTCAAACAAACACTGAAGACCAAAATTAAGAAAATTTGCATATTCAGGCGAATTACTTGAAAAACACTGATAGAAAAGTAAAACTAATAATAAACAAACAATCGAGTAAGCATGCGTGTAGACTGTGTGTGCCTTTAGAGGAAAATGCTTTCTAACCGCACGTGCGATTTCCGCATTTCGTTCATTCGCATTCCCCAACGGTTTTATGTTGCTTTTTGCAAATTCTAAAGCAAACAGTTAAGGCCTTACAAAATTTCAGAGAATTTCAGAAGAAATTTAAAAAGTTATAAAGAAATAAAAATTGGACAATTTTTCGAAAATATGAAAATTAGTATTTTACCCCGCGCAGAATTCTAAAGTACAAAATTTACAAAATTAATTTTGCTTGGTATACAAATGTTCACTTTTGAAGTTATACTAACTTTTAACAAATTTAGAAAAAAAAAAATTTTTAATACAAATACACAACGAAAATTTTTAAATTTTAAGAAAAAAAAATGAATTAAAATTCTCAAATCATAAAAATTCTATTAATTTTTTTTTTTTTTGAAAATTTTTTTATAAGTTATGAAGAGCCTTATTTTGAACACGTGTATAAAATTTTAAATTGATAACAGAAAAGTTTCTGAGAAATCCTGCGCGGGAGCTAAAATTTTTTTGTTTTACGAAAAATGAAGTTAAAAATAAGAAAGAGATAGGGTTTTCGTTTAAATTTCACTACTTATTTCTCAATAACTTCGGAAATTTTCACAGTATCAACACAATTTTGGTACCAAAATACTCAGAAATATTGAGGCTTTAACATATATATATATATATTGAAAATTTACAATTTAAGAGTCCTGTGAGCCCTTAAAATTTTTAACTATTAACGTTTGAATGGCATCGTCAGGGGACTTGAGACAGAGCGGTCTCAAATGCAGCTTGTCAGGAACTAAAACGCAACTCCAGCTCGTCAATCGCTTTGCAAGCTATGTGATAACTGAAATGAAATTTTGGAACTGTGTTCACCTTTTCGCGGTGCAGTTGACCATGATTTTGTTTTTATGCAAGAGAATGCTCCTCCACAAAAGGCTCATTTGGCTGATGAATTTTTGAAAAATGAGGATATTCGCCGGATGGATTGACTAGCCAGATTTAGGTATTCAACCTTTAGAAAATATTTTGTATACTCTTGGGAGGGAAAATGCAACTCTTTTTCCATCTTCTAGAGCTATCCAAGACCTGAAAACAATTTTTTTGGAAAAGTGCTATTGAACTCCCACATAACTGTCTCATTTCCACATAACTGTAAGACGGAAAACTCTTCCTATTTCCCATTTCTTGTTCCATCTTGTAATGTGTCTTTCAACCCTTTCCATGAGACGCATGCACGATCATGTGTGCGTACCATAACCATTAAATGGTACTTTTGTTTATCATATCAACCCACATACATATTTTCAGTAAAATCTGCCATGCTCACGCACACACTTCTAGAGATAGTCAGTTAAAAGTTAAAATTTATCTAAATTTTTACCACCAGTGCACAGCATACTCGTAGGTACATATACGAGGTAAAATATTAAAAACAGCAACATAAGGTTAAAAGACACCCCAATTTTAAAGTTCTTTAATCCCTTTGTTTTTAAATAAAAGAAAATTAGTAAGAATATGTTGTAAATCGTAATAAATTTAAAATTATCACATCATATTGCTCTTTAGTATTGATCTATACCAGTGGTTCTTAAATTGTGATCCGTGGACCTCTAGGGGTTCCCAATGCTTTCATCAACTATTAAAATGTTCCTCTTTTACAGACTTTGAAAGGCCTCGTGGAAAAATTGAAAGATGTGCCATTCTATACTAGATCACTAAATTTCCCCCAATGTAAAAAAAAAACTCTTCTAAAACATGTATTTCTATTAAGAATATAAATTCAGTTTTTTTTTGTTTTTGTAACTACATTCACACATATAATCATTACTACAGTGCTTCTCAAACTTTCTGTACTTGCGACTCAATTTTAAATCATATTTTTCATCTCCCCCCGCCATACAATAACAATGTATTGTGTTCAATAAAAATATGCTTTAACATAAAGCTACAATAAGACTTTTATTATAAACCGGACAAATTATTAAGATAAGTATTAAATTTGGTATATAATTTTATGACATTCCCATGGAGTCATTCCAATAGAGTGAAGTAATTATTTAACTTGTTCTTAACTTATTACTGTTAATTTAATTATGAAATATATTGTGTAGTATTGATACATTTATAAGTGTATTATATCAGTGTAAATGTGTATTTTTTTATTATGTCAGAAGTATTTTGTTTTGCTTCTTTTCAATAAATTAATAATTTTAAAAAATAACCTTTTGTTTTCGACTTTTCGAGAGAAACTCGCGTCCCCTTATAGGGTTATCACCTCCCCCACCAGGGAGGGGGCGTGCCCAAAGTTTGAGAAACGCTGCATTACTACAATATAAGTCCCTTCTAAACTTTCAAGGTCACTTACAGGAAAATTTTTCCGGGTTGCCTTCGAAAGCTCTGAAAGTTCTGAAACCTTTTCAAACTACTTATTTATTTGAAAGAACATTTAAAGCTCTTAATCTTAAAAATTACAGAAACCGTCTGGAAAGCGTAGAACCAGAAATGAGGCAGCAGATTTCTATTATTACACCTCATATAACAGCACTTGCAAAAGAAATGCAGTCCCTATCTTCATTAAAAATTTAATAGATGTTAACTGTTTTCTTAATGGGAAAAAAGGAAGTGTTAAAAAGTTTTTAAGAAGATTAGGAGTCTTAGGACTATTGAGGAACCTTTAAATCACTCATTTATGTGTTAGGAGTCAGGGAGGGGTGTTCAAAATCTTGGGGGTTCACGATGTCAAGCTGAATACATAAAGGGGCCCCGCGGTGGTGGAAAGTTTAAGAACCGCTGATCTGTACTCTATTTTAATTTTATACATGTATTTTTTAAACACTTGAATTTTGCTTACTTGGTTTTGTAAATAATAGAATATAATAATATGTAATTATTTTAATTTACAAGACCACTCAAAGAGAAGCTTCAAAACTCTTATGAGGAATTTATAGAATTCTAGCTTTGCAGAACTTTAGTTACCATTAAGAGAAAGAAATAATGACATTAATTGCTCATTTTGTAATCGGCAGTTGCATTTTTTTACTCATCAATAGCATTTTTATTGGATTACTAAGAGTTAAAAAAAATCATATTTCGCTCTGTTGCAGCTGAGTCACTAGCGATAAATTTCAAACAACATTCATTACACTCCCTTCTAGTTGAAGTGGAGCAGAATCTTTGCCAGATGAATTTCGACAAGATGAAACACACTCGGGATAAATTTGGGGATGATGGATGTGCAGGCAATAGAACTTGAGGAAAATCTAAGAGTTGGGGATAAAAACCTGAGAGGTGTTGATTTTTGTGATTTATTTATGGAATTTCTGAATCACTAAAAATATATGAGGCAAGTATAAAGATGGATACGATAAGTCAGCGGTTCTTAAATTGTAGTCCGTGCACCTCGGTTGTCTTTCGTTTAATGTTAAGATTTTTCCTCTTTTACAAACTCTGAAAGACCTCGTGGAAAAATTGGAAGATGTATCATTCTAAATTAGATCACTAAATTGCCCTCAATGAAAACCCTTATTAGAACATGAATTTCGATCAAGTTCTTGATGCCTTTCAAAACTACTTATTTATGTGAAAGAACTTTTTCTGCTCTTCTTTATCTTAAACGTCACAGAAACCATCTGGAAAGCGTAAAACCGGAATTGTATCTCAGTTTTCAAATATTACACCTGATATATCAGCACTTGTAAAAGAAATGCAGCAGCATCCATCTCATTAAAAATTTTTTAATCGTTACAGTTTGTGATACTCCACGGCCCGGGGGTATCATCTTTCCATCTACGCGACCTAGATTTGTAGGAATAAATGATTGATCACTCAAATTCTCCATAATAAATCTAATTTATTTTCGTTTAAATATATATTGATCAACGCAACACATGTCTTACTAGAGGAATTAGATCAGGAGTGATACTACATAATTATTAGTTCTAAGTAAAACAGCGCCTGAAATCCTACTGAATATCTTTATGAGAAATTAACCTCAAATCTTTATCAGCTGTAGATTCCTTAATAAGCTAAAGACCGTTCTACAATTAATCTCTTACCAATATCTCACGGCGAGAAGCCCTCGGCTTTCTGTCGCTTCTTGTATTCTATTCTTCCACTATTATTTTATTACTATCCGACTTCTATTCTACTATCCGGCTTCTAGCCGACCTGTATTCGACTTTCCGTTTTCTTGCCGACTAACTCGCGAATGCTAAAGATCCCCTAAAAATCTATTCACTAATCTGCATATTGCGGTTTCTTCTTAAGAGAGTTGGATTGAAATAATGCCATTCTGGCCCCAAAGATAATCCAAGAGGATTAGTGAGAAGGCGTGGTAAAGCCCCGTCACAAGTTAAGTGCATTATTTATTTATTTGAAACTAGTGTTTTGCAAATTTAGGTGCGTTGACTGTTTTCTTAAAGGAAAAAAAATTAAAGTCTGAATAAGTAGTAGAGACGGTCTTAGGATCATTGAGAAACCTTAGAATCCCTCAGCCATGTGTTGGGAGTTAGAAGGAATCCTGGGGGTGCGCGATGCCAGGCTAATAATACATACAGGGGGCCGCAGCGATCGAAAACTGAAGAACCGCTGCGATATGTATTAGTAGCAATTTGCTGATAAATTTTAAGTCTTGCTGGAATAGTCATGAGCTTTTTGGCCAGTGATGTTCGACTTTTTCCTTCATCAGATTAATCATGTGAAATATAACGATACCAGGCGTTATATAAAACGGAATCTTTAAGTCATTTCATGGTGTGGCCGTGAAATCAGAAGTATCAGCACTTGTGCCTCATCACTTGACCATGGCTTTAAATTATAAAGTTAGGGTTCGTCATCAATAATTCTAGTAGTATTTTAGAACGGTTTTAATTCAAACCAAACTAAATCTACTTAAGACTAATAGCCTCATTGAGCAACAAAATCATTGAATGTTTGTCTCGTCTTATGGAAATTTAAATAATTAGTTTGCAGTTTTCTGGTATAATCTTGGACATATGACTGTGAATGAATGATCAATACCAATGTGCAGGTATCAATTAAACTAAACCCGTAGTTCAACGCAAGGATGTTTTTGAAATAATTATAGGGTTGGACCAGATAGAAAACATTTATCTCGATTTATTTTAAACTGCAAACATCATTAAAGTATCTTTAATCTTTATAGAAAAAAGTATGCTCAAAGTCAAAGCATGCGGTAAAAGTTTCAATTATTTCCCACTCACACACATACGCATGCATTGATAAGGACAAGCAAAGTCTTAATGATTAAAAATAGTTATGGAAGAGAAAAACTAGCATCTCATGACATAAAAGTTTGATTTGTAGAGCCGACTGGCTGGTGGGATAAAGTAGTAGTTTCGAGTCCTGGTACCACTGAGGACTTGCCGTGTAGAGAGGTTGATATGAGTTAAATCTGTCCAGGCTCTAACTTTGGCGAGTTATGGAAGTTTCGTGTGAATGAAGTGGCAGTTCAGATTTAGTCTTCATCATTTGACCGATGTTTTAGATTATGAGATCCGTTTCCAATATACCTCGTGCAGCTTCTTTGTGAGAAAAAGGATTAAATGCCTCAACATCTACCACACTGCGAACTTGATTTTAAATGACGTGTGGACGAAGCCGTTACTTACTTGCAACTGAAAAAGGACGAGAGTGGGGTGATGCAAAGCCAGATTGCAATGTGGGCTTCCGAACTAGAATACCATACTGTTTAGCGATGAATCGACGTTTTTTTATTCCCTCAGCCATCAGGTTCTTGGCGATGTGAACAAGAAGATTTAACTACAGATTGCTTGAAAACTCAGTTAGGTTGAACCCTCCTGACCTGATTTGGGGGTGTACGCAGTATATGTGAAGAGTGAATGTATATTTGAGAATGAATTTATCATACAGCAAGATTCTGCTCCTTGTTTCATGTGACAGGTCGCTACTTCAAGGCTTAATAAGAATAATAAAATAAAACTACTTCTTTGATTAACCCATTCGCCAGATTAAACCTCACGGAGAATATGTGAGATTTAATGATGTATTTAGCTCTTAAGGACGCAAATAAACACCTGAAAAACAAGAAATTTGCTCGGGCAATTATTAGCAAAGATGAATGTAAAAATTAGCATGATAGATCCTGTGGGCAACGTTAATAAGCCCTTAAGTGCCCTCAGCGTATATATTCGTCTCGCTCAACCCATGCGTTATGTGCCCCGAGCGTTTATATATCGGTCCTTCTCCGCAATACGATTCTTTTCTATGCGCTGCTGTCAGTAAAACTATTCCGAAGGATTTGGAATGCAATGAAAGGAACTTAAAAGTATTTGCAAAAAAGATTTACTTATTTCATATAAAAATTTGCTTATTTGTACATTTTCTTCCCCCTCCCCAATACACCGCATACGCTCGCCTATGTGAAAAACGGTTGCATTGGGGAGAGAATCACGTAACTTTTAATCGGCAGTTAAGTGGTTGAGGAAATGTCAATAAATATCAACTATTCACAATATTTTTGATTTTGAATGATTTATTTTATATTATACTTTATTTTTCTAAATCATTGTAGCAATTGTTTTACTTTTTGAAAGTTTTTTAAAAAAATTAACTGTGTGAAAAACTTTTTTATATCAAACTAATTTTTTTGTATGTTATGAGATTCAACAAATTATTTCGAATCTGATATTACTCTTTAAAATTCTCAAGCATTCATTTATACCGAAATAAATGAAATTCAAAAAATATTTCGTATTTTACTTTTATTTTTCTAATATTTTGAACAGAAGTTGCTCACACACATTGTATAAAAGATGCATAAATTGCAGTTATTTAATATTTTTATGAATTTAATTTATATTTCCATGCAATTACATTTCTAGAATTAATTGAGTCAAAAACTTCATCCGTAACAGTATCAAACATAACAAACAATTTCATTAAAGAGAAAAAGTAATCAAAATTATCCCATGTTTTTGACGTAACATCTATTGTTGTATCTGATGATTAACAGAAACTCCAAGACTTTACCCTTTCTCATCAACAGATTGTAAAAATATGTACTTGAAGATAACAAACATTTCTGAAGTATGAAGTTTGACATCATCCTAATACAATTCAGGGCGCCTTTGACCAAAACCTTCAAACCGACAAAACATGATTTTCCAACACAAAGAATGATGTCGGTATAATTACATGTCCCAGTACAGTTAATGTGGAAATCGTGAAAGCGGAACAAAGAGTTGCGTAGAAGCATTGAAAATTCTCACCGGCGAAATATGGTGCAAGGACAAGTTTGTGGTTGAAGTTAGATCATGGATTGTATTGGAAGTAGAAAAACAACAACAACTTCAAGTTTTGAGAAAGTAAGCAAACACAATGGTGTTTTGTTAAGCTTTCAAAATCATGAACAAAAATATTATTTTAGTAGAGATTTCGATTATCATTTATCGCACATCAATCATGATATTTTATGTGCCAACGAACTCCTTTGTTAATATGTTTAGGAAAGTTACTTTTTCTTGAAGTAGTAACTTTGAAATGCTTCTTCATATGGAATAGAAATAATAAATAAAACACTCTTAATTTTATTTTGAATGGTACACAATTCTGTGCTTGAATATTCACTCATTGTAACACATGAAAATGACCACCTGGATTGTTAACAACTATTATTATATCAAGGTATTGTAATTTTTCAATATAAATTACCTTTATGAAAAGGATGGTTACTCAATATAATTATTAATATTATTTTATTTTATAAGTAAGATTTATTTATTTAATTATAATTCATATTTTAGTCAGTATATTTTAAGTAACTTTAATACTTGTAAGATAAACTAAATTTCATTTTCTAAGGCATTAATTCCTAAACAAAATTGATATTAATGGAATTATTGGAATCATAAAATCAGATTTAAGATTTGTTAAAATGATTGCATACGGATTAATTTTAAAATGGCAAATCTCGGTTGTTATAGTTGTTTTATAAATATAAGAACCATGAGTTTATACCTCTTGTTTTTCTGTGAAGTCAGTTCTCCATTATCGCGCGCGCGCGCGCGCGACAAGCACACAAAACATTAAAACTAAACTTTAATAATAATCACAAGAAAATATTTATGGTAATTTTTATAAATTTATTTAAAATGTCTGAAATTAAAAATTAATTTTCAATTTTTGTGGCAGAATTTTTAAAATATTTATTTCAAAAACAAATGAACGAGTTAAGAAAATTCAAGGTATTTCGAATTCAGTCTTTAATTAAATTAAAAGTTTTTGAGCTAAATTTTGTGATACATGGAATTTTTTTAAAAAAATCTCTGTTTCTACCTTTTATTTCGCAAAACACGTCGGGAACTGACGTACAAAAGTATTGCAAAAATATTTAAGTTTCAAGAAGAAATGCCATTGGAAAAAATTTTAAATGACAAATATAACATAATATACCTAATAGAAATGTACTTTCAAAGAATATTGCAATTTCCGATAGAATATAAAACAAAGTAAGTGTAATTTAGTTTCTGAAACAAAATCAGATTAAATTATTTTGAGTGTAAATATTTTCCATAACAAAATAGTGTAAAAGCTTAATCAGTTTACCAATGAAATTAAGATTTTTGAAGATTGAATTTTGAATATAAATAGAAGGTTTTGATTAACATCTGATAATATAATAACACAAATTTCTTAAATTATATATATATATATATATATATAATTTATTGATATATTTTTTTTTCGAGAAAGTTCCCGAAGCCACTACCAACCTATATAAGAATGATGCAGATAAGCAACGCATCAGTCAAACTTGACAACAAACTGTGAGGTTTATTAACGATGTGATGTTGTGACCATGGATTTGTATTGCTGTGGAAACTTTGAATTCATGTTATTGTGGATTTTAAATATGTTAATTGAATATAGTACCAGAATAAATTAAGATTTACTACAAAAGATCCTGCCTATTAAGTACGTGGATCTATCCGACATTTGAAAGATGATACACCACGTAACAGAATTTAATACTTGTGTGTTTTACTGAAAAAAAAGTAAGTGAAACTCAACTTAAGGCAACTGCCTACATTTCTGAATCAATGTTTGATTGAAATTCAATTTTTTTTATCTTTACCGTTTTGTGTACGAAAAAAAATCGAGCACAGCCAGAAAGAAAAAATTTTATAAGGTAGAAAACGAGGAAGGTCTGTGCAATAAAAATGTTAAATTTTAAATGTCTCATAATAAGTATTACTTTAGTAAAATAAGAATCAAACCTTTTTAAATGCCTTTTTTGAAGATCGTATTTTTTGTCAGTCTCATGTTACTTAAAACCTAATATCTCAAAAATTTATGCTTGCATTTCTTTCATATTTTGTATACATGGTATTTAAAGTATGGTAAAGGCGATGGACTGAGGAGATTTAGCTCTAACGTCAATAGTTTATTGTTACGATCACCATGCATTTGATAAAATTTTCTATAAAAAATGTGCAATGAGCCATAACTTTTCAGTAATTGTAAATGTATTGAAAATTTTAATTCATCGCATTTAAAACAGCATTAAAAATGTTGTGTAAAAATAACTTAAATATACGGCTTTGAATTCCATGTGGAGTGTTTTGAATTTTGGTACAATGTTCATCAAATTTTATCTAAACTACCTCATTTTAATAAATTTAAATCATTATATAATTTCTAGTTTAGTGTTTTTCACAGTGGCGTAACGTGCACCCCCGCAACCCCCACATCGCGGGGGGCCCAGAGCCTGGCTGATGCAAGTGCCTACCCTTTGTAAAATTCAACGTGGGGGCCTAAAACCTGACTTTGCAGGGGGCCAAATGTTCTCCGTTTAGCCACTGGTTTTTGATTAATTAAAGTCTTAAGCTCCAACAAAATAACATAAGTTACTAATCATATAGCAGTTTAGAAAACTTTTCTCAATACTTAAGCAGATACCGTAAGACTTTAACGTTAGAAAATTGATACTGAAAAATATGATAGGTTTACTATTTTTACTAATACTTATATTACTAAAGCATTTTAAAACCTTAAGACCTAAATCAGAATTTCATAAAAACATGTTTTTTGTATGCTTTAATTTTCTTGCGCAATTTTCTGAAATATACATTAATGATGCGATATAGTTCTATTTAATAAATAAAAAGAATCACATTAAAAAAGAACTATTTCTCAACCTTAGATAAGAATTAATTCAAAACAATTGAAAAACACCTTTTACACACAGAGCCGCATCTCATTATCAAAAACATTCAACATTTAAAATCCGTTAAAAATTTCTAATATAGATTACAGACTGATCAATAAATTATTAAGGCCAGTGAAGGCTTTTGGGTCTATTTTTCCATGATCTAATTTATTCTAAAAGCAGTTGAAAATAAAATTAAAAAAGTCGCCAGTCGACCTTTTGGAAGACAGGAAGAGAGTTAAAATTCAAAAACGTGTTTTTTTAGAGCTCAGCAATAGCCCAAAATGATAAAAATTAACAAAAATCACCTAATTTCAGTTAAGAAAAATATATGCGCTTTGAAGCCAGACTACCGTTACTTAACCGTTTTATTTGTGCTGATGCCGATATCATGCGCGGTACGTTTTCATCCTTTTTATATAGGTTAACCCTTTAGCGGGCAGTGACTAATAAATCTCGCCGCATATTAAAAAAATGTTTCTCCAAGCAGGTGTTAGATATTTAGTCTATCCATATGCGTTTATTGAACCTAAAACGTATAAAAATTAATACGGATGGCAGCATGATGCTTTTTTTGCATTCCTCTGATGGGTAGTTAAAAACAGTTTTTCTCGGTGTAAATCTACAAATTGTATTTTGATTACTATAAATAAAATTTCTGATCTTTGAAAAAAATTTCGACATGTCTTAAGTATACCTTTCTCTCATCTGAATGAATTAAGCAAATTTGCAATTCAAAAAACGGTTTTATTTAGGTTTTTGAAAAGCTTTTATATGTGAACAGAGGTTCTATCCACTGCCCACATAGAACAGAAAAAATGACCTAGAAATTTTCGCCTTTCCTCCACTCGAGGAAGAGCACTTAGAATCATGTGAGAATGTTGGGGGTCGGAAATATAAACAAACTTTGCTTACAATATGTGGTACAAGATTCTCGGGTTCGAAAATCTTTTATTACAGCTTTTCTGATTGGAGAAAACTTTTGCATATTATAAAGTTCCACAGTAAATAGCTCATCAAATTTGTGAAATAACTAATTTAAATTCTCAAAAATTTCTTTATTTCTAACATTTTATACTCAAGTTAAATAAAATATAAAATGTGGATATATACCAACTTCAATGTATATTCTAAGTATTCTATATATATTCTAAGTAAGTATTCTATGTTGTACAATTATTCTATTATTATTTAATTACACTTATACTTTGCATTTAATTGTTATTGAAATAGTTATCAGCATAAATGTTAATTTTTCGTAAAAGAGTTTATCGTAATATGATTTATTATTTCTGTTCTGAAAAGTAAGTTAAATGTCTTAAGTGCGCAGTGGCTGTAACGTCTAGCCACCACCCAGGAAAAAAAACCCTCGATCAGGTATTTTTTGTGTGACTAAATAACGTTTATAGAGGATGAGAGCATTGCATTTATCAAGTACTTTATCGCAGTGTTTTAGCTGTGTACCCACTAAAGAGTTAAACAGTAGTTTATATGCATAGCTCGTATTTATGTTTACTAATGTATGCGGATAAATTATTGAAGAATAAAGATTTGAGGATATGTACCAAATCCACACACACTGTCGACTTTCATTACCTTAATTCAGTGGCGCAACGGTGAATATTTGGACCCCCCTGCAAAATGAGGTTTTGGGCCCCAAGCCGTACTTGGCATCAGTCAGGCTTTGGGACCTATCGCAATGCGGGTGTTGTGGGGGGTATACGTCACGCCACTGCCTTAATTTCCGTACTTGAGAATTCAGAGAATATATGCCAGATATGCTTAGACATTAGACAAGGACTGTACAGATTCTATGTATCTTATTGGGAGAAAATAGAATGTACTTTCTTTGATATTATTTAATTTATGCCTATCAAATATTGTATGGTTGTTACAAAAAAAGTTTAATGAAAATAAATGAAGAATGTAATTTATTGCATACATGCTTTTACACAAAACAATATTTGGCTTGGTTTTCAACCAATATAGCACTGATTCTAATTTATCTTTAGTAAAGTGGTTTTCGATTTGCTGATGAATATGATTGAAAAATATTTATTTACAGAAATCAGTTGACCGAAATTGTCTTGCTTTGAATTTTGTAAATGATTTGAAATTGTTTTTATAAATACACAATAAAATAGGTATTGTGAATAACCGAACCGAGAGAGTAGTCAAGCGACGACGGTCACGAACTCTTGGTCGACGTGATATCTTCGAGTTCTGGTGCCATTAAAGTGAAGCTGTGTTGAAAAGCTGAAGCACATTAAATATGTCGTAGATCAAAGCCCTCACGTTAGAGAGAGAGACGAGTTATATTTACGTCGCACAATAAAGCTGCACGGTGAAAATTGGCGATGGACCTCGTAATTTAGAACCTTCGCCAAGTGAAAGAGGATGACACCTGAGTTGTCAAAAAGTAAATCTACAAATCTACATACAAGTAACTAATATAAATAGGCCTCGACTGCGCTACATATATATAGTTTCATACCATTCTAAATATATCATTTTAAATCACCACTTGAATTTGCTTAAAGATGTACGTTGTGAAACTTTTTCTTATAATAATTGGATTAACTTGTGACGGATCTATTCGCGTACCTTCTTCTAACCCTTTTGGGAAATCTTTGGGCTATCAATTTGCGTTCATTCACAGCTAACCCTTTTGAAGAAGAAACCGTGATATTTTTAAATTAAGTTTTCTATATATGGTCAAAGTTTTCTAGCTAACAACGAGGAGAAGGAGAGAGAACGTTGAGAGATAAATTGATTGCTACTGATCAGGTATTATAACATTTTATAGAATATTTCAAATAATTGATAGAGGAAAGATTTAGAGTGACGATTGATCACTATAGTTGAATTAGTATTAAATTAAGCAGGATAGTAGATTTGATCCTGTAATAAGGGGATGGAGGATGATAGTCTCCTTGTAATTCGTGTATCTTGCTATTAATCCACATTTTGTTCACATTGAGAACATCTCTTCACGTTGAAATTAACTGAATCAGTGCTGCTATTTTGTGAGATCAATAAATAGATTGTTTTTGATTATGGCTAGTCTTTCTTCCCTTCCTCCCACATCTCTAGGCGGGCAAGAGAGAGGGACGAATCCCTCACAAATTATCATTTTCTCCAAAATACTACTTGGTTTGGTACTAAAATTTATGTACCCAAATTATCAAAATAGCTTGATAGTTAAAGGGTTAGTAAAAACAAAAATAGGAATTTTTTTGAAGTGAGATGTACAGTGTACAGAAAATATGGTTCTAAAATGTATTTTCCTTATTTTTGATTTTGTATTAACTAAAATCAATTTGTTTTAAAATTAAAAGTTTTAAATAAAGCATGACATTCTGTATATTTAATAAAAATTGCAACCGTGTTCTTTTTACTTAAAGGAATTGTAAAACATTTTAAAATTAATTTATCATTCTAAAGGTTAAATAAATATCTTTATAAAACAAAAATTAATGTTTTAATATAAAGATGTAAGAGAATAGTGTCATAAATCGCCATATATCAAATTATCGAACAACACAAAAGTTAGTTACATTAAAGAAAATTATTTGCAATTATTTCTTCATAACCTTTAGATTTGTTAACTTTCATCCAAATAATGGTGCTAATTGTTTAGAATTTATCATTCTAAGCAATATCAATTTCTAATTTGTTTCTACGTCGCTTCCTAATGAGATTGACCTTTTGAGAAATGTGATATTCTCTTTTCCGTACTTTGCGAATTAGTAAACAAGCTTCTCTCTAATAAACATTGTAAGTAAAATCTTCGGGCCATATAAAGCACTTTAATGGGTCACCAACGTATTTTATAATTATGTTGTGTGTTCCGCAATCTGTTACTCACATTACAACATTACCTTTCAACTCAACAACGTGACTTCTCAGGAACTTGACAAATGATACAGTGAAGGCAAGAGCAGTGTTTTCGGATTTTTTAACTTCCAAATGTATTTAACCCTATAACCCGTCAAAAGACCGATAGAACTTTTATTAGAAAACTTCGTCATAAAATATGCATTTATTAAATTTTTTTAAATTCTTAAACATGAATTTTATGAATCAAGCCTTTAAGGGGACTTGGCACCCTTTGAGCAAACTTCTTTATTTACGTATTTAAAAATTATATTTTAGCATTTTATACAATGTTTCTATTCAAGAAAATGTTACCAGATGAAAATTTTCATATATTATTCACACAATTTTAATTTTTTGAAGAAAATTGGGAAAATTTTAAAATCCTACTCCTTTTGTAAAATTTAATTTTTGACCTGAAATTTTTTTATAATACTCTTATGGATGATCTAAACAACTTTAGGGATCGATTTTAGAATAACTTCATTCGTTTTTGAGAAAAAAAAATAAAATGTTGATATACAGGCTAAAAATCAACGAAAAAGCCAACATGTCTTACATTTTATTTTTTTTAAAAAAAAGTATTCCGTTTATAGCAAAACGGATCCTTAATTTTATTACATGCTTTATTTTCAACACGCAAGAAAAAAATGGAAGTGATTGGTAAATAATTGTCGAAGGAGTAGCATTTTGAATGCACTAAGGTTTCGAAAAACACAAACTGAGAAAACCCCCCTTAAAGTTTATAATTCTGAAAAAATAATTATTATAAGCTTAATTAAACTTAAAATACCACTTTAAGATATTAGTTATACGTTTTTCTTTAAAATAATTGCATTTTCATATTTTTTCAACCCACACATTTTTATAAATGATCAACTTTTAGAGAGTACTAATTGCCCATGAAAATGCAAGAAAAATGTTAAAAAAAATTTTTTCTGTCACGACAGAAATTTTAGCTGTTTTTCTTCTTATAATATAAAAGTATTACATTTGTATGAAAAATATATCAGGAAGAAGAACTTAAATTATAAAATTATTAATATAAAGTGCCTTAATTTAAAAATTTTACATGCACACATTTCACACGGAAGAAAAATTACATTATTGTATTGCCTCGGAAATATTCTGCTTTTAATACTACACATTCTTTTTTATAGTTATTATTTTGTATTTCTAAAATAGATTTTTTTTTTTATCATAAAGCATTTTTTAGCTTTTTTTTCTAAAAAGGGTGTGTGGCTGAATTGCCTAATTTGTTTTCAAATGAAGTTTTAGTCAACTTCTAACTTTCCGACATGCACAAGTGATATATCAATCGAAAGATAATAATGCAAAGAATAAGATTAAATGAAAATAAAAAAAACGATAGGTTTGTGATCTTTAGGGTACCAAGTCCTCTTAAAAGTTAAAGGCTTCCGGATAATTTCACATTTAATAATGTTAATGTTTAAAAAGATGTTAAGTAGTTTATTTGTCTGTAAATTTTAGTGAAAAGTAATAATAACAAGTCAACTGAGGTGCTGTGAAAGTCACTTATGTAAGCGATGAATTTAGATAAAGTATAGGAATATAATGTTGGATAGTTTTTCAAAACAAAATAATTAAAACCGAGGTCTTTTTATATGACTTTGAAGCATAAGGCTTCTCAAATATTAAATACTTAAAAATACGCAACTTTATTTTGATACTGCATTACTTCAAGCTCAAATTCCTTTCATTGGCGTGGTGTGGAAGTTAGGAGAGAGGAGTGTCTGCATATGTGTCAGCCTCTTCACTCGATCGTTGTACAAAAGTACGAGGTCCGTTGCCAATAGTAATCGTGTTGATTTAGAATGGGATGTAAATAGACACTCACTCGCTCAATACTTCAGTGCTGGGTCGAAATTTAGTTTTGGGGTTGGCTTTTGGAAGAAAATATATTTCATAAAATATAATAAAATAGAATTATTTTAATTTAACTATTCAAATAAATGTTTCCAAAAAGTTATTTAGACTTATCTTAGATTCATTTATTTTTATTTTATATGATGTAAAATCTCTATGAATCTTGATTCTATAAAAATTTTCCCCCGACCGAATTAAAGAAGGATTTTTTTATTAAGTAAAAATATCTGTGTTAATATATATGCAGGGTGATTTTCTACTAGACCGACAAACTTGCAGAGATTGTAGGGGGTACACAGATGACTCAGAATCACAGAGGAATGCCGTAGGTGCAAGTTATGGGGCAAAGAAGCAGGGGAAAAGAACAGAAACAGTAACACATTAATCAGCATAACCCCTATGTATGCGCTTAGGAGAGCCCTCATCGTACGTAGCTGCATACAACTCAACAGCGGTTAATGTATAGGCCGGCATTCTTAGAGACTACCCCAATGGACCATCCCTTATGCCCAGTCCTTTGGACGGTAGGATATATCTCATCTTCTTGCAACAAGTCCTGCCCGAACATCTTGATACAGGACATGTTCCTCCATTGTTGTGCCGCTTCATGAGGTATCAGCATGACAGGGCTCCTCCATATTACTGAATTCACGCCTGTGAAAAAACACCACAATGTAACTTTTGGACAGCGGTGGATACATCGTGATTGCCTGGTTCATTTGCCTTCTAGATCACCGGACCTAACATACATGGACTTCTTCTATGATCACTTGAAGAGTTTGGTGTGTGAGACGCCCTTTCCTTCAGTTGATACTCCAGCAGCTCGAACATACGTAGCTGCTGGGGGTTACGTGACATGCCAGGAATCATAAAGAATGTAAGAAATTTCATGCAACACCGCTGTCAGACGCGCCAGTCGACGTCTGGTTTTAATTTCAAACACCTTTTGTATGACATCCTTTCAATAAAATGTTTCCTGTATCAATAATGTGTTGCTGTTTCTGTTCTTTTTCTCTGATTCTTTGCACCACAGAGACCCTGTATGTATATGTCACGGAAAATGATGAAATTAGGAATTTAATGAAATTCCTAAGGGATAGGATCAGTTGACGGGAGATGTTAAAATAACTTCTCTTCAAAGACTTTTCCCTGATAAAAGTAAGGGATTTGAACAAATTCCTGATCTGTTTCAGTGAAATGATGAAATATTACTGTCAAGAGTTTAAAAGTGTTTATTTAACAAATATGGTGCATTATTAAACGTAGAAGTAAGTAATATAACAATAGTCAATGAAATACAAATTATTTATTCGAAACTAATTAGAAAATAATAAGAAAATTAGGCTGGTATTTTTTTATGTGTAACATTTTTCTTCTCGGTTGCTTACACACTAAAATATCAATCCCTATTTTAAACCTATAGTGCCATTTTTATTAAAGATATGGGCTTGATATTTAGGGGATCTACAGTACTACCTGTTTGGTTAGGAAGTACAAGGACTCGACCCCCTTCCACCCAGGACAGCATTTTGCCAATGCAAATCCTGACCCCAGTTCATTTCATCATCTCACTCAAATAGTTCAGAGATTTGATAAAATCACTTACTTTCACCAGGGAAATGACCTTGAAAAGAGGCGTTATTTTAACATTTCTCGTCAATTGATCATATCTTTTAGAAATTTGATCAAATTTCTAATTTTGTCATTTCCCTGCGACATATATATATATATATATATATATATATATATGGCATGCAGCCAAAAGCAACGCAGTCTTCGCGCGCAGGCGCATTGAATTGAAACAAGAACTGAAACTGTTGGACATTAGAGCAGAATTAGGGAGAAGGAGAGAAGCAGCGAAAGAGAACGCGAGAGGTGCGCGAGCAGGCGTTACCTTCTGAAAATGATCGTCAATCTTATCTGTAAAAACTTTTCTACCTTTTTAATTAATTTTTGTTTAATGTTAAAATAAAATAGAAGATAGACCAACATCTTGGACCCCTTGTTGTCTCCCACAAATTATGGGGGCTCGGCCGGGATGGATCGACAAAATTTCGATTTTGAACCAAAGTCTGGACAATGAACAACAGCGTCCGTGAAGGAGACGCTCCGCCATTTTTCGGAAACTTCGTTCAACCTGTGTAGAGGTTTATTTTCAACGAACCATCGACAAATATTCCGCCTGTGTAGAGGTTGGAAAACCCATCGACGAAAATTCCGCCTGTGTAGAGGTTGGAACTAACTCAGTGTGAATAATCCGCCTGTGTAGAGGCCGGAACTACAATTTCAACTATATTACCTGCGAAGAGGTGAAATCAGTGGAATCGAAATTTTTTCTTCATTGGATACATCGTACGTGCGAGCAACAAGGGAGCCAGAAAAAAAAAAAGGTAGGATCTTTCATATTTTTATAAAATGTATAAAAACGCTCTTAAAGAGGATTTCATAAGAGTTGTTGAGGAACTAAACGGTTCTGTAGAAAGTACTGACACTATAGTTAAACTAAAGACTAAAATTGAGAACAGTAGTACATTTGAAAGTGATCCAGATTTCGTTAAAACTTTAATTCAAAACTGTATAGATGAGAGGGTATCGCGAAACAAAAGAGAAGTAACTTCAGGAAAACAGAAAATTGAGCTCGCGAAACTACAGTTAGCACAGTTAGAAAAAGAAGTCGAACTTCAATTAGTTAAAAATAAAGCATTAAGTTTAAATCCTGCAGCTAAATTCGAAGAGAAACAGTTCAAAACTTTAAATAAGGAAACCGCAACCCATATTGGCATTCGAGAAGCAGAAGATTGGTTTAGGCCTATTGATTTAGCTAAAGAGTGTGATATTTATATTTCATCTAGAAGCGGATCACATAAAGAAATTCCTATTACTTATGGATATACCCAAGACCCCTTTAAAAATAGATCACAAAACTTTAAACCAAAGATTAAAGAGAACTATCCCCAATATCTTGAAAGAGAAAATAAAAATTGCTTTATATGCGGTGATTCATCTCATTGCGCAAGAGACTGTGAGAAGCGTTTTAAACCTAAAGAATCTAATGATCACATCCATAATAAAATAAACGTGAATACTTTGAAAATCGAGAACGAAAAACAAAATAGCGATGAATTCGCACAACAATTACAATACGTAAACATTTTTGTAGAAAATCAGCCAGTAAAAGCATTGATTGATTCAGGTTGCCAGATCCCAGTTTTAAATTCCTCACTAATTAGAGTGCAAACACCTTCCGAAGAGATCATAACATTAAGTTCATGTTTTGGCGAACAGCGTATGGTAGAAGTTAAACCCATAAATATTTCTCTTAATCAACACTCTACTAGCTTAAGTGTGAGAACGGCGATATCACCGACCTTGACCGAAGAATTTATTATACATCCCAGTGTATATTCTGAAATAGAGAAACTAGGCCACGCAAAGAGCGATGTTTCATTGAATGAAAGTGAATCCTCTTTAGGTGCTCATGCTTGTGCTTATTCTTGTGGTGTTTCTTTTCCAAATGTTTCTGTTTCAAATGTGATAGAAAACTCTAGTTATGATTTGCCATATGTTAAGAACTCTAATACTAGAAATGATTCGAATTCTCTAATTAAGGATTATAAATGTAATAAAATTAAGATTACTAAGTTAAAATTGAGTATTGTAAGAGAAAAATGTTCTGATGTAGTATTGTGTAAGAAAGCCAATGGTGCCATGAAAACTAGTTCCGTGGAATTCATCTCCCGCTCACCTACCCCTTCACCTATGGAACGTAATTATCGACGATTTGTGTTGCTCCGAAAAATTTTTGAGCCTTGGCAGTGGAAACGAAGGAAAAAGAGAAATCGTTTTAAACAGACGTCCAGAACTCTACAGAGGAAAATATCGATGCGTTCAACCAAAGATCAACTTGTTGAAAAAGATGTTCTTATGCCGGTGAAACATAATGTTTTCCTGTGGAACCTTCCGGATGTCGAAGAGATGCCTTCACATGATGGAGAAACTGTCTAGTTCAGAAAAATGATATGTTTAATCTCTATGTAATTGTCGTATAGTCCTTGTCTGTTCCGTTTTTTTTTTTTGTATGTTTCAGATTCTCCTCTGGTCTCCATGGAAATACCGCTGCGGACAGCGTACGGTCAGGCTGGCCGTTATGGCATGCAGCCAAAAGCAACGCAGTCTTCGCGCGCAGGCGCATTGAATTGAAACAAGAACTGAAACTGTTGGACATTAGAGCAGAATTAGGGAGAAGGAGAGAAGCAGCGAAAGAGAACGCGAGAGGTGCGCGAGCAGGCGTTACCTTCTGAAAATGATCGTCAATCTTATCTGTAAAAACTTTTCTACCTTTTTAATTAATTTTTGTTTAATGTTAAAATAAAATAGAAGATAGACCAACATCTTGGACCCCTTGTTGTCTCCCACATATATATATATATGTATATTCACCAAAAAGTTTCACATGAAGCACACACTTGAATGCTTATAAAATATGTGCTTTGAGAGTGTTTTTTCTCTCAGGGAATTGTCAATTTCTAATTACTGCACTGGTTATGACAATGGTTATTCTTTGTTAAAAATATTGCAAATCCTCATGTAAAGAAAATTATCCTTTATATAATACTATATGTAAACTTTTTCTAAGACCTTACATATTAAAATTCAAATAAAATGATCCTTCCAAATACCTCGTTGTAAGTTCTAGTGTTCAAGAGCCATTTTTAAGACTTGAAAGTTCGTTCATAACTGTTGTTGCAATTCAGCAGCGTCTAGTTTGTCTTTTGAAAAGAAATAAATAAAGAAATAAATTTCTTATCAAAAGTAAGGATAATGTGAAGTATATTATGGTTATCTTGAAGTAGAATTGAGATTATATATGAGCATTTTAGCAGCTAAATTTGGTTAAATTTAATCTATAAATATAAATATTTGTATAATCAATATCGCATTAATCCAAAGATTAAGGACTTATACGAATTGTATAAAAATTAAGTTATATATATATATATATATATATATATATATATATATATATATATATATATTTTAATTTTAAATATGTGTATAAATTTTATGGGAAAGAAACACTATTTGAAAATTGTGAAAGTGCTGAAAAGCAAAGGCAGTTTATTGGATTTTTACTACGTTTATCCTAAATGTTGTTAATTTAAAAAACTCTAAATTTTAGTTTTTCTATATTTGAACAAAATCATATCCCTTTTTCGGAGAAATCTCCACTTTTGTGTATTATTGTATAGGAAAAACAATCCAACAACAGCAACAAAAAAACGAGGAAATGTGTTTTTGTTTATCAATGCAAATATGATGTTATCTTATCATTACGCAATACATAGCAAAAGGGGAACTGCGTTTAAAATAAATACACTCGATAAAATTAAAATATAATTTTATCTTATCATCCCAAAATAGGTAAAGAAGCTGCTAGATATATTATTTCATCAGACTTTTCTTTTTAAGCTTACTTTTTTTCATCACATTTCTAATAATTTTTTATATGAATTTATACATTGATTTCCCAAAGACAATCATTGATCTTAAACACTTTCTCCAAAATGCAATTAAAGACTCAAATATAATACACCCTAATTCTTAAATTGTTACATCCTTTTCTTGAATCCATTCTTAGTATGCACGGAGTTTAACTACTGGATAAAATATCCGCAAGTCTCGCCGCATATTGGTTTCGAATTGCCCCAAAGTAACATATGTTACGTTCCCAGTAATTCTGGTCGGTCTCAGACATGCACGAGGGATTTAGAAATAAGAGGTTGATTTTAGATAATAATAATCACAAATTGGAGTATTCTCCGGACCGGCTCACATTTCCACTTCGAAGGAAAAGTTCCAATAGGGATTATACGATAGTGAAATTTTTAGAGGACTGCTAACCTTAAGAATGTTGCATTAAAGTGGTTAAAATTTATCTGTGTATGCGAATATATATTTTTATAGTTGTTTTTGTGTATATATCATTGATTAAATTAATCTATAATTAGTCACTGATTGCTACTATTTGATTGAGCAATCAAAAAATTCTAAGCCGCTTTTCTCCTTTTGATGTTCAAATCAGTCGAATAATATATTTCAAGATGAAAAGAAGCTTCTAAAAAGATTCTTAAAATCTTTAATTATATACACTCAGGAACATTGAAAATAGCGACCCAAGAAGAAAGCATCGGATTGAAATGAAGTTTAATACACATAATGACACAGATGAGAGATTCACTTGAACTCAAAAACAAGACAATTAAACGAATACAGGGTGTGTAACGACACAAATACTGGGCAACTTCAATAGCGCGTTGGACCACCTCCAGCTGCAATACATGCCGCCACACGGTCCGGCATTGAGTTGATTAGACACCTTGTGTTGTCCTGAGGCAGATGGGCCCACAAATCTTGAACGGCCAACTCTAAATCATGTACAGAGTGACACTTTGGCATCTGCTGTTTTCGCTGATCCCACACGTGCTATACAGGGGACAAATTGAGGGAGCGGGCCGGCCATGGAAGAGTCTGAAAATGACGTAGGAAGTTTTGAGAAACTCTTGCTGTATGCGGACGAGCATTATATTGCTGGAAAATTGCCCCTGGGAGACCATTTAGGAAAGGTCCTACATGGGGTCGAAGAATATCATCAACGTAACGTTGGCCCGTTAAGGTTCCACGCATCACAATTAAAGTGGACCGGCTATCATAGGCTATGGCCCCCAGACCATTACACCAGCTGTGCGGGCAGTGTGACGTAGAACAGTGTGGGGGAATTGTACCACTCACCAGGGTGCCTCCACACCCGTACACGGTTATCATCTGTCCCCAAAACAAACCGGGATTTATCACTAAACACAACCTTTTGCCAATCTGTGACATTCCACATTGATCTGGCTTGGCACCACTGTAGACGCAGTTGCCGATGTTTCGGTGTTAAAGGGAGTGCACGGAAAGGGCGCTTGGATTTAAGATTTGCTTCTGGAAGGTGTCTGGAAATTGTTTGTGGAACAATTGCTACGCTTACGTCTGCTCGTATCGTTGAACGAGTCACTGTGGGGTCCACAAGTGCTTGCCGCACGATCCTTCGATCATCTCTCCTCGTGGTCTTCCTGGTCGCTCCAGACCCGGTTTTCCGCGCGTGGGCACCTTCTCGTGTCCACTGCTCCCAACAATTTCTAACGGCGCACTCCGAACGATCCACCTGGCCAGCAACACGGCGCGTCGACCAGCCTGCAGTTTTCATCCCGATGATCAGGCATCTCTCAAACTCGCGTGTGAACTAACTGTGAGAAATGTCTTCTAGCACGTTTACCTGGCATGTTTCGCTTACCAAAGTCTTCCTACAATCGGCGGTTAATCGTGACGTTTATGAATCTTCGAATTTGCGCTGGCTTATATAGCACCCTCTTCCTGATTGTAGCGCTACCTCGGCGTGTATGAGCATGCGTATTGGCACAAAACTTGGATTATTTGCATATCACATTACGCTGTACTTATTTGCAAAGTTTCGCGATTGTATTTAGCTTCCTTCTCGGGTCGCTATTTTCAATGTTCCTGAATGTATATACATATATATATAATGAACAATTCATTATATAATCGTGTTATTGACCTTTAAATATGCTGTCTTTTTCGTAATAAATTTCAGAGTATGATATAGATATTTTAAAGATATTTTCAACTACGGTTTCATTTAAAAATCTTAACATTTTAGGTAATATTTATTTTTATTATCTTATTTTTCTCTGTTTCTCTCCTTTTTATATATAAATATAACTTGATTTCGCAAAAGTGTAAATTTAGATAACAGGAAGAACGTTTTACCGTAAATCCTTCAAAATTATCAAATTTAACCAGTTATACTCACTTTTATGTCTACCGAACTATACTTCTTTAAAGTTTAAAAATACTGCATTTACTTATTTTTATAATATTTTATTTATATCTACGTATATTTATCTAAACTTTATATCCGTCGAATTACAAACTTTGGAAAGCATTGAATGTTTCCATATCTTTATAGAATGGTTTTATTATTCCAGCATCTACATCTCTCTCACACACACACACATAGGGGTGGGTAGACTTTTCCAGAGTATGGTCTACTAATTTTTTCAAGGTGCTGCTGTCTTTCCAGTGGTCTTAGGTGTAGTGATGTAAGAAAAATGTCTACAAAATTTATTATAACTTGATAATAAATACGGTAAATCTACTTACCTATATAACTAAAAAAACTCACATTTTCAAAACCCCTTTTAAAGCAGAATGGAGGATACAAATATAATAATAACAACCACAAGTATAATAATATCAAATGATGCATTTTTTTATCAAACAACTTAAAGCACAATAAAAAATAAAACATTTTCATCTAAAGTTGGTTCTCATAGTTATAGTCATTAGAACACTTAGTCTGTACACTGTTAGCCAATCTTGAAGAGTTCGGTACATGATTCCTAACTGCTAATCTTCATTCGGTCCACCGGTCGATCGTGATCGACTTAATGTTCACCCCTGATCTACATTCTTTATTAAGCAGCCAAGAATTCTTAAAGCGTAATTATTTATGAGTCATAGTATTTTAAAATAATTCCCTTACAAATCCAGTTCGGGTTTTTTTTGTGTTTTCTTAATTGATGTAATTCCTTTTACGAAACATACAAAGGCAATAGAAAGAGAATATTTCTAGCATTTTGAGAAAGGGATTGAGGGAGAGAGAGAAACAATCTACGCGCACAAGCACGCACACACACATCCTGAAAGAAAGACCCACAGAGCAAAAACATGAGATATTCTTCGTAATTGATTAATTGGGGGGAGGGGGAGAGTTGGTATTGGGCAGAGGCTGGTGTTTTTCAATAATATTTAAGTTTATCATTTATATTCAATCATATTTAAGTTTATCATCTATATTGAAGTTAGAGAATTAGGAAAAAAATAGGACTTTTTTTTAGAAACAAACAAGAGAAGGCTTTGATTTAATGTGGAATATTTCTGTACTCTACTCTTTTTTTTTGGCCGCATTAGCCTAGTGATCAAGGTCATAAACTCGTAGCTGATATGTCATGAGTTCGAGCCTAGTGCCATTGAAAACCCGAATTGTAGAAAGGGCCGATGTATTTCAAATATGTCGAGGATTAAACGTCCTCCTGTTGGTGTGGTGTAGAAGTTAGAAGAGGGGTGTCACAGCTCAGATGTCGTCCTCGTTACTTGTCCCTAATATTCACAACATTATCCTCCCCTAAAAACAAAATAAAATGAAAACGACACAATATTAAATAAGAAATATTTTTCGGTTACGTTGGTCAATAATTGAAGTGAAATGTAGAATTTTTCTGAAAAATTTTGTTAGTTCTGTTTCAGTTTCATTTTAATTTTTCTAAAAGCGATGTTGCAAAATGAAGGTTATCTTCACTTGTTACTAAATAGATTATAGACAATGATATTACAAGCAAAATTTAGTTTAATATTTGGGCCAAATTTGTAATTTCCAACAACTATCTTTTCTAAGATAAATTTAAAGAGCCTCCGAGTGAAAATAGATTTTGTTAGAAATTATAATATACAGAAAGTAACTCAAAAGCAATTAAAAGAAATATAACAATATATTTTAATTTATTTCTATTTAATAATAATTCTCGATTCAAGAAATTTTGATATTTATAGCTTATCTAACAATGAAAGTCTTTTCATAAGAATACCTCCATTTTTAAAAATATTCAAATGATAGATTCATACACACACCATCAGAATAATATTCTTAGTTATTAAAAGAAGGAGAGAAAAAAAACAATTACACAATTTTCAACTTCATGAAATCAGTTGTTGAAAATTTTTCTAAAAAGGAACATAAATCATTAATGGACACATGACACTGATTTGATTTGTAGTTAATGTCACATCTTGAAGCTACACTAAGGTAGTGACGATAGACCTTGTTTTTTGAATATCGACCATGTGACGAGGACGACAGCTGAATTTGCACCCTACTCCCCAAACTTTCCCATCTCGCCAACTTGAGGACTGAGTTTCGGCACAGATTTAACGTGAATCAGCCCCTCTGTGAGTCTTCAATGTCTAGCATGGTCTCTTAGACGGCTGATTGCTATCCCTCTTTTCTTCACTCACGCCTTGAGACGAAAAGCCACGCCATATGGTCTTCTCTTCAAAGCGATCTATAATTGGGACACACCTGTTTCTACGACTGTCCATTCTTTTGTCTCCTCCAACACATGGCTGTGTTACACATGTGTGAAAAGAATGGTCCTCTATCGTGTGGAAGAAATGTCAAGGATTGTATTCTCAGTATCGAAGTAACAGGTCAATTTATAAACCCTTCATATGGTTTTTGATATATTGTAACAAGAAGGTCGAAATCCAGGCAGGCCTTCATCCCGGAAGAAGCAATGGTGGTTGAGACCAGGACTGAAAGAGTAGGGTGCAGATACGTTTTCCTACCAATTATAAATTGTAGGGGCCATCAGAGAGGCCCAACCAGGGGGCTTAAAGAGACGTATTGGATGGTGACTGGGGGATCAGCGATCAGGAAGATCAGTTAAGGAGGTGGTAGGAGGAGGAGAAAGGTGCGAAGAGAAGAAACCTTCTTTATTTATTTTCGACGAATCTTAATTGCTAGGATGTTAGCAGAGAGACTGGTAGTCGACGATACAAGTAGCTGATAGGTGTGGACATTACGATGTCCAGTTGCAGACCCTCGAGAAAGAGCCCAATGGTCGACAATTTAAGTAGCTGATAGCTAGAAATGTAAATTTTTGTACCTAATAAAAGTGTCAATTTATGATAAAAATTTGTAAATAAAAATGCGATTTTACTTAAGCTGTGTGATCCAGAAATTAAGTAAACTGGGGGTTACGACGTCACAGTTGGCACCAGGACTCACGATTCGCCAACGCCGCGAATTCACGGCCATGATCACTTAGCTTTCGCGGCCATTACTAATCAATTGAAAACTGTAAACATCATGAGAAAAATCATTAAATATATTTGCGGTAAAAAAATAAGAAACGTGTTTGCTGATGCACTATTTTGTATTGTATTACAGTATATAGCATTGCGAATTCTTATAGAGACAAAAAAAAATTCGCTTATTATTGTTTGCCCAAACTACAATGAATATTATGAAAACAATTTTTTTAAAATGAAATAAAAATTCTGACTTTTACTTGAATTCCGTTACTGGGTTGAACGCGGATAATAATACAAGATTTAGATAGATAATTTTAAAGGTTAATAAATTTTTATTATTCCGAATATTTTATCATTAATATATTCTCTAAACTTTTTTGAGATATTTAACCATCTTTTGGAAAAACTTTTTGATTTTATTTGAATACTTCTTTTGGTTTTGCAATAAAATAATAATTTAGAGAATTTTAGATCTGTTTATTGCTGAAATTTTTGCCATCAAAAAAATTCTGCAGAAGCCTAAGCAAATAATAATCTGATTGGGCAATATTTTGATTATAAGGTGAGTGTGTGTGGTTGAGGTATAATTTCCAATCCAAATTCATTCAGTTTCTTTTGAATCATTCTCGCGATATGAGGTCGGGCGTTATCTTGCTAAAGAATCATACCCCGTCTATTGAGTAATACAGGTCGTTTAGTGAGTAAAACCCAATTTAAGATCTAATTGAAGACAGTAGATGTCTGAGAGAATGGTTTGGTTATTGTCAAGCAGTTCAAAATACACCACCCCTTCCATACTCTACCAAATGTACCAAACTAAGCCTTCTTTGGATGCAATCTAGGCTTTGTGGGGGGAATAGGTTTTTCTTTTCAGCTTTTAACCATTGTCTTTTTCTGATATTTGCGTAAAGTATCAACTTTTCATCTAAAGGGTGTTTTTTTGAGAGGTATAGAACTTGAAATTGCAATAAAACAACGATGTATTATTCGATTGACATGAATTTTTTTTATTCGAAAGATAATCTTGTGGCATTACATTTTAAATATGATTTCTGGCATAGGACTGCCACGGCTGGCTCGGATGTAATCCAATCTGGACGTCCAATTTTCGATGACTTTTTCCAACATCTGTGGCCGTATATCGGCAATAACACGGCGAATGTTGTCTTCCAAATGGTCAAGCGTTTGTGGCTTATCCGCATAGATCAATGACTTTACATAGCCCCACAAAAAATAGTCTAGTGGTGTTAAATAACAAGATCTTGGAGGCCAATTCACAGGTCCAAAACGTGAAATAAGGCGGTCACCAAACGTATCTTTCAATAAATTGATTGTGGCCTGAGCTGTGTGACATGTTGCGCCGTCTTGTTGGAACCACAGCTCCTGAACATCATGATTGTTCAATTCAGGAATGAAAAAGTTAGTAATCATGGCTCTATACCGATCACCATTGACTGTAACGTTGAGGCCTTCATCGTTTTTGAAGAAAGATTCCACCAGCCCATAAAGCGCACCAAACAGTGAGTTTTTCTGGATGTAACGGTGTTTCGACATACACTTGTGGATTAGCTTCACTCCAAATGCGGCAGTTTTGTTTGTTGACGTAGACATTCAACCAGAAGTGCGCTTCATCGCTAAACAAAATTCGCTTATGAAAATCGACCATTATTTTCGAAATAAAATTGCACAATTTGAAAGCGTTGTTCAGGCGTGAGTCTATTAATGATGAATTGCCAAACAAAACTGAGAATAAATCGCTTGACAGCTGTTAAATCGGTCGCCATCTTGGAAAGTCATGCCAACTTAAATTTCTATACCTGGAAAAAAACACTCTACAAGCGCTATACGCTTTAAAAAGGTTTAATTTTGTTTTCTGTAACTAATGATGTGCAAACAGTTCCTAGTTGATTTTGTACTGTGTTTCAATGGAACCCAAACACAAGCTCAAGAAACCTTTCCTATAATTTTTTAGTTGATAAATTACTTCTGCTAGTGCACAGGGAAGGCTACGCAACTACACTGCTGTACAATTGCCGAGGACGGATCACAAATTGCTATGTAGCATAACATTAAGCGAGACATGAGCCCTAGTAGGATAAAATATAGTTGCCACACTGTTCAGACATTAGAATAAAGAATATTTTTTGTTCTGGGAAGTACAAAAGCTGTGAAACATCTGAAAGAAAAAAAAATGTTCATTTGATCTGCGTACGGAGAAATGGAACAATGCATCTAAAAGTCAGCAGGCACCTTAAAGAAAGGTATCAGTACGGGATATGTCCACCGTGGAGTGTGATGCAACATTCCACACGTCGTACCATACTTTGCACAACATTATCCAACAGCTGTTGAGGCAATTTGTCCCATTCCTCTGTGAGTGCACGTATGAGGGTGTTCTTGTTTGTCGGAGGATAGATTCGACCAGCAACTTGCTTCCCCAAAGCATCCCACACATTTTCAATGGGGTTTAGATCTGGAGAACGCGCTGGCCATACGAGACGTTGAATACCCTCGCTGTCTAGACAATCCTGAACAGCGAGTGTTCGATGACATGTTGCGTTGTCGTCCATAAAAACAAATTTATCACCGACAGCACCACGGAAAAGATGAACATGAGGAAGTAGAACTTCATCAATGTATCGTTGGCCCGTCATAGTCCCATTCGCAACCACATGTAGGCGCATGCGGCCATTGATCATGATGCCGGCCCACACCATAATACTGCATGTCGGATATCGGTCCTTTTCCTGGATATTTTCTGGACGATAAGCAGTACCACTCTCGCGCCAGATCAGTTGGTGTCTACAATCCGATGACAGACTGAAGCTACTCTCATCTGAGAATAGTACGCGTGCCCAGTCCTGTTCAATCCAATTGTGATGCTCACGACACCATTGCAAACGGGCAGTACGGTGCTGTCTGGTCAATGGGACACACACAACAGGTCTGCGTGCGTATAGTCCTCCTCCCCTCAAACGTCTGGCAACAGTTTTTCGGGAGATCTGCTTTCCTGAGGCAGCAAGAAACTGATTTGCCACCTGCTGAGCTGTGGTGCGCCTGTTCCTTTTTGCTGATAGGACGATATATCTGTCTTCTGCAGGCGTCGTACTTCTAACACGACCTCCCCCGTGCCGTTTACTACACATTCCAGTAGTTTTAAATGACCTCCACAGCCGTGAAACAACGCTGTGAGCGATGTCGAACTCCCTGGCAACATCTGTTATTTTTCGCCGTTCTTCGATCTTTCCAATAATTCGGCCACGCATAAAATCATCTATGTGATGTCGGGAAGACATGCCAAAAAGTTTAAGTTCGTCTATTAAATCTTTCCTGTAAAACTTTGACTTGAAACAACAACTGTCCACACGCGTCAAAACCTTTAAAGCTCTTATGAACGCTATCACGTGATGAACAGATGTGGAAAAAAAATTGCATACTCATACTTCTTACTAATATCCCGCACTTATTCTAATTTTCCACATTTTGCTTCCTTTCATTTTGTGGTTGCTATGGATGATAGTGTTATCTGTCCTTAGCAATTGTCCAGCAGTGTGGTTTTCAATAATTTATGTGATGCTTTGAAGTGCGACGTCAATAAACAATCAATCAATCAAATCGGCTTGTTCGTAACTTTTCATAAGGGGTTTTGACATAACTAGCGCCGTCGAATCATCATCGACTTGCATTGGTTAACCACTTCTTTGTTCATTTTCAAAATTAAAATTACCTGTTCAAGGTACTTGGCTAAAACAAAATTGAACTGATAGCGAACTTAGATACACAACAAATCTTTCTAATTGCGCCTGCAGCATCCTTTTTCCTTGTAGCGTAAATTTAAAAAGAATGAAATAGCAAACATGCAACATAAAATTCAATCACTTCTCTAGAAAATAAAAATAGAGATGAAATTTCGATACGGTGTAATTAATACGGCACAGATATAATATTGAGTTAGAAATAACTATTGAAAAGTTGTATCAGAATTGAATGTGGGATTTTATTTTGATATGCATTTAGCTAAGTTGAAATCTTGCATTACTTTCTGTCCAACACATTCAAATGTTATGAGCATTTACATACTTATCAAAAAGGTATAAAAAAGCTTGTTCTTCATTAAAACATTACAGAATAAACATAAAGCTGATTCATATCTTAATATATAGTTCAACCGTCTGAGACAGCCTAGAGATCTAATATGAAGAAATTACTCCTTATCTTTTCAATACGTCAAGAATAATTGCTAGATAAATAACGGAAAACGGACTGTTTGAAAATAAATTTACATACAAAATTGGCCAAAAAGATAACGATGCGTCTAAGATTAGACAAGGCTAATTTGTATTAGTTGAGGTTTTCCTAATGTCTGGAGAGTGCGTTTAAATTAAACCCTCTTGATCATGGCTGTGCTCAGAGGCGTCAACTTTCTTGAAGTGTGAGTAGCACTGAGTGATACCTAAACGATTTTTTTTGTGAAAATATTTCCACTTTAAATTTTATTATTTTAGCTAAAGTTAAGCGGCTTAAAACTAAGTAAATACTATACTTAAAATATAATAATTTGAAGTAATTTTCCATCCTGCTGTTTGCTCACATTATTGCTGATAGAATCTAATTTATAATTTTTGCGTACATAAGTAATTTATATTGGGATTCATTTTATATGTAAGAACAACATGTAAATGTAAGATTGGAATGGAATAGTTTACTAAGAGTTCTGCATGATCTGTAGTTGAAAGAGTTCTTCATGTGGTTGAATGTGAGGGGAGGAATTATACATTAGACGACTCTAAATTTGGTGACATCATTGACTAGGTTCTAAGACCTGTGTTAAAACTTAAACTGCAGCGGGGCTGCAGTCCCTTTATTTGTCTACTAATTAATGCAAGTTTAGTGTTGCATCTGTCCTGTCCTTGAGATGTTGTAATAAAAATTGTGTTCGTCTCCATTTAATTGTACGACTCATTCTGACAGGCAACAGTTTCTTATTTACCCATTAGAATACTTGAGAACGTATATTTAAACATTAGAAATTAAGAAACATTTGCGAATTGAATAACCTGATCTATATATAGTCTGCCAGGTACTAAGGCCACTGGTAATTTTTTGTTGTCTGTATAGTTATTTGTAATTATATAAACTGCATACAAGGTGGTTCAAAGCTTTTGTTCAAATTTAGTGGAGATGTAGGGAATACGTTAGGAAACCGATTTCACATAGGAAAGTATGTCCTCAAATTACACTTGCGTATGTAGAGAGTGCTGCATATATTTACCCAGTATAAAGCTCGGTCAACCACTCCTGCTATCATCAATGTACGAGCTGACTCCCAAGTGATGAGATAAATCGTTTTACGAATCAAGAGCTTGCGAACATGCATCTCGCATATGGGAGAGCACGCGAAAGGGGCCGATGAGCAAGGTAAGTTTACGAAAACCAATACCCTGACAGAAGAATTCCACAGCCCCAAATGTTTGCACATGTGCATTGTAATCTGTGCGATTATGGTTCACTGCCTAGCAACATGCATGTTACTGAAGAAGACAGCTGACGCGGGCTGTCAACGTCGAAGAAAGAGTCTTACAGTCCTTTGAAGATAATCCGAATACCAGCACACGAGATATTGCTCATCAGCTTGAGTCTGTTAGTCAACATTGTAGCGGATAGGGCGCAAACAGGGTATGCATCCTTGCCATCTGTAAAGGGTGCAGTTACTGCTGCCTAACGATTATCCGAAGCATGTGTAATTTGTACAATAGCTCATGCAGACATGTCGGGGATTCCAGTTTTCCAGCTTGTGTCCTTCTTGCAGAGGAAGCGTTGCTCAGACATGAAGGTGTGTTCAGTGCACACAATTCACATATGTGGGCTTACGACAATCCTTATAGTACGAAAAGTCATGTTGCGCAACATCGTTTTTCCATAAATATGTGGGTTGGAATCATTGGTGACTGTTTGTTTGGAACTTAATGGCTACCACCCTAACCGGGCAGTTGGAAATACCTAATCTTTCTCGAGACAGTTTTATCGACTTAGCTGGACTGTGTTCCTGCGTATATTCGTCAATATATGTGGTTTCAAAAAGGCGGAGCTCCATCCCATAGCACAATTGCTCTAAGGGATTATTTCTTCTCATTACTAGTAAGCCATCTCGTACATTGATGACAGCAAGAGAGTGGTTGACCGAGCTTTATACTGGGTAAATATATGCAGCGTCCTCTACACACGCACGTGTACATTTGGGGACATACTTTCCTATGTGAAATCAATTTCTTGATGTATTCCAACCTCCTCACGAAATTGGAAAGAAAAGTTTTGAATCACCCTGTATGTGGTTATGATATGAAAATTTGAGAATATTTAAATTCCTGCTTCACTTTTTGAACAAAAATAGCGAACAAATTCTGCACATCTAAATTCCTCGTTGGAAGTACATAAAAATGCCTGTACGGTCCATAGTTTACAAGAAAAATATGAAAAACAAAGTCTACCGGTTTCAACTAAAAAAATCCCGTATTGGGCAGATCAACAGCAGTATTTGCAAAAATTTAAATATTAAAACACAGTTGTGTTCAAAGTGCCCATTGTGCCTATCGAGGCAGGCTTGAGCAAGCTGTGGAATGGATGAGTGCCCATGTCACACCTGCGCGGTGTCCACCGAAGTACAAGCGATATACAGACGAACAAATGAGTCCGTTTGTGTGGTTATTACGTCTTAATACACCAAGTCATTGAGATTTCCCCATAGGATGAAAATCCAAAGGTGTGATATTTGGCTGTCATGGTGGTCATAGATCAGGAGCCACACGTCCAATCCAGTGGCCGGAGTTTCCCATATCCAACCAATCTCGTACAGGGTCACAGAAAAGCGCCGGAGCCCATCATGCATTGTTATTTCCTGTATTTTTTTCGTAAAATATGGTTCATTCAGGAATAGTTCTTTGGTCCCTTTTTATGTACTCCCAGAGAGAAATCTAACTATTCAGAGTTTGGAGATTATTTTTGATACACCCTGTATATTTCTATCATTGTTTTAATAGCTACATTTCTTTTTTGAAGTATCGACTGTGGTTTGGTGTTGATTACGATGGGTGTAACCGGCGAAAAGCGAAAAGACTAGGTTCCAGGACTCTCCTCTTTAAGGAAATTCAACCGATTAAAAAAAAACTCCAAAAAAACATGGATTCAAAGATGGATCTTGCAATTATTAACTGAAGTCAAATGTAAAAAAAAAGTAGCAATTGTGGAGGACTAGGAAAAACAAAACAAAAAAAAGCAATATAGGCCTTCCAACGACTCCGAAACTTTTCCTTAAAGGCATGAGATTTTTCACAATACTTGTTTTAAAATACACAGAGAATGATATCCGTAACACTTTTCTTTAAACTAGGTTCAATTTCACGGCAAAGAAAATTTTAATCTGCAGAGCCATCATTTTTTGAACCTCTCATATATCATTAAGGTATGCGACTACGTTCGGAACCGGGATTTTAAAAAAGTTCATAAATAGATAATTTTCATGATATTTAGTATCACATTAGAATACATGTATAAAATTGTTTTAAGGACATTATGACAAGAAAAATTATTTAAATACAATATTTTGGCAAAAAATTAACTTAGAATAACCTTTTTTCAAAACTTCCTATTATAAAAAAGGCTTCTATAATAATATTTTGCTTATATAAAGAAAACACTACTCCAGAGACTCTAAACTAGGATTTTTAAAAAATTCACATTATTTTCAGAGTTACTACCAATTAAAACAATTATCGGAGTTTTTTCTTAAAATTGATCTCCTCTGTTGTTGTAAAATGTGGATAAATCCACTTCTAAGTTATATATTTCAAAAATTGTGGTTGAGCCTCTGTAGAGAGGTCTGAGCTATATACAGGCAAAATAGTATTATAATAGAAGCATTTTTCACAAAAGGAGAATATTTTGAAAATGGGTCATCCTATGTCCACTTTTTGTCAAAATATTGTAGTTAAATAATTTTTTATTGTAATAATTTTCTGAAAACAACTTTATATACGTTTTCTATTCTAAGTGACACTAAATATCGTAAATAATTTTCCATTTATACGATTTTGTAAAATCACGGTTCCGAACGTAGTCGGATACCTTAAAACATATGTTATTGATGAAAAAGCTACCTATAACGAAATATTTATTTAAATAAAATAGCTGAAAATATTGTGTACTGGGGATCAGAAACCTCTCAAAACATATTTAGATTATAATTGGTTGTCAGTAGTAAAATAAGTTAAAACCTAAATTGTTGTTTGAATTAAAAAAATAATTGAATATTAAATATACAGTTTTAAAAACACTTTATCTCAGAGAGTGATAAACTTTTGAAAAACGTTCAACCTATTGAAAAAATGAAAAGTGATTCAATTTCCTATTAATGTATTTTGTACATCTATATGTGGGAAGCAGGTGTTCTAATACTTTTCAGAATACGGAACGATACACTGCTGCAAAATGTCTAGCCGAAGTGTAGAAGCGAATCAAATCAAAGAAAATTAGAACCACTAAAACTGGAAAATATATCTCGTTTTTTTAAAATGATGCGACAGAAAGGGTTGTGATGTCTTCGCAATACAAATATATATATTATTCTCAATTACTTTTAATCAAATATTTGATTTCGCAAATAGGTAGGCAAACTGGAAAAAAATTAAAGATCTAGAGAGAGAGAGTCATATTGCATACTTTAGAAAATTCTTTCTGAGTGAAACCAGAGTTTTTCGATTAAAAAATTAAAAACAAAATAAACGAAATGTGTTACGATACCTCATACATAAAAAATATGCATATACTATGAAAACAACTCACTCACTCATTCCCCCATCCGAGATTTTTGGAATTATAAGACCTTCAGACTTGAAATCTTGTAAGCATGTTTCTTTTGCTTAGTAGAGATGTGCTAAGAACGGTTTTTACCGAAATCAACTCTCAAGGGATGGATTACGGAAACGTATTGGTAGAAAATTTCCGTTTTGGAACTGTAAGATCTACAGATTTGATATTTGACAAACAAGCTTCTTTTATTGAGTAGAAATCTGATATACACTGGTGTGCAAAAATTAAGGACGAGACGGTTTTTTCAATATAACTTTGTACAAAAGCTTTCCAAATCAACACATTTAATACCGTAAGATCCCCAATACGTAAGGACATGTGTAATGTAAGCAACACTTACTAAAAGAGAAATCAGAGGGATAAAAAGAAGCTTGATTGAAAAAGTAGCATGGAGCGCAATGCGACTGAAGCCCGAAACATCCCTGTGATGGGTGTCCAGCAAGAAACATCCGGTCTTTAGTAGGGGATATGATCTCCCCTGACTGCTAGGCAAGTTTCACAGCGTCTGCCCATGCTGAGAATGAGGGTGTCAGTGAGTTGTTGAGGCATTGCTGCCCATTCATCTTGCAACGCCAATGGAAGCTCCCGAATCGTTACTGGTGGTAAGGTACGAGCTGCCAAGCGTCTGCTTAGAAAATCCCATACATGCTCGATGGGATTGAGATCCGGAGATCGTGCCGGCCAATCCATAAGTTCAATATCCTCACTTTCTAAGAGCTGCTCGGCAGCTACTGTGCGATGACATGTTGCATTGTCGTCCATGAAAAGGAACTGCAGACCCATAGCGCCTCTAAAAAGACGCACATATGGAAGAAGAATCTCGTTACAATAACGGCTCCCGTTGACTGAACCTGCGTCGAAGATGTGAAGGTCTGTACGACTCCCAAGCATAATGCCTCCCCAAACGAGAACACCGCGACCTCCATACCTGTCCCTTTCTATGATGTTCGAGGGATCATTGCGACTTCCCCGCTCTCTCCAGATGAGAATCGCTACTCAAACTGAATCTGCTCTCATCTGTAAAGAGTACTCGTCCCCATTCATTGTCTCTCCAATTCCGGTGTTCCCGGCACCACAGAGAACGCCTTTTCCGATGGGCAGGCGTTAAAGGTACACACCGTACAGGGCGTCGTGCAAACAGACCACCACCGTGCAGTCTTCTGGCCACGGTAAAACGCGATATCGGTCGTCCAGTCGCCTGTGTCGTGTGTCTAGCGATTTCTCCCGCTGTATGCCGCCTGTTTCTTCTGGCCTGTAAGACAATGTACCGGTCATCTGCGGGTGTGGTTCCTCGTGGACGACCACTACTGTACCCCCGGATAGCTGTTCCTGTAGTTTGAAATTGTCTCCAAAGTCGTGAAACGATGCTGTGAGCAATTCCGAACTCTGCAGCCACACTTGTCACACTGCGGCCTTCCTCCAACTTCCCAATGATTCGACCTCGTATAAAAGCATCCAGATGTCGTCTAACAGATTGATTATTCGCCATTTCTCGCTGAGGCAGCAACTCAGTGTGATTTTAACTGCTATAAGGCGTGCAATCTCTTTGCCAGAAATACTGATCTTACACCGACAACATGCTTTATACTACTCAGACACTCCCCCATTACGTCTGCATATCTGCGCATGTGCTACCGTACATCACCTTACTTAATCTCCTAATTGATCTTTCTGTCCGCTCTGCCTCTTCGTTCAGCTGATATGCTAATTTTTTGACTTCGTCCTTAATTTTTGCACACCAGTGTAAATAAGTTTTATGGAAATCATCTCTGGGAAGCATAAAAGATAATTATATTTCTGTTTCAGTAATTCAAGTCCTTTCCTTTTTAAATGAAGAAGTGGGGTCAGTGGCACACACAAGGCGGGGTCCTTGGGGTCCGGACCCCCCAAAGCCCTTCATTTTTTCCCGATTGATTATAATTCTAAGTATATAGTACGTAAAATATAATTAAGTATTTGTTATTAATGAATAATTTTATTAATTAATGCTAATTAATTAGTTTTTTACTGTGTTTTGTTTCCGAAAATCGACAAAATCAAAAGGAGCATGATACAAGAATGGTGAACTTTCGACCCCGCCCCCCTGAAAAATTCATGTGTGCGCTACTGAATGGGGTTATATGAATATTTTTCAATATAATCGAAATATTAATGATCGGACTTAGATATCAATATTTTATACATAAATAGTGAATAGTCATTCATCATCATGAAATACCCAGCAAATAGGGTGGGCAACAGCTGGTATATATAATAATTTATGTAGTACAGAGAGAAGAGTTGTGTGTGATATTACGCGAAAAACTGGAAACACACAACATGCACAGGAGAGAAATTAGATTAAATGTTTCCTTTAAAATTTCTGTTTTAAAATAGAAATTTAAACAGAAGCATTCTTAAACAATCTTCTATTACAGAAAAGTATCATAAGGTTGCATAATCAATACAAAATTTAAGCTTAATTGATTTTTATTCGGGTTGTATTTCAAAAGGTATAAAAATTTAAGGCACATTAAAGCTTATAAATTTATTCCCTTATATGAGTTTAAAAATTTATCTTTTTTTTTTTGAGTACTAATTTTTTTTTCAAAAATAAGTCATATATATATATATATATATACCGTAAAATCCGGCGTGCAAACACGCACTTTTAACACGAAAAAATAAGACCGAAATTTACGGGTGAGCACTATACGCCGGGTATAAAGTGAGAGCTTTAAAAAAGAAGATAAGCATAGAAAAAAATTAGACTTCTACATGTATCGAAGTACTGTTTATTTAAAAGAAATGACATTCCTTGTGAATTTAAATGGTTGTAGTTCTAGAAGTATAAACTATTTTTTTACTACATCTTGGAATAATACCTCGAATAAATGACTTCCAAGCATATGAGCATTGCATATTTACATTTCAGATTTCTTCGTAAAAAAGGGAGTACACGTTATACGACAAACATACCTAAAATTAAACGAACATACCAGCTCGAAAGTATAGCTGCGTGATATACGCCGGGTTTTACGGTACTTATTGACGATTTGTGTCTATCAATAAGAAAAATAATTTGTCCGTAGCATTCCAAAATATTACCTGTGTGCTTCGCTGATTTTCTCAAATTAATTCAGAATAATCAGCAGAATAATGTTTCTTTAGACAATAATAAATATAACATAAAAATTGAATTTAAAGTTTTTTTTGTGCAGACACGTATTTTAAATCGAAAATTTAATTAAAAACAAAATTTGAATTGACAAGTTTAGTAACAGAGTTTAAACAGAAGTGCAATTTAAAATTTTTTTATGCTACATCTTATTTTGGTTCTTATTATCTTAAACTGCAATATATATATATATATATATATATATATATATATATATATATATATATGTATTTTTTTTTATTTTAACAGATTATAGTTCAAAACGATTTAAACGTGGATGATATCTTACTTATCCAGCAATAACTGGAAACAAATTATTTTTAGTGTGGCATACTTATTTTTCACATAAAATAATGCTTAGATAATATTTCGAGCTAGCATTGTTTTTTCAGAATTTTTATTGCTTTTTTTGTCTTTACCATGCGTGTGTGGGAGGAATCTTCACTGTAAACTGTGTGTAGGAATGAATTGTAAGCTTCAGACAAAATTACACCTTTCTGTCAGGAAACATCTTTCAAGCTAATTGAAAACGGGAAGGATGGAAACTTTCCACACACACACACACACACACACACAAATGGTTTTGATCTACTATTATTGTAGTAATAGAAAAATTTGAGACAACCAACAAATCGATTCTGAAATAGCTCTAATCCACTTTGAGGTTATCTGAGTTCATGAAACAATTACAGTTTTTTGAAAATAATTTTTTTTAAATGAAAATAGCTTTTACACAACCAAGTGGTCATTAATGACAGACCTTGAATTTCGAATAATGGTTAAATGAGAAACTCGATGTGTGAATTGCTACTTACCAAACTTCCACTTAGAGTATCATGTAAAAATAAAACTTCAATTTCTAAGCTTCTTTGGTGCACAGGAACAATTCCTCACGAAAGTTCTTAGTGAAATTAGAATTTGAGCCCCTACGAAATGCTGACCACAGAGCTAATGACACACACACACATAATCACGCATACACACGCATGCACAACTGCTAATGATTTTTCTTAGTCTTGAAATTCCGTATGCTAATTGAATGATACTTTTAAAATAAATAATACAAAGATTACAGTAATAAAATAATTTAAAAACTTCACTTAATTTTTTCAAACATAATAAACAGCACATACAGGCGTCCCCCACATAACACGGTACTCATAAAAGGTTTCGATAATACACGGTACAAAATTTGCGATTGTTATTACGCGGATTCGATATTACACTGCACAACACTTGTATTTAATGTTACACGGTTTTTATGTAACACAATTTTAAAATATTGAAGATAATTTTCGTTCAATAAGGGGCATTCCCCTCTGGATCTGCAAGAAAGGAACAGCTTTAGAGTTAAAAAATTAGAATTTTTTTTTGTTGAAAAAGGTTCTTGAGTAGTACGTAGCGGAAATTTTAAAAGAGAACTGCAAAGTTCTTTAGTTCCTTGTAGAGAAATCCCGAAAGAATTGATAGATCAAAACGTACAGGTAATTGCAACCACGTTAGATAGCTTTTGTAAATATGGAGAAATAACTAGTGAAAAAGAGTTTCAACCAACTTGGAGGGGGGGGGAATGGATAAGCTGTAATTTTTGTGATGAGAGTGATGATGAAAATTAATTTTGTGTTCCTTAATAAGCCGTTTCTATTTGTTTTATGATAGTAACAATTTTTTGCGGTGTTTTTAATTTTTGTATTTTACATTTTTGTTTTTGATTAAAAAATTGAAGTTAACTTACTTTTTTATTTGTATGTTTTATTGGAACGAAATTTCAGCTGTTATAAAATTTTATACCTTAAGACTCGATTTCGAAATAACCTCGTACACATAGCCTTGATTTGTATTATTTAAGAGTTTCGTATAACACGGTTTTGATACAACACGGCACATACTGCCCTGATTTATATTATGCACACACTTAATTAAGTTAACAAATAAATAAAATAATTTAAATAGATAAATAAAATAATTTTAATAAAATAATAATTTTAATAAAATAATAATTTTAATAAATAAACAAAATTATAATTTTAATAAATAAACAAAATAATAATTTTAATTAATAAATAAAATAATAATTTTAATTAATAAATAAAATAATAATTTTAATTATAAATAAAATAATAATTTTAATTAATAAATAAAATAATTTTAATAAATAAATAAAAAAGTTTCGTATAACACGGTTTCGAGATGTAGCACGTTATAAATTAACCGTGTTATACGAGGGACACTTGTAGTAAAATTTCCTGTTTTGCATAAAAGAAAAAATATTACAACGCGAATGAAGTTAACATGATGATATTAAACAACATTCCCAGCAATACATTACACGCGCACTTATTTACAATTCTATATTTAAAAAAAATTAATTTTCATACTTAATACTAAGTTTCGTGAATATGAAGTCATTTTAAATGCGAGAATTCCGCACTTGGGAATCACTGTCCTAAAATGTATTTTGATAAAAAGAAACCCATTTATAAATGATGTTACACTAAATTTTGGAAATAATTTTTAGTTCATTGTATACTTATAATTTAGTTTTATCTTTTGTTAATTGTTTTTAATTATTATTTGTTAATTGGAAGACATAAATATTCATTTTGCCTTTACACGTTACCGTTTATTATCATTTCTTTGATACATGTTCGGTACTAGTCATTTTCTCGAATAATTTCTGATGTTATGGATTTTATTGATATTTGGTCTTACTTTCTTGATAAAAAAGAAAACGCTAGCACTAATAGTTTCTGAGAATTTTTACAATGCCAATGACAACGTTGCAGTAGAAAAGAAACGCAACAGATCAAAATGACAGGACAAAACAGAAAAAAAAGAATTAAAAAAATCTGAACTAAAGGGCAAAGAACCCAAACCAATAGCGGAAAAGCCCTTCCTTCTAACGAAGCTATATCACGTAATCGTTAAACACATTCTCATCCGTAACCTATCTTAAGATTCAACGCTTCGACTTTTTATGTTTTTCATATAAATTGATAATTATCTGTGATTAATATTTGATTTCATCTTTAAAGTGTGCTATTATTTATTTAATAAATTTTGCATATTTTAAAATTATTTCCCTGAATATATGGTTACATTTCCTGAAGCGAAGTAAAAGTGCTTTTAGATAGTAAAGTCTACATGTTCTTTTTTTTTTTCGTATTAAAGATCAATCCGGTAGTTTTTAAGTTTCAGTTTGTAAAATTATTTAGACCGATTTAAGTACTGATCTTATATCAAAGTTCTATATTATGCTTAAAATTATAATGATTAAAATATTAAAGTTTATTGCTTTATGGTTAAAATTATAATAATTAAAATATTAAAGTTTTTTTATTGCTTTATGGTTAAAATTATAATTATTAAAATATTAAATTATGCTTAAAATTAAAATACACATTTAACAGAATTCATTATGCTTACAATAGCACATATTATTTTACATTCTATATCTCAATCTTCTACGTAGAACTGAATTTTTTCTCTATGAATTTTGTTGAATTACATATGCTGTAATTTATTTTATTTTTAATAATTAGACAGTTATGTCATTATGAGAAACATTGTAAGCCGTACTTGATAGAGCCAATGATATAATTTATAGTTTAATTCGTATATAATTCCTCAATATTTGTATAGATATATGATATTTATTAATTAGGTGTCCTATTGTATAATCATAGCTTTCTCTTTTTGATCACAGAATATTATACAAAGAAGAGAAAAGATATTACCACGCTTATAAAAATTCTCTTTGTCAAGTAGTTTGGAAATTATCAAATTTTATAGTACAGCGCCGTAACGTACACCCTTGCAACCCTCGCATCGCGGGGGTCCCAAAGTCTAACTGCCATCCTTTGTAAAATCCAACTTGGGGGCCCCAAATCTGACTTTGCAGGAGGGCCCAAATATTCTCCGTTACGTCATTGCACAGATAAACAAAATATTTGTTCATATATATATATATATATATATATATATATATATATATATATATATCCCTCTTTAATTATTATTATTATTTTAAACTTGTTGATATTCATGTCGTGGCATATAGAATAGAGTAATTTGTCAGATAAAATTTATAAAGATTATATTTTATAACGAGAGGTTTTCTCCAAGGAAACACATAAACACAAATAATCCTCGAGTTCTTAAATGAATAGCTGTCATGACTTTTGCAGGGCGTGGGACGAAACACAACTAGCAGGCAGAACAGAGGTAAAAAAAATCGTCTCCCAAAATAGCTTTCAAAAATTTGATCCAAGGGGGCAAGGAACCCAAATCAATGGCGGAAAAAACTTCTAATACCCCTTCTCTGTAACGGAGCTTGATCACGTAACCACCAGAGTCTCTGAATTGGATCCCCCCCTTGCAGCCCTTTGACATAAGATCACAGAGAAGGTCGTGACTCAAAGGTGGAGGGTATCTACAACATAGGGCGCAACCATTTAGAACAAAAATAGAAAGGTACGATGCGCTGGGCGAACCAAAAGTGGGTCAAAGCGCGACAAAAAAAACCGGTTACCCCAAGTGGGCCAGGAGTACTGCGAACCCACTAGTGAAATCTCTTTTCTCTCTCAGCCATTCTGGCCGTGACCGAGAGTGACCCATATAGTCAGCGCAAGTGTGTCGAACCCAGATCAGCCTCGCATTCGGCCCGGGCCCGTTAGAGAGGCAGCATCTCTTCCCAACTTCTCCTCACAATCCTCGAAGCGCTAGAGAGGAAAAGCGCCACTCTTTCCAAAGTGCCTCGCCAAGCTGCGCGGAAAAAGGGTCGTTGGCCTTTGTGTGAAGAATGCCTAGCGATTTCACTCACTAACTCATCATGAGAATGGAATCACAGATTCTCTTCTGACCCATCGGGCTAACCACACTGCCGTCCGACCTCATAGAGACTTTGGATTATTGTGTGATTTATAACAATTGTTTAACATTGACAATTTTTTTTGAAGAGTGAACTTATTGGAGAAATGTTTATGGTGTGAACTCTATTTAAAAGTTTTATGAGAGATGAAATTTAAATAAATATATATATCAGAGAGAGTGAAGGAGAGAGAGAAATAAATATTTAGAAAGACTGTTTGAGTTCCACACAGAGAGGAACTATGGAAATTTTGCCGGTGTGACGTATGTATTATTTTCCTACGTTATTAGTTTTATATAACCTTCAGTTTCAATTTTAGATGAATTTCGTTAGGTTTCGATCTTACGTGAGAAGTTAGAGAAACATTAATTGGGGATTTTTTAAAAACAGAATATTTATTCAAATAATATTGCACAAAATATATGGAATTTCGCTCTTAAAATTTCCATTCTTGGTAATTTAAAAAATTGACAGGAAAAATAAAATAGAGTGTAAAACAGAAGAAAATTAAATTCAAACAATTTTATTATTGATAAAATTTTGAAATTTCGAAATTTTTTCGAATAAAATATTATGAAAATAAGCTGAGGTGAGTGAAAATTTTTTAATAATAATACAAGCATGTTTAAAAAAATTGAACAACTTAATCTACATAAAAATGTTAAGTGAATTTATTTTAATTGAACTCTAATATTTTAATCTCATTTTTTTCCTCAGAATTATCTGAAATATTATTAAAAATGTTATTTATAACTTTTGGATATTATTATAAAGATTTTAATTCATAATTTTATTTTTTATTTTTATGTAAACACAGTGAGTCACACACACACACACAAATATATGCTTTCCTCTTTACTTACCGTTCCAATTTTCATTTCTACGCTTATTATTTATTTAGTTGAAGAAAATGTGGTGTGTTTCAACTCGTTTTTTTATAAATATATACAAAATATATATTACTTCTATTTTATGTGACGTTTTTTATGTATTCAATAGTACAAAATTTTGTTTATTTTTACATTTTTCCTTTTGAGTAATAATAACAACTTTCATAATTTATCTCTTGGATCTGTGTGTAATCGATAAAAAATCCTGCATATTATTTAATTATATTTATTAGAATTTTCACTGCACTTTCTCCCAGATGGGGATGTAAAATATATTTATTTCTTATTTAAAACTATTTCTGGTATAAGAGAGAGAGAGTAGAAAGCTATTATATAAGCATTGTATTATGAATTTTGTTATCATATCTTACTATTTCAATGTAATATTTCGTCTCTTTTTAGAAGAAAAAAATATAAAAGAAATTTTGACACAAACTTATAAAATTATCGTATTTAGTATATAAGTCCTGGGTATTTTACTTTCCATTTCGCTTTAATTCCGCTTTTTGGAATACCTTAATTATTCTGAGCGAAACATAAATCTTTTCATTTTCTTGAATCCATTTTCACATTTTCTTAAATCCATATTTATTTTCTTGTTCTATTTCATTTTCTTAAATCAATAAATTTTATATAAGCAAAGCTTATAATGGAGATGAAATCAAAAAGGGAAAACAGGGAAAACTTCTTACGGGAGAGGTTTCGCTCATGACCTTAACATAACGGAGAAAGGAATGGGGAAAAATATCTGTAATGTTCCGTTAATTTGAAACTCCTCCCTACTCATTGCTTTTAATCACGATTACTCTTTTCAGGAAGACTATGAAATGTGAAAAGTAATTCAGAGGGGTCATATTTACGTGCAATTGGGATTTTTACTTGGTAGGATGCGGGTAATTAGGCATTTTAAGAGCTTGATCGATCTTACGTAGGGTTTCCGTGAAAGGGAAATTGAATGAATTGTACTAGGAATCGAAGCGTAACGTCGTAAGGTAGGGAAGAGAGATTATACTTACGGTTTTAATCGGATTACGGAAGTTGTCTTTGAATATCTTTCAGAGGCGCGTTTGCTAGATATTTGATTTTTAGACTCATTTCAATGTTTCGCTTTATTTTTTTTATGCTAGTGTTGCAAACGATGTATTTTTTCTTGATCATTGTAATTTTATTTGTGGATTGAGTTAAATGTGTTTTTATGCTTATTGCTTTAAATTAAATGTATTTAATTTTTGGGAAATTTTACTCATATATTGATGTACATGAGTTTTTATGAAGCTATACCAAAATATTTTTGAGGGTTTTTTTTTGATAACTATGTTATTATTATTAAAATGGTGTTAAATACTATAATTTTTTTAAAAAATTTATTGGTGGTATTGGAAATAATTTAAAACAAATCAGAATGGTTATTTAGTCAATTATTGTGCCACATGTGTTACACTTGTATTTTCCTGAATTTAAGTCATCTTATTTTAGTAAATAATTGACGCAACTCAAAGTGTCATTTTGAACCGAACTTGAGATCTGGATCCAAAATCGTAACTGATGTATTGAAAATAAGAAACTCGACTTTATATATGTCATAGTCTCTTTTAATTGGTTATTATAGTCTGACGTGTCACACAGACACGCCCTCCCATTAATACCGCCCACTGTCCAGTCTTACGAATGGTGTATCTTCTCGACTGATGCCACGCTTTTCTTATCAGTCTCTGAATAAAATAGCTTAGTTCTTGACTTGAAGCCTTGCCGACTGGTTGCTTTACCAACGAATAGGGTGATATTGTACCAAAAGGTCAAGAGCTGACGTCATAAGGTGTTGACGAACCACAGAGCACCTTCAAGTTGTAAAGCCCTTCAAATATGTTGTCATCCAGTTAATGGACACTAGAGATTGTGTGTGTGTGTTCAAACTTCTTTCAATGAAGATGACCGCTATTGATTATCGATATATATGTATAGTTGAAGGATTTTCCAAAATATAACAATAAGTCAATTAATCTGTGTCTAAAATGTTAAAAATTTTACACTAAATTGAAAACATTTTGTGAAAAAAGAATATATTTATTGGAGTTGGTTGTGATAAAAACAGCCATCAATATGAGTTGAAAATTAAGGTAAGTAATGATAAGATACTTACATATTTTATTATTATCTTTTGTATGATTTATTTTTGAACTATGTCGGCAATGGATATGTGAAAATTAAATTTTAATTTTTGCTTCATTGATTTTAAATACTTTAAGGAAATGTGCCTGTATATTCTTCAATTTTATGAAATGTATATTATTAAATAAAAAGTTGCACCTATATGAACTTTTAAAACGCGTTTTGGGGTTTTTATGTTTTATTTGATCAGAATTTGTGAGTTGTCTAGTTTTTTTAAGCTTAACCTTAATTTTATTTTTGCCGTGTCATTAAAAAAAATTATTCATTGTTCTAATTTTATTACTCATTATTGTTTGTTATATTTTATTAATTATTCTAATTTTATTATTCATTATTATATTTATTATTTTATTATTTATTCTAATTTTACTATTCATTATTCTAAATTTATTTTTATTATATTATATTACTAATTTTTTATGCATTTCATTATTACGCGTATAATAATTAACAAGAGAAACTCAAGATATTTAATGTATTTCATCTTCAGAATAATAAGAGGTAATAATTTTCCTTTAATAAAATATGATCGAACACAATGGCGCAAACAACAATTTTTAAAGGGGTTGGGGATCCAGGGTCGAAAGTTCACCATTCCCGTATCATGTTCCAATACGCCGCCCAGCATATTCTTTTGGTTTTATCGATTTTTGGGGACAAAAAACAGTAAAAAATTATTTATTGAATAAATAACTAGCATTAATAAATGCAATTAATTATTAATAACAAATACTTAATTAAATTTTACGTAATATATACTTAAAATTATAATTAATCAAAAAAAATCAAGAGCTATGAGGTGGGGAGGTCCAGACCCGGGGACCTCTTCCCTTGTGTTCGTCACTTATCTAACAATATTGGTAACGATGCATAAATTAATCATAGCTTGATCTTTCCATTTACATAAAAAACAAGCGGACGTTTTGCGTAAGAATTCCTTCATAAAAGTAAAACTGCGATTGTTTTTCAATTACAACTTCTGTCGTTAATACTACAAGAAAGTTATTACTAGTAAGGATTAGTAAATAAATTTTTCTTTTTTATTTTTTAGTTAAACGTAATAGTTATCAATATTAAAAACTTGTAGTGATTATCTCTACTTTTTATGAAGTTAATTTGGGATAATTCTCTTAATTTTTTGATGAAATTGGAAAAACGATGACTTTAAAATGAATAATTTGTGAAGATGTAACCAAAAAAATAGCGTTTAGTCAAAGCAAATCACTCCATTATGAAACATTTTTTTTTAAAAAAAGCAATACCATTTATTAATACGTTAGTGAACCAAATAATTAAAATTAAATCTCTGTCTGGCTTGATTTTATAGAAAAATACTATGCTAATATATATGTCAATCAAAGCACGCTATAGAAAATTTCACTAATTTAATATTCTGGCAGAGTACGTACCAACTGATGAGGAACAACATGCAAGGTGCTGATATGTCATCAAGTGAATTTTCCTCAAACAAAATAAATAATAAAAATCAATCACCGACAAATAAAATTTTTGTTAATAAATAAATTTAGAAGTTTTTTGTTTGCTTTATTATTAATGTATATGGACATCTTCAGCGTCAGAGTCCTTTTGAGTGTTTCCGTTATTTTTGGAGGAAAAAAAACATGCGTAGGAATAAAGTTTCTGTCTAATTTCCAGAATGCTGCGAAAAATAAAGTTATTTGGAAAAACAATAGTCACAATTCCCCGTTGTGTAGCCTCTATTTCCGCATTCAAATACACACATAGATGCATACAAACTTCCTTTTGACTTATCGAAACAATTTTTGACTAAAAAGACTGTTAGAAATATGACGCAACATTGATAAGAGCCGTTGACGCACATTGTCATTCGCTTTAGAGCAATCCCTAGTTGGATGTCAATGATCTTTACAGAACGGCAAGAAATAGAAACACATGCTACTTCGTTTTTATTATTTTTACTTTTTCATACCCCTTTCTTTTTTTAGCTGCCGCTTTTTTTCCCTACTCTCTTGACTGAAGGTTAATTTACTTCATACTCTCTTGTGGAGCACGTGAAACATACAGAAACAAAGTTGTGTATGTTCGCTTTCTCAGAAATGGACGGAGGATTAAAAAAATGGATAGGAACAGAAAGAGGAATGATTAGTATTCTAAAAAGAAATATTTTAATCGAAATTTTGTTGATAGCTTAAGAAAGCTCCTAATGCCTGTTTTTTCTAAATTTCAAATGCAGGCGTTTCGAAGAAAAACCGTATCATTTCTATTACTGATCAAAATCAAACTGAAAAAAATCGCACTTTCTTTTTCTTGAAACGTTATGATAGCGACCTTTATATGTTGTCAATGGGATAAACCAGTGGCGCACACAAAGGAGGGATCAACGAATCCGGAGCCCCCAGCAATTGATTTTTTTTCGATTGATGATAATCCTTGTATATAGTACGTACAATTTAACTAAGTATATGTTATTATAAGGTGACCAAACGTCCTCCTTTAGTATAGGTTCTGTCCTTCCTCGAAAAGTGTCATCATTTTTAATATTTTAAAACTGATCTGTTAATCTCTGTATTCAGAGAAGAACCAAACATGTTTCTAAAATGTCGAAGAATGGTCTGAAACAAATATCACTGGAAATAACAGTTTTCAATGGTATTTTTTGACTTGGTCTCAAGTAAAGTGGTCAGATATAGAAAATTACATTGAGTTTTTATCGAAAGAAATGCCTGATATTAAAATCGATGACAATTGTCTGTTTGAAGTAGAAAGAAGACTGCATGTATATTTAAATTCTAATAAATTAGAACAATTGGAAAATTAACATGCTGAGAAATTGGTAAAATATGGGTGAAATTACTTAAACCATTTCAAAAATGAACACATTCCATATGAAAATGTAATTATTCTTGTTGAATTTACGTTGTGTTGCCAGGGAACTAAAATGCAGCAGTTGGAAGGGTTTTTTTTTCAGTTGGTAATGATTTTTGTGGATTAGTGAGAAGTTAAAATTGAATGTTAATATTTTAGCTACAATGCTTACCGTAAAATTCAGCATGAAGGATATTTTTTGCCCGAATTTTCCGATATATTAGAAAATGATATGTTGACAAAAAAAATTGTTCAATGGAAACATACTCGTTTAAGATTATAATTAAAGAGAATGTAAGCGTAATTGGCGTATTTTTGTTTGAATTAATAAAGCGTTTCTCTCTCTCTCTCATATATTTAAGTTGTAATTTTTTCTTAAATTTTTCGTCCTCCTTTTCATTGTAAAAAAAATGGTCGCCTTAGTTATTAACAATTTATTTTATTAATTAATGCTAATTATTAATTCAATAATTTACTTTTTACTGTTTTTTCTTTCCAAAATCAACAAAATCAAAAGAATATGTTTGGTGGCATATTAAAGTATGATACGAGAATGGTGGAATTTCGACCCTGCCCCCGCTTGAAAAATTTTCGAGTACACCACTGGGATAAAATAATAAACTGTATTTCTTTAAATATTTACGTAGGACTACAATTGCTACTACATTAGAAGTGCTGCTTTAAACAAGTAAGACAAATATTCTATTCCTTCTGATAATTTTCGGTTATGCTATTTTATTTTTTTTTATTCAAACATTTCTTTAAAAAAATACAGTGCAATATCTCAACAATCACGAACACAGCTGTTATGGATAGAGTTTATGTAAAACCTTCGCGTATAGTGTCCTGCATATCGTTATGTATTTTTTTTCGGATAAATGAGTCTATATAAATATATATATAGTAATATGATTTTATATAGTTTGGAATTCATGTAACTGAACTAAAAAAAGAAAAAGATATTCACAGTGTGTCGGTAATTTTACATAAATTATTTCACACTTAATAAAATATCGTAGAAGGAAAGAAACTTTTAGCAAAATTAGGTTCAATCTCACCAAAGTTTATCTGTGAAACCCGTTTTGTGGGAACTCAGAAGTAAAACCAAATAAATAAAACGTAACTTAATATAAATAAAGTTTAAAAAAAGATTTATATATATAATTTACTTAAATTTGCAATTATTTTTAATTTGAAACAAAGTTGTAAGGCTATTTTTAATAAACGCATTTCACGATAAAAATAATACAAAATCAAATAAAGGTGTGTAAATAATTAAAAATTAAATAGGAAATCGAAAAAGAAACATTGGACATTTTAAGATGTAGAAAAAGTACTTAAATAAATGAATAAATAATTTTGGCTGCGGAAAGACCTAAAGTTAATCTAACTTTACAATTTGATTTGCACATTCTTCACCGCTATCAGTGATTTTTAATTGTTTCAGAAATCCAGAATCAAGAAATAATTGACTCAACAGATGTTTAATTATTTCTTGATTCTGGTCTTGAGCCAAGACTATCTGTGCTCTAAAATGAATTTCACACATGCCGGTACTGATTCAAGTTATTTCGAGAATGGCATTACATCATTAAAAACTGAATGGTGTATTTCCGTTTCCCACTAGAATAAATATTTAACATTTGGAAATAATCAAAAGCAATTTCCGTTAAAATTTCTCTCCGCCGATTATATAATCATTTTTTTTAAAAAAAGTAAACATAAAACACAATGAATTACCGGTGATTGTCCGAAATGTATGTGAACTTAAAGCACAAAATTTAATTGAGGGAATTTAGCACAAATGAATATTCTTTTGCGTAATTTCGAGATATCGAATATTTAGTAATGCGAAAAGGTCATTCATTTATTTTTTCTCATAAACTTGTTTTTTTTCGAATGAAAAAGATTGCTCAGCTCTACTTTTTAAAAATTCCCTTTGACAGTAAAAATAATACTTTAAATTAAGATTATAGTTTTAAAACGATGGCTTCGATTGAGAATATGCAATTCAAACGAGCACGTATAATAAAAAAAAAAATTGGTAATTTTCTCTGCTAGTGTTACATCATTGCGATTTGATAAATTATCAAGGCTATCGAGTGAATACCTTTTTGTTCTTGTGACATCCAAATGTATTTCAGTATAAAAGTCCCCCCCCCATAAAATAATACTGAGTTGGCGTACAGTTATACTCAATTTTTTTCATTATACTTCAATAACTCACAAAAGAGTTTCATTACATTTAAATTAAAAAATCACATCCATTTAGCATCTCCTATAAATATGTTATGACTTAGAAGTTAAATAACGTGCATTATATAAGAACTTCGAAAATAAATTACAATAACTTAGGAGAAATTCTATTTTTTAAAATTCTATCAATGTATATTACAATATTTATAACGAGAATACTCATCTTATCACTAGAAAATTTACATAAATTTTATACATATTAACCTTAAAAGATGTTATCGCTTTAGTTATAGTAAAAAACATTTTCCTAAAGAAGATTTACAATTTTTTTCCTATAGCATCGCAAAATACTCCCAGATATGGAGTTACAAGATCCGTTCTTAAAGCGTATCATTTGAAATTCAGAAGCATGATGCGTAGATGTGAAAGTACGTGTGTGACAGTAAAACCCTGAAAAGATATCGATATTTGTAAAAGAGTTAACGTTTTCTTTGCTCTTCCGAGCAAATCGGGGTTGACAGGATTCTTCTAAAAGTCTCAAAAGATTTATCAGACCATATAGATCCAAAAGAATCACTTTCGGATATAGTTTTTTTGTGGAGTTTGAGGAATTGTGATGCAAATTTTCTTCTCCACGACATTTAAAAGTATTATTATATTTTATATTAAATAAAACGCGTTATGCATTTGGGTTGATAAAATGGAGTACAACTGATTCACTTAAATATTTCTATCCTAAATCAGAAAAATGAAATCTGTTACAATTCTAGGCGTATGACTAAAAAGTCCTCAAAGCCCCATTTCTCCTCACCGTGTATTCTGGTATCGAGCATGCGATTCATCAGTGACTAATCCATGACTCTGAAGCTAAGCGACAGTCATTGGCGTAACGTACGCCTTCGCATTGAGAGAGGGGTCTAGGATTCTAGAGGGCCCAAAGCCTATGGTATGTTATGTGGTTTTGCAATAGTTTTTAAAATCCAGCTTTGGGCCCAAAACCTGACAATGCAGGGGGACCTAATATTCTCCGTTACGCCACTGGCGACAGCAATATGTTCAATTGAGAAAAAACAATTTTTAACCTTTTAAATTATATTTCACTACGTTGAAATGAAAATCATCGGTTATATATTTTCTAACTTGCTTAACAGCTGTTTTTGAGAAACTTTTTGATACTTCGTAAATAAAGGGTGTTTTTTGAGAGGTATAGAACTTTAAATTGCAATAAAACAACGATGTATTATTCGATTGACATGAATTTTTTTTATTCGAAAGATAATCATGTGGCATTACATTTTAAATATGATTTCTGGCATAGGACTGCCACGGCTGGCTCGGATGTAGTCCAATCTGGACGTCCAATTTTCGATGACTTTTTCCAACATTTGTGGCCGTATATCGGCAATAACACGGCGAATGTTGTCTTCCAAATGGTCAAGCGTTTGTGGCTTATCCGCATAGACCAATGACTTTACATAGCCCCACAGAAAATAGTCTAGCGGTGTTAAATCACAAGATCTCGGAGGCCAATTCACAGGTCCAAAACGTGAAATTAGGCGGTCACCAAACGTGTCTTTCAATAAATCGATTGTGGCACGAGCTGTGTGACATGTTGCGCCGTCTTGTTGGAACCACAGCTCCTGGACATCATGATTGTTCAATTCAGGAATGAAAAAGTTAGTAATCATGGCTGTGGCCTTCATCGTTTTTGAAGAAGGATTCCACCAGCCCATAAAGCGCACCAAACAGTCAGTTTTTCTGGATGTAACGGTGTTTCGACATACACTTGTGGATTAACTTCACTCCAAATGCGGCAGTTTTGTTTGTTGACGTAGCCATTCAACCAGAAGTGCGCTTCATCACTAAACAAAATTCGCTTATGAAAATCGGGAACAACGGCAATCTCGTTTTGGGCCCATTCGACGAATCTACGCCTTGCTTGATCATATTTGAAAAGTAATGCCACAAGATTATCTTTCAAATAAAAAAAAATTCATGTCAATCGAATAATACATCGTTGTTTTATTGCAATTTAAAGTTCTATACCTCTAAAAAAACACCCTGTATATCGCAACCAGTAGCGCACATAGGAATTTTTCTAGGGGGGGTCCGGGATCGGAAGTCACAATTCTTGTATCATGCTCCTTTAAATTTTGTCGATTTTTAGGAACAAAACACAGTAAAAAACTATTTATTTAATAAATAATTAGCATCAATTAATAAAATTAATCATTAATAACAAATACTTAATTAAATTTTACGTACTATATACTCAGAATTATAATCAATCGGAAAAAAATCAAGGGCTTTGGGGAAGGGTACGGACACCCAGGACCTCCCCCTTGTGTGCGCCACTGATCGCAACCATTGACTAAAAGCCTACTTTTAAATTAGTTATCTTTTTGACTGATTGAAATTTTTTATTTTGTGAAACTTTTAGGAAGAGGTTTCCATATGCTTATAAATACAAATATTTTCAGTAATTGCATTTTTTCAAAAAATTATGGAATTATATATTTTTAAATTTTTTTTCAGCAAGCTATTCATATATTTGATTAGCGATCGCCATCCCCACCGCACACTCACACTTTTACACACACTCTTGCATGGTAAACACTGCACAAAACAGTCACAATAAATGTTTATGTCTTACAGCTCTCAATTTTTAATTAATTACAGTCCCCAATCGCACTAATAGAGTATAACACGTGTTAAATCATGCAGACTAATTGAGTATAGCTAAAATATGTTAATATGAAAACAAAATCCTAATTTTTTTTTACCATAAATATGAAAAAACATTTTTATCAATAATTTTAAAAAACTTTCAAAATAATTAAAACAAATTTTAACTATTTGCAAGAATAATTTTTCTAATATTATTATTATCATTTATCTGGCTCAAAAATATTGACTACGAATAATTTTTTTCGAAATTCATGTCCGACTCGTAAATTTAATCTATATATCATTTAATAAAAAAAATAATTTACAATTACATAAACACTAAAACATGATCCTACATCAAAACAAGATTCTTAAAAATTACTCTTTAAAGGTTAAAAAAAATCCTCTTTTTAGTTGCAAATAGTGTGTTTTAACAAAATACTAAAACTCTTCCTATCTGCACACGAATTCGGAAAAAGAATACATTCACTCCACCCTTCTCCCATCGAACTCAACTCTTTGGGAAATACCCCTGTTGAAAAGCTAGACGCGGAAAAGCTTTGTGATCAATAAGACTCCCATTTGGCTCTGTATATTGCCTCTTTGGCGACAAGGGAAAAGTAAAAAAAAATGTTTTTTTTCTTTTTTATTGAAAGAAGTATTATGCGCCCGTTTATTTATATTAGCTTCATAATTCTGAATGGTATCATTTCTCTATTTTAATACTTGTTAAATATTTATCTGATTCTTTATAATAGTACTCAGTAAAATTTGGAAAAACAAATATATTCATAACACATTTACGCACCCAGTAATTTTTTTAATTGTTTGAGGGAGGGAGTCCAGGATTGGAAGTTTACCAATCCTGGTAAGTTTTTGATTTTGTCGATTTTCGGGAACAAAAAAGGTAAAAATTAATTATTTAATAAATAATTAGCATTAATTAATAAAATTAATTATTCATAACAAATACTTCAGTAAATTTTGCGTACTATATACGTAGGATGAAATTAATTTTATTCATAACAAATACTTCAGTAAATTTTACGACTATATGCGTAGGATTATAATCAATGGAAAAAAATCATGTTTTTTTTTAGTGTGGGGGGAGGGGGTCCGTCCTCCTTATGTTTGCCACTGTAACGTACAAAAAATAAGTTCGCTTGGAGTTATACTATGTCTTTGTTTCAAATTCTGGTGCTATAATAAAACGCACCCTGTTGAGTGGCTGATACACGTTAGATCTGTCGAGTGTCAAAGCCCCCGAGTGGATACGATGTAGAAGTTTGGAGAGAGGGGGATCAGCTCAGTGTCATCCTCGTTACTGGACCGAGACTTAACATTAAGAGGCTAGTCACCAAAATCCCTCGGGTTGCTTTAGAGTGAGGTGTCAATAATTAATTAAATCAAATCAATTGAGTAACTCTTATTTCTTAAATATTAATTATTTTTTCTAAAGTTACAAAATGAAAGTACTATAGTTTGTAATTTTGGAAATTTTTGCTTTTGAAAAATCTGCACTTAAAGCAAAATAAATAAAATGAAAATAAAAATGAAAAAAAGTGTCACAAATATTTTTTTTTTTTTCTCTTGAAATTCCATTATATTGGTAACAAGTTTTATTTTAAATTACGTATGTGTGCAACAGGTAATGCGTAAAATAAGAATATACCCGAAATAATACTTGTAAAACCGAAACCTTTTTTCGGGAAGACTTTTTTACAAGATTTCTTTCTTAGGATTTCGTGACCATAATCATAACCTTATACTCATCCAATTTTCGCAAAAAATTTCAAAGAAATATTAATTTTGTACTTATCCTCTACAACAATTTTACTGAGAATCCATCTTTATAGAATTTTATTAATCAATGAATTAAAAAAATAAACAATAAGACCTTTTTAATTTTAACGAGTACAATAATTTTTTCGACTTGCGCATCATCTGTTAACTCAAAAGTGTGTTCTATATGAAACTGATAATAATAAACAATTATCGAAACTAAATGATTAGAGCAGGGGGTAAAAATTAATAATTATATCTCTCTTATGCTCTAAACCAGAGGGGGAACCCGGGGCCTCCGTGAGTTTCTTGTGCGGCCTTCTTAAAAGCTAGCATTTGTATTAATTAATACTTGATTAAATAAAGAACGGCATGAATGTATTTTTAAATGACTGCTGAGGGGAATAGGTAATTGTATATTTCAATTGTTAGAACGTCATCTAGTGCCACATGGCAACATTACCAGACAGGCTCATTTAGATTATCAATTAAGGCTTCACGTTATGAAGCTTGATCCAAGTATATATACATATATATATGACATGTTTTTTGAGCCAGAATCAGACTTAGTTTTAAAAAGGATATTTATTTGATGAAATCTATACAAGTTCTGACGCTGAGAAGCAGAGAGAAAAAGAACGCCAAAGTGAAATCTAAGTGTTTTACCCCTTAAGCCAGACGTGAGAAGTACCTCTGATTTTATGAGTGTACTTGAAAGTTAATGCTGACATATAGGGCTATTAGATCTAACGATCTGGAATTAGACATGTTTATTAGCTAGGCCATATGTTCGGAAGAAATAAATGGGTGATTAGTTTGATACTTGAAGATCAAATGAAAGGGAATTTAATTTTTAATCTAATTTAATTACCCTTACATATATATGTATATATATATGTAAATATATATATACAGATATATATATATATATATATATACTTACATAAATAAAGGTATCAATAGTGAAATATAGAAAGTTACAACAGTATCTATGAATTTAATAATCTTATAGAAAGAATAATAATCGATGATTCATGTTATAACAAGTTTTTACCGTTATGTGAATACAAAAATGTTTTATACTGTAACTTTTTATATCAAATAATAAATAAATAAAAGGATTTAATTTTTTAAAAAATAATTCTACATAATGCACAAAATTGTTAAATCTATACAAAAGCTATAATAATGTTATAAAAGTCGCTTTTATAGGTGCATCAACCTATGCAGGCTCCTTTTTTTCTACCTAATCTTAGATGCGACCTCTAATGGTAAAATGATTCCCTACCTTTGCTCCAAACATAACTCAAATGTGCAATTCATTCAGAACTTAGAAGCATAGGGAAGAGTTTTGCCATCCTTATTTTATTGAAAAGACAACAAACAAAGAAAATCTCTGTCAATCCTTATTTTATTGAAAATACAACAAACAAAGAAAATCTCTGTCAATATAAAAAAAAAGGCTTACAATCATCATTTATTTATTCTTTTCTCAATCGCATTTACATTTGTTATTCTTCCATTAAGTTCGACATCTGACGTCTTATTTCTATTTCAGTAATAAATACTTTTAGCCTGAGCGCTAGATCAAAAATGTTATCAGAAATGGAGTAAGTTCGTGATATAAAATAACAAGAGCGCCTGTTACGTACAGCTCAAATGAATGTAACATTGAGCTCTCTTTTTAATGTTTATTGTTTCAATTTTTTTCTACGTTTTGAATAGCTTTTTGTTAGTCCATTGTACTCCGCCTACGTGCGCAATTAATTCTCTTCCTGAAATAAGTAACTGAAAATAGGTGCACAACTAAACTGTGAGTAAGATTTTCGTTGAAGTTCACTAAAACGAGTTTTTAAAGTTCTTTCCCGTTCATAAAAGAAAGACAAGAACCATAAGCTATGGTATTGGAAAATCCTACAAATACACTTCAGGTTTCAAAGAGCTCTTTCACAACAGAAGCACATTTAATAATTAAACTAGTTATTCCTTTCTTTCCCCCTCTCTCATGAACATTTACTTTGTGAAGAATTATACTGCTCCAAATTGTTATAAAATGTTGCTTAAAAATGCTATCACTTGAAAAACATCCCAGCGGTAGATTTATTTAACGTGCAACTCTGTTATTTTGCCCTATTTTAATGGTACCTAAATGTCACTGCGAAAAACAGCGTCTTATCGTATCATAAACAAGCCCATGAAAAAGTGCAATTGTTGTCACAGATTACTTTATCAGTTATGAAGAAAAAAATACTTTTTAGGACTAGTTACCTGTACTTCGATGCAACATAAACAATAAAATTAATGACTGTTTTAGTAGCAGTGGTATATGCCACGATAAGATTATTTCTAGATTTTTCTACATCATAGAGATTGGCTTAGCTTTTCTTTTTTGTATGTCATTTAGCATAGATAAATATTTTTGTACTTTGTACTGTGTTTCATGAAAATACGGCATAAAATAAACATAAAATAATGTAAAATAAAAATGAATCCCCTCTTATTAAATGTATCAATATAACATTCTGAAATCAATGCATTTTTTTGACCTACAAAAATTCTGTAATTGATTATTCTTTCTACAAGTACTTCTTCTATTCCTATTGTTATTTCACTCTCTCCCTATATATATATATCTTGTTCAAATTTTCAATCGTTAATAAAATACTTTCTATTCATCCATTCAAGTTCAAACACATTTTTTTAAACTTGTAGAGGATGACACCTGGTGTGTTAGTACAGTTTTTTCTTATTTCAATTCCTTAATTAAATTTAATTAATGAATAAATTGTAACAAAAATAATAGTCCAACACCATATATAAAAAAGAAAATCGCTCGTTGCGTCTCTGTAGAGCAATAGACAGCGCGTTGGACTTCTAATTCAAAGGTCGTTGTTTCGAATCTCACCTAGGATGATTTGATATCTGAGAATGTGATTTCATTTCACCGTACTATTTTATTGGAATAATTAAATTTAATTAATGAATAAATAGTAACAAAAATAATAGCCCAACACTATATATAGAAAAGAAAATGGAAAATCGCTTTATATTTTGTCACTTAATATTGTGATTCTGTCGTATATATGTATATACATATTTATATTAATTTAACTATTTAATAAAAAGGAACTAAAATAACATTTTTCTTTGTTGACCTAAGTAGGAGTTGACTTAATTTTTTTTATATAACTTGTTCATATTCGGCATTCTAAATCTTTCGAGAATAACAAATCTTAATATTTATTCCTTATAAAAATGTTAAAATTCCAACATTCAAATAACTTCTGTATTATTAAGGGGCTTTCCTATTAAATCAGATTGGATAAGCTATCTGACAGACAGACGATCCAGCCCCAATTCTGGCCCTCCTACATCCGTAAAGAGCATCCCCTAATACACCCCACCCCTGAGAGGCGCTCCCCATCCCAAATACTAGGCCAAGTTTTAGTCTATTGGAAGAATTATAAATCGTTTCAATACTGACCTAGTTTCGTTCGTGGGTAGAAATATTACCTTAAAGCCACCTGGCAACTCTATGAAACATCGCCAATCACTTACAGTAGAACGCCAAACTTCTGAGTGGGCTATTTCGGAGGGGTCTACGACCCGGAAAGCAATTTCCCTACTGACCTGTGAACCCACGTCCTTGAGAAGAAACATTATTAAATAAAAAAAATGCATGTATATAGCTATATACTATCTGCCATCTGCTTTCTCATGCATCTGCTAGTCCCTTGAAAAAAGTCACCCCCTTCAAAATCCGGAACTGCAAAGAGGCACGCAGAAGGGGCGATAACTGTAACAGTTATTTTGAATGGATTATTTGGAATAGCGTCAGGTAATATGTGGTTCAGGTTCGTTTAGTGTGTATGTAGAGGAGGAAAGTTGTTGCTCGTGTTTATTTCGTGTGAAAAGGGGTACCCCGGATGTTCGTGTTTAAGGAGTTTTTTGAAAAGAGCTAGAACTTTTTAAAAAAAAAAAAAAAATAAGACAGCAATGCGGAAGTGGAGGAACATGTTTAAAAATTATGTCATTTTTTTTTAAGAAAGGGAAAGGGTTTTATATATATATGCGTGTAACATATTTTTTAAATAAAGCACCAAAATTTAAAAAAAAAAGAATTGTATAGTTTAAAGTTATTTTAATAGAGTTTTAAACACGAATTGTTACTGGTGTTGTCACCAATAGTCCTCATGTAGCTTCAAGTTTAGGCGTAAATTGTCAAGTTAAACGCGAATCTTTTTTTTTTAAATATTATGTGCAATAGCTTTCAATTCTAAGCGATTAACTTTTAGATTGAGTTTCGATTTATAATACAGCAGAACTAAAAGAAAAATTTGTATTAATTTTACCGTTACCCACGATATCAAATAAAACAACAAAAGATAAACCGAAGATCAGGTGTGTTTTATCGTGAAGAAAATGCAATACATTTATTTAATGGTCTTATAAGCCGTGGAAAATGTTTAACACTTAAAAAGTTATGTAATTTATTCATTGAATCTGATATTTATAAACATAATATGCAAAAAAAAAAAAAGAAAGAAAGAAAGAAATCTGACTTGGGAAAATACTATAACGCGGAAATGGAGTTTTTAGTTGACAGTTTTTTTCTTTTTCTTCATCCGTGTGCTTAATTTGTTCTTCTTACAGTTAAGAAAGCATCATTGTGTATTGTATATTGTTGTTTTCGTAACTTTCCCTCTTTCCGCTCATTTTGTGTTCTTGAACTACTTACTTAACTACTTACTACTTATTTTCAAACCTTATTAGATCAATCACTCGGGATAAATATTTCATTAACACCAATATAAACATTTGGGGTTGGATATGGGTCTTTGTTCTCTAATACAATTGGAACTTTCCATTCCTCTAAACTTCAGAAAAGATTGATCGTTATCCAACTTGAAGACTTCCTTCAACAAGTTTTTCTTGCGTGCGATACAATATATTGTCAGTGGGGGTTAAATGGAACAGTTTCTATTCTTTTTAGATATCTTGTTCTCGGTCCTTGTTTTCGTATACGCTCATCAGTGCCTCCGACAGCTATATTTGTGAGTCTATTATGTTTCCCGTGGATTAGTGCCAGTAGCAAACTTGTTTTTCTGAATTAAGTTGTCAGAGAAAGTGTAAACGGTGAGAACGCGCAGAAAAGTAGGACGAATGCAAGTACGAGGATAGATAAAGGCATCAAGATGGACCAGGAATTGAAAAATAAGTTATCTGTCAATAAATATTAGCGAAAGTGTCAAAGGGCGAAAGCCAAAGGGGTATTTCTTTATCAGTGAGATTTCTGCGGGTTTTTTTATTTGAGTTAATCGTTACCGCATTTTTCGATCTTCCTTTTTTGAGTAATGTAACCTAAAAACAGCCCAAGAGCAGGTGTGGTTGTTGAATATTACAATAAATGAAATCTTGATTATTATTGCGGTTATATGGGTGAAAGAAATTTGATCAGCCATTACAATGCAAAGTTTATAGAATTCTTGATACAGCAGTATATTGAAAATGAACTAAGAATGTTGTTTATAATATATTTATTGATAAAAAGAAAAGAAAACAATTTTGTGAGCTTTTTAACACATTGACAAAATAACAAATTGAACTAACTCATGAATAATAAATAGATGTCAATTGCACAAACTGATTGCTGTTATAGGCCTTATTAGTTGTATAGCACATAATTGATTTTTTCCCTTGACAAACTTTTTTTTAATTAAATTTTATTTCAAGAATAAAATTTAAATTTCAGCTCCAACCTATTTCCTGTGATTTAATGCATTTTTTTTATTTAAAAATATTTAAAAACTTTTTTACTTGATTCAATTTTTTTAAATAAACATGATTTCGTTATTTTTCTAAATAATGAATGAAAAAAAAGTATATATATAACCTTTTATTTCTCTCTTTTTGAATATCTCTGCTCTGACCCATTAAATAAAAAAAATATTTGTTAATTGTTCATCTTCTCTCAATATACTGGATAAAGGATTAAAAAAATGGTGACAAAACTATCTGTGTTGTCATTATTATTTCGATATCTAATTTATGTTTCCATTTCGGAAAATTAATTATCTTTCTATGAGATATTCCATTTTTACTATAAATATTCTGCGGATTAATTCAAAATTCTTGCTTCCCACCCCCTTGCTTGCTTAAATACATGTGAACAAATAAAATTAATCTCTCCAAGATTCATTTCTTCATTAACGAAGTTTACGGGTCACACATCGCACTTCAGGTAAAATCCTCCTCGGAACCCCCTTTCGTAAATAAAGTAATCCTTTCGCCGAATGAATGCATCGCCTTTTTAAGCTTATATTAAATAAAAGTATAAAAAATAAAAGCTAGTACATCCCTTTCTGTTCAGGCAATTGCCGTTTTCTCGCGTCGTCGACCGTTAGAAGAAGCTACCGCGTGGTAGCTACGTATGCATCGCAGGTGACGTTTTCGGCACTTTGCCAAGTAGGTCGGCTAGCCTGAGGGTGAACGACCGGCATACTCACTTCCGCACCTGAAAAAAGAAATACACGCGGTTCGGCACGCTACTGTTAAAAGAAAAAAGGCAAATTAAATTGTATATCACTATCGATCCACAGCAGGCAATTCGAAATTATGGTACTCGTTATTTAGATGTTTATGTTAAAGGGGAAAAGGATTGATTTTTTATGAGTTAGGTCAAGGACCTTATATAAAGTTTCTTTCCCATTTCTCAATGATTTTTTTCCTTCTTTTTCGTCTTGATGACAAAATGAATTTTGTCCTGGAAGCAACTCATTTTCAGAGTGTTATGTGAAAAAAATTATTTTAGCTTTATACACGTTTTGACCCCCTCCCTCATACATCGTTCACTTTAAATAACATTTATTGCTGTCTAATTAAGATTTCGGAGAAAAGATTATCGTTAATTCCGTTGCTTTGCAGAAAGTGCCCATCTTGGTAGTCTCTGCTACTTAAAGAGAAAATTATTTCTTGGAGATACAATTCAGAATGCTACACTAGTACCGAAAAAAAGAGTTTAAAATTTTTTCATTCGAAAAATATAAAGTTTAAAATTCTGCAATTAAAAATAAAATAAATTCAGTGCTTAGGGCGTTGTTGAATGGATTGTTGGCTGGAATGTCGAAAACTATGAATAAATTAAAACTATGAATAAATTAATCTATAACTGCGCATTATTAAATTAGCATGTATTATTACTATTTAAAAAAATATAGATAAAAATAGATATCCCAAATCACATTCAAATTTTTGTTTACCTTTTGGCACCAATTAATTAACAGGTACTAAAAAAACAAGATGTTTTAATGAGTTATTACTTTTATATCAATATTTTAATTTTTGTTAACTGGTCGTTAGTTTTTGATATCGAAGAAAATCATTTAATTGGACAAAAACATGGGGTATATAACCCTGCCATACCATTAAGAAAGAAAACTTGCATAATTATTCTACAATAAATCCCCCCCAAATTTTTTTATCAATGTAATAGCCTTGGTAAGTATTATGATGTGACAATGTACTGGCGAATATTTTTAAAAAAAAATAACATGTTATGTCCTTTCTCTTTTGCTTATAAGTAGAAAATGAATAATTAATATGGTTTAATCAAATTATATGCTGATTTGAAATCCACGGGAAATCACTCTGAAAATTATGCTTCTTTAGGTAGTGAACGAATAAACAGCTTTTTTCAAAATAAATTTTGCACTCAGCGCTCAAAAATTTATTTTCTACTTAGTTCAAGTTTAATTTTTTATTTACACGTTACGAGCGAGAAAAATAATTTCATTTACTACAACATCAGTATTCATAACCTTGATACAAGGTCGAATTTAGTTATTATCTGATCGAGGCAACCTTTTCTTTTAAGCTTTCAATACTTGATGACCTTAAGCAACTAGAACTGACTAATAATAAGGTAGCCATTTTGTATTTACGAGCTGTTTTTTAAATGATAGGGTTAATAAGGAAATATAATAATTTGATTAGTTCAATTAGCATCGAAACTGAATTAGCTTGTTTTAACAAGGTAAACTTGAAATTTGTAGAAATATATACATGTGTCACGCTTATTGTGCAAACGAAGCAGAATTTCAATAAAAAAGAGGAAAAAGAATTTTTTTCAAAAAAAGATTTAAATTTTTTTTTCAAATTAATAGAGAATTTTACAATTTCATGATGGATATTTAGATGTTTGTAAAAATGCGATTCTGAAGAGCTAAATTTTAGATAACCAAATTGTAAGAAAAAATTATATCGCATTAACTACATATGTTGGATAAGGTTGATTAAATCTGAAACTTATTAGTCTGTATATTCTATTACTCTTCTTCAATATTTAAAATTATCTTAAAATAGACGACGTCATGATTACTACGTATAATCAACAGGAAAAAATAGGATACACAATATACTTATAAAATAGTTAGGTATATAATCAAATAAATATACCTCGCTTTTTTTTTGTTTGCATCTATGTGAATGTAATGCATTGATGTACATCAAGGAAAAAAACACAAATTTGTCTTTTGTAATAAATAATAAATGTATGATTTTAATATGGATTTTTCACAACGAAAACAAAATTTTTCAATTATAGTTACATAACTTCTCATTTATAAGTTTCATTCTTAATGGGTTTTTTTTAATTCCTGATTTTACTTTAATTTACTTAAATCCAAAATTATCAAAATATAGAAGAATTTATTTGATTGCTCGAAACTCATCGCTTTAAGCCGCCATATTAAATTCTTTAATTCACGTGAAAACTTTTTATTGTGATTAAGCACGCTCGAATAAATCAGAAGTCCAGAATAACGATTGCTTTCAAAATTAATCACTCTATACAGTTTATTTGAATGTCAATAATTAATTATAATTTTTGTCAAAAAATATATCTTTGAAGTTATTGTTCCACGCTGTCTGAGTTAACTGTTATGCGTCTTTGAACCTGCAACCCAATACACAGTGAAAATTGAGGAAGTTGCCTACTCGCTGAAGTTGACCTTTCCATACCAGTTTTTACTTTCTATCGCCTTGAAGCTGAAAGTGGGTTAAGCTCATTGCATCTAAGATTGAGCCTTCTGGCGAAAAAAAAAAGCGAATCTTTTCTTAGTAGGAGGGTTGGTAGCAGTTTCAAACTGAACTAGTTTATTTCCTTCATTTGCAATCTTCGTTGTAATAAGGTTAAAGAAACACTGCTACACACGGGTAGGGAATTTTAAAATACTTGGTAATATTTTTTGTACATATTTGACTTGTTGTCGCTATCTTGGAAGGCTAACTTTTCGAAAGAAATAAAACTGAGCGCCGGATCCTTTGTGAGTACATAAAGGGTGTTTTTTTTAGAGGTATAGAACTTTAAATTGCAATAAAACAACGATGTATTATTCGATTGACATGAATTTTTTTTATTTGAAAGATAATCTTGTGGCATTACATTTTAAATATGATTTCTGGCATAGGACTGCCACGGCTGGCTCGGATGTAGTCCAATCTGGACGTCCAATTTTCGATGACTTTTTCCAACATTTGTGGCCGTATATCGGCAATAACACGGCGAATGTTGTCTTCGAAATGGTCGAGCGTTTGTTGCTTATCCGCATAGACCAATGACTTTACATAGCCCCACAGAAAATAGTCTAGCGGTGTTAAATCACAATATCTTGGAGGCCAATTCACAGGTCCAAAACGTGAAATTAGGCTGTCACCAAACGTGTCTTTCAATAAATCGATTGTGGCACGAGCTGTGTGACATGTTGCGCCGTCTTGTTGGAATCACAGCTCCTGGACATCATGATTGTTCAATTCAGGAATGAAAAAGTTAGTAATCATGGCTCTATACCGATCACCATTGACTGTAACGTTGTGGCCTTCACCGTTTTTGAAGAAGTACGGACCAATGATTCCACCAGCTCATAAAGCGCACCAAACAGTCAGTTTTTCTGGATGTAACGGTGTTTCGACATACACTTGTGGATTAGCTTCACTCCAAATGCGGCAGTTCTGTTTGTTGACGTAGCCATTCAACCAGAAGTGCGCTCATCGCTAAACAAAATTCGCTTATGAAAATCGGGAACAACGGCAATCTCGTTTTGGGCCCATTCGACGAATCTCTATGAGGCGTGAGTCTATTCATGATGAATTGCCAAACCAAACTGAGAATAAATCACTTAACAGCTGTTAAATCGGTCGCCATCTTGGAAAGTAATGCCAACTTAAGCTTCTATACCTGAAAAAAAAAAACACTCTTTATAAACATCTCCGAAACGGCCTTATATAGGTGATAAAAGACATTTACTGTGATTGCAGTTGAACATATGTGGTAGAACCAGAAGTCGAATTTCTTTTCAGGAACTTTTCTCAGGCTAAGTAATTTGCAGTTTTGCTACGCAGTTTCATTTGAAATACTTGATATTTGTAAATCATTTTTGAAAAAAATTCGTTTCGTTTTCGCTAAAAAAAGGCCCAGCTAGAGAAAAATGTTTGTTTATTTTAAATTTAAGAAAAATAGCTCTGCAACCTGGAGTGCAATAATTTTGTTTGAAAATGCTGTGTTAGAAGCAAAACTCCGATCTATTGTTTTATGTATAATATATTTCTTTAAAAATTGTTTGACCAAACTTCATCAGATTGTTTACTGTAAAATGTTTTCGATGTAGTAAAAAAAAAAAAAAAAAAAAAAAAAATTGCCTCCCAGTATGATTTTTGCAGAAATAGCTTTTGATATTTTTAATAGTGTAAGCTTGCGTACTCGTTTTCAATACGTATGTTATGAGTACAAAGACAGAATTTAAATTTGGTTAATTATTAAATAATGTAGATGTAAAGATAGATTATACAAAGTTAAAGTTTAAAGACAAGTAAAAAATATGAATAAGAAAATTTTAATCGACATTAATTTACAAATTAAGCCAACTTTAGTGAGAAAAACGTACTTTATCTAACGAAACATTTCTTAAATTTAGTTGGCGTAAAATAAAAATAGTATAGCTAACTTTTGCGTAACTATTTAATCTGAATTCAGAAAAATGATGAAAAATGTATAGTAAAAAAGAATTTTGATAAAAATTTTAAACACAAATTATTCCGAGAGAAAATGTAATATAATGTGAAATTAGAAAAATAATTTAAAAATATATAAATCTAATGAACTGAATATTAATGAATGCATAAAATGTAATGAATAAATGGAAAATAAATTAATTATTGATTCAAGTGAATTCTAACAATGAGACTTTTCTTTTATATATATGTATATATCAGCGGCGCACACAACAGGGGGTTCCGTGGGTCCGGTACCCCCCAAACCCTTGATTTTCCATTTTTTTGTGTATGATTGATTACTATCCTATGTATATAATACGTAAAATTTAATGAAGTATTTATTAATAATTAATTTTATTACCGTAAAATCCGGCGTATAACGCGCACTTTGAACACATAAAATAAGAATGAAACTTAAGGGTGTGCGTTATACGCCGGGTATAAAAACGATATCTTTAAAAATAAGGAAAGAGATGTGAGCACACAAAAAAATTTTACTTTTACATGTATCGAAACACTGTTTAATTAAAAGAAACGACTTGCCTTATGAAACTAAAAGAGTTCATGGTGTTAATTATTACACGATGATTAAAATATATTAAAAGTGAAATGCATTTACATCCATTTCAGAAGGTGAAAATATCGAATACCTTTATTCTGCTCACTCCGTTATTATATTTTTATTTCCCTAGCTGGTTCTACAGTTCTAAGGCAACTCATTAAATATATCATATGATATATATATATTCATTACAAGATACAACAGGTTGAAAGACTACTAATCTGAACTTAAAAATATAAGACAAATTATTTCTCTGAGAAATAGAACTAAATACACGACTCCCAACGAAGTTTTCGTTGAAAGAGTAATAACATATCCAAGCTCATCTGCCTTCCTTCATCCATCAACACCTGTTACTACAAGTTGCAGTTCTAGAAATATAATATTTTTTCAAAAGTCTGGGAAAATACCTCGAATAAATAACTAAAACTTAAAAGCAATGTATAAAATTATTTTAGATTTCTTCGCAAAAAAAGGGGGTGCGAGTTATACGGCGAATATAACTAAAAATCAAAAAATTCAGCTTGAAAGTATAGGAGCGCGTTATACGCCGGATTTTACGGGAATTAATGCTAATTATTTATTCAATAGTTACTTTTTTACTGTTCTTTGTTCCTCCAAATCGACAAGATCAAAATAATAAGTTGGGTTGCGTATTGGAACATGATACGACAATGGTGGATTTTCGATTCTGGCACCCCTCTCCCCTTGGAAAATTCCTGAGTGGGCCACTGATATACGTATATATATATATATATACAGTAGCGCACACAGGAATTTTTCAAAGGAGGGGGGTTCGGGGTCGAAAGTTCACCATTCTTGTATCATGATCCTCTTGATTTTGTCGATTTTCGGGAACAAAACACAGTAAAAAATTAATTTTTGAAAAAATAATTAGCATTAATTAATAAAATTAATCATTAATAACAAGTTCTTAATTAAATTTTACGTACTATATACTTAGAATTATAATCAATCGGAAAAAATCAAGGGCTATGGGGGGTCCGGACCCTAAGGACCCCCTCTCTTTGTGTGCGCCACTGTATATATATATATAACCTTAACCCACAATTTGGTGCCAAAAAAGCTTGGTATTGCTTTAATAGATCAGTACCTTAAAATTTCTTTTCCTTAATTAAATATATTAGAATCAAATCTAAGCGGTCTTATAAAAATTATAATGAAAGATTTTTACAAAACTTGTAAAAGGAAGTAATTAGATAAATACCAATGCAAACATTTTGGAATTTAATAAATAGTCACAATAGAAATGTATAAGAGGGGAAATCAGCATATAATTTTTATATAACAAGTTTAATGTACGAAACTGGTAACACAATCACATTAGCACATATTTCATTCCGAAAAAGGTTTTTAAATTTGCTTATGCAGAAATATGAGAGCAGACAGAATTAAAGGAAAAAGGAAATTAAATATATCATTTATATAACATTTATAAATAATTTTCATATGGTTTACTTTTATTATTTTTGAAAAATTTCCTATCAGCGCCTTTCCCTAAAATGATTTTTCATATATATATTTTTTTAAATAAAGAAAATTCTTACATTCTTATCTTTTTTCATAATGAATGGGAATTATGATAAAGGTCATTGGTCATTTGACCTCTGACAAATACCTGTAGTTTAATCTGTAATTTTCTAATAAGACTACCATTGGGGCAAATTAAATCAAAGAAAAAATGATGACTAGTGTTCTTATCATAAAGACAGATAAATTGTTTCATTAATTGTAATAATCTGTCGAATTGTTATACTTTCGTGAAATAAAATTACTCGGTAATGACTTTTCGTTTTGTTTTCAATAAACACGACCAACGTGACCCTTACCTTTCTCTTTCTTTCTTTTAAGCGAAAGTAAATGATTTAATTGACAATATGACCTCTCTCATACATCAACGTCAAGCAATTCGATTTGGTATTGAGTTCACGTCGTTTTCAAACTTCCGGCTTTCGTTTTTTCACTAGTTATGCCTGCGAGAAAAAGTTAACGATAACCCTATCGCTACTGAACCCTTCTCTTGTTCTTTTTTTTTTTTTCAAAATTTCAGTAGGCCAGTAGGATTATTGCTTCACTGGGCCACCAATGAAAAAAGAAACAGATGAACACAGTGAAGCGCGAACTTTTTATCAAAACCGGTTTCACTATTGCAAATAGGTGAATAGGCGAAAAGGAATATGTTTAGTTTGAAAGATAAACAACAATAAAAAAAAAATATCTCACTCAAGTCAGCGATGCTTGAGTGAATATTAGAACAGTGTTTCAACAGCATGGAAGAAATTAAAAGCGAGGAAAGAGAATTAAAAAAAAATTAAAACTATAGGAAAAGGAGCGTAAGAGTTATTTTTTAAAGAGGGGAAAAAGTGAAAAAAAGAGAGAGTTTTAGAGTGGCCTTCGCGCTTTGAGTAAAACACCCTACGTATTTCGGGGTCAATGATCTGCGTGGCGCATGCGTACTGAAGTGTACGAATTAAACAGCTGATTCTCGCTTCCTCACGTTTAAATTGGAGAAATAACGGCATGATGCGATTGCTCTGGCTAAAGGGTTTTCACGGAAGCACCTCAAGTTATTTTACGGGAATAACTTCTAATTGGCGGGAATCAGTGGCGAAAAATGCTTTACGCCGCCAAGGGATTCATTTCTATAACAACTCTCTACATCTGCTGGAATAGGGTAAGTAAAGATTAAATCAAGCTATAATAAGTAAGAGGATATGTTTTAAAGCTTTTTCGTTTCTGTTTTATATTTGTTAGGGAAAACTCTTGCTGAATGTGTTTATTATTATTTTAGCAGTCACTAGCGCATATTTTCGGTTTCGAAAAATAAACAATAACACACCATATATATATATTGCAAAATTGTTTTCTTAAAACAGTTTTAACATTGAAATAGACTATTTTAATACTTTAAGAAAATTGATTTTTTAAAAAGAAATTACCATTGGTTTTTTTTTGTTTAATATTAGGTAAGTAAAAAAACATGTTTTTTGTATTATTTATAAATTTGACTGCATCAAGCAAGCAGCAAGTTAATAGGAAAGTTAAATAAAAAACATAGTTTAAATCATTTTCGAATTAAAAAAGATTTAAAAAAGTATATAAATATTTTTTTATGGGAATTACTTGGAATTTTTAAGAAAAACTGAATTTTATTTTAAATGGTTTTTGATAGAGAATGAACATTTGAGTAAATCGGAAAGTCTAATAAACTTGCTACAAATACAAAAATGTTGTGCTAATTTTAACTCATCTTATATCTTGAGGGTAGGAAATGTTTGTGAATTGTTAATGTTATATTTATTCAAATTCTAATTTTTTGGAAAAAAATTTGAAGTTATTTAAAAAAATTTTCAAAAAATTAGAATGTTTTTAATTGTATTAATTTGAAATAATTTTCATGAAATATGAAAAAAAACGACAGTTTAATATTTTTAAGTTATTCTGAATAAATATAATCTTAAGTGTCTTTGTTCTCTTACGATTTTTAAAAAACATACTTTATAATCATATTTACAGTATATTTCTGACATGTTTAAATAAGTTTTATGAAGGAAAAATTCACATTCTATTGAAATAGTTTAAATATATAGAGTAGAATTTTTGTTTATATAGAAGTAGCAAACATATCATTAATCATTGCATCTTTTTTGGATTGATTTCAGATGCAAAAAAAAAATAGAAAAAAAATCAATTACACGAAAGAAACTAGAACATAGAAAATTGATCAATAAAAATGTGTGCGCATGCATATCTATAAATAAAATATCATTCATTATACACATTTGTCATTTTTTGTTAACAATTGAAGAATTTATATCTCTCTATACGATTTCTGTAACTATACTGAAATGGAATTAAAATCTTAAGTTGTTGTTTTTAAACTTTCGCATTTTGGGAGGGGGGAAGCAATACAAATTTATTATATGACAGAAATCTTAGATATATTACAATTAAACACATTATTTGCATTACAAATGATAGTAAACTTTTTGTTGTACCGACATTACGCGCGTTTTTTCACGAAAAACCATTGAATTAAATGAATTACCAGTAATGCGAAATTAAAGTTATGTAATTGACATAAGATTACATCAGTCAGGTAATATAAAGACAACAAAATTATATTACAGTAAGTGAATAGCTTTGGCAATAATAATAAAATAGTCTTTTTTTTTAAATTGGTAAACTGTAATTTTTATCCAGTCACGTCTGTATGATTCATACGTGTCATCATTACTATAGGAAAACGCCCTACAGACCAATGCATTTCCGAGCTATGAAGCATGAAAACGTCGTCAGGAGGCGAAATAATCAATCTTCAGTGAACTGATGTTGTTTTCATTATTTTGTTGATTATTTAATGCTACAGTAATTATAAATTGATTCTTTAAATGTATACAATGCATAAATTAATTATTTTTACTTCGGGGATTAAAATTTTGATTTTTACTGTTATCAGACACACACATACATATACATATATATATATATATATATATATATATATATATATATATATATATATATATATATATATATAATGCATCATTACTAGAATTGTAATAATCATATTGATCAGGAAATAAATAGAAATGATATTGCTTTAATTGAAAATTTATAAATATATTTTAGACTAACTCAATTTATTTCCTGGTACTTCTATTAATTTCTTTCCTCTTTTAGTGTAATATTAATTTATATTTTCCACATTTTTATTAGTTTTTATTTGTGATTTAGAATTATATCTTTATTTAGTATCGATAAAAAACCAAACCATTGCTAATTTAATTTGAGTATGAGAAATTACGTCAAAGATTTTTAAAAAGTGAGACACTTTGCGAGTCTGTCGCTTTGTTGTCTAGACCGATTAAAGTTAACTGATTTTTTTTCCAAGTGCATTATTTCCAAAACCAGAAAAGATTATCTGAAGTTGATAAAAAACGTATATAAATAATCTTAATACAGTTGTATGATTAAAAGTGTAGATATGTGTTCTTATTTGCGGGTTTTTCTATATTTTATTTAGCGAACTCTAAACATCAAACTATGAAAGAAAACTGACTGAAAGAAATATTCGAATAATTGATGATTACTGTTAAGACGAAATTTGCGACTCTTTTCGACAGGCGACTAGGTGGCTTAGAGGTAGCATGCCCGCTTCGCAAACCTAAAGTTGATGTTTCGATCCTGGCCGGAGGTGTTGGTTTTCTAGATGTAAAAATCTTTATAGGCACGTGCGTCATATGATTATGTGGCATGTAAAAAAACCCTTGAGTTTCAATTTGGTTCTGGTACATTTGGCAAAATTAAATCAAGCAGTATTTATCATCCGACACAAGTTTGAATTTTAATCAATTAATTAGGGACTTGTGCTATCTTCATAAGCTTAGTTGCCGATATGCAGCCCATTAAGGGGGGGGGTGACAAACATTACCTTAACTTATAATAAAAAAAGAGTAGATAATGTATTATACAAATGCTTCTTTATAGAATTTTGTTGATATAATATTTCGTAGTGTCTTAGGAATATGTGTTAGATGAGACTTAAGGGTAAAATTAAGTATTGATTTTGAATACAAATTTTAGTGGTAGTAACTTATCTCTCTGAGATATGTGTCTATAATTAATGTAGATTTGGACTAGGAATATCTCTTCAAACCGAAAGAACCTTAACTTGATTTAGTACAAGCTCACTATTTTTATTCCTTTTTTTTTAAATTTCAATTTTTTCTTACAATACACAAATATTTTCTTAGTTGTGACTCTAAATATATATATGTTTATTTAATAAATTTATTTAAATAAGAACATTCCCAAGAATTAAATAAAATTAAGGAACTCCATATAACCTTAGCTGCAGCTAAATTAATACAAAATATTGTTGTTTCACGTATTTTCGAACATTCGGTTTTTTTTAATAAAATCCTACTCTTGTTGAATTTTGCAAACATTTTATATTCTTTTATTTTTTCACGGAAAATAGCATGTGTGTAAAATATTGAAATCAGATCGCACGTTTTTTGTAGTTGGTATCAAAGCTAAAACTGTATTTTATGTATAAAGTAAAATTGAAGCGTTAAATCATATCATGACAAAAAGTATAAAAATAACTAATAATGTGTCTCGTTTCTAATAATTTCTACTATAATAAATTCAAATCCGTGTTTTCTGAAGCAGTTTTTGCTCTAACTAGTTACTGTAACATTTTGTCAACTTTTCTTCTAATTACAAGACTTACACATCCTTAAATTTTCAGAAGTTGGTGCATAATACTTTTGAGAAATAAATTCACACTGAACAATGGACCCAGGAAAATCAATATAATAAAATTCATTGAAAAAAAGGCAATGTGGTTCTAAATTCCCTATAACAGGTAACAACCGTTAAATCTCTTTTCTGACATAATACTGTTTGATAGGACCGTTATGTTTTCTGTAAACAGACCATGCACTATATGTAAAGTTCAGTGCCATCTTGTAGCCTCTTCCAGCATTTGTCAAAACAGCGTGAACTGAACAGCTAGGAAAACATCGGCTTTTTCTCTGGCATTTTGCCGCCTGAGTTTGTGCAGATTCTTTTAGCCTTGAAATAGACATCAACAAATAGATAAATGAGCTGCAAATGCTAGGTCGTTAAACTCTGCTTGTGTGTTTCCTGGTTGTTAAAAGTCAGGTAGCTGACGGTTTCATTTATTGATTACTAAATTCCTTCCACTACTGCTAGTGCCCGCCCAATTTAAGAAGAGTTCTATTTTTGGAAATCGTATTTGGTGGATTAAGTTATCAGCATTGCGTTTCCCCCTTCAAGACAGTGCTTGCATCCTTTGTGTTTCAGGAAATAGAGATAGCTTGGCTCAACACGAGAAGACAAACTTTCAAATACATTACCCTTTTGTGTTTAGGACTTATCTTTAGAGATAAGGAAGTGATGAACTCTGGTAGATTTTTGCTTATCCCTTTGTCTATCTGTTGGTATTTAATATAGCAAAGAGTTCATTTGTATCTTTTTTTTCAAGTTCGTTTTAAGATATTTTAGATTGCTTAAGTTTTGAATACAATTGTAGTACTTTAATTTTTTTTATTTATTTGTCGAAATACAGAGATGGTAAATTTTGCTAAAATTTTTGCTTACTTTTGTCGTAGGTTTTTACTTTTTGCACAAAGGAATGTGGTATATAATGATTTTAATTTGTTAGGCAAAACTGGGGATGGAATCAATTTGGAATTTTACTGTGATTTTAGTGATATCTTTATTTCTGTTCAGCATTTCAATAAAGTTGCATTATTCATAAGTTAAGATAAATTTTCAATTTTCCCAGTTTTGTTACTCAATCTATCATGTTTCAGATATTTCGATCGAATGATTTTTTTACATGCTCAAATAATCCGATTTTCATATCTTTCAAAATCTTATAATCAGTAATATTATAAAAATTTCATAAAAAAACCATGTTATGTATTATCTAGAAACATCACATATTAATGACACAAATGCAGAGCTAAAAATTAGTCAAACAAGTTTTGATATTTTTAACGAGTTAACTAATAAAAATTATTCCGTGTCTGATATTTTTGTAATGAAATCGCTACTACAGAAAATAAAACTTAAAGGTGATGACAGAAAATTTTAAATGAGGGGCTTGAAGGGAATATGAATACAATTCTTACACTCATGGATCTAACAAATTTTCCTTGTTATTGTGTTTTATTATACGAGTAATTCTTCTTGTATTTTTAAATATGATTGACTTTTTACCTATTTTAACATGCTTTAGAAGTGTATTACAGATATTTTCAAAGTTTTCAATTTTTAACAAGTTTTAAAATCATGCTTTTTCATAAACAGTTTTAGAAACAAAATGTATAAGTCATACATCTTTGAAACTAATGTATTAAATGCTTACTTGGAACGCATTAAAATAATATCAGATAGACTAAAGCGTAATTCTCTCAAAAAAGAAATAAAACTATTTATTTAAGTCGTGTAACTAACACGTAAAAAATATACAGTATGCACATTATTAATAAAAAGAAATAGCAGCCAAGAGTGAAAGACCAGCTTAGGGGTTCATTACTTGCACCCTCCCTATTGTCGCAGCTGTCTTTTCAAATCAGGGCGATAAAAAAGCCTTGTTCTCTTTTATTGTTTGCCTTTGTTTCAGCTAAACAACATCTGCTTTTCAACTGAATTAATTAAAACGATCGTTGGTGTAAATAAAGTTAAATTTATATTCCTATTTCGGAATGGTTCAACCAAAAGTGGAAATAAGAATAGCAAAAATGAGAGCGGAGACGAAAACTGTCAGGATTCACATTATTTAAATGAATAACATTTACATACGTTTTTGAAAACTATAGTTACCCAATTTTAAATGTTAGGAACTTAAGTTTGCTTTCGGATTTCATGTCCATTTCTAATAAAAATTAGTCTCTCGAAAAGAATCAATAGCATTAGACGAATTTTTGTTTTCTGATGAATTTCAAATCAGACAGAACAAAATCATCTGAAGTTTAGATTTAGCCAATAAAGAGAAGCCGCCCTGGGAAATATTTTAGTTTTTGACTAATAATGTTTGTTTTATAATGGTGAAACTTATTATATCAAGAATAGTATTAGTAAGAACTCAATAAAAATTATAGTATTAACATGTTAAAAACTTTTATGACTATTACTTGTTTACATTAAGACCATCATTACTTCAACATTTGTTATTGAATATTTATTTTTTTCAAGGATATATATTTTTTAAAGATTTTACTGTCATTTTTGGTACTAAATATAAAAATGTTTATTCACTGACTAAAAATAACAAAAATAACGGATTTTCGTGTCTCAACTTATAAATATCAAAATGCCGCTACATATTCTTTGGCTTTGTGTAAAAAATGACAAAGAAATCCGAATGAATTTTCTCACTTTCTGACAAAATTGCCATCCAATGCCACGATTCAAATATTTGAATGGATAACTCATCTCTCTTTTTTTGCCGTTTAAAAGTATTCCAAACGTTTGAATCAACCCTTTTACCCACCGCCTATCTTTCATAAAGTATTCAGGTCACATAAGATGATAATAGAAGAATGATCGCAGTAGAATATTCAAGAGAATATTTTTTTTTTCTTCTTTCCCCTTAAGAAATGTTTTCACTATTTTGAATATGGGTATTCAAAGGGGAAAGATTTATTTTTTAGTCGGTATATACAATTTAATATTATAGGAATTTATAGGTCTTTAAAATGCGTAAATTTTAATATTATGTGTTTATTTGTTAATACTTTAATTGCGTAGATGCAAATTAAATTAAAAGTAATAAAAACTTTTTTGTCAACATTTAACAGGTGAAATTAGTGTAATAAATATTTTAAATGTTGTCGAAAAATGCCATGCAACATGTGTATGTTCCTTTGTATATCAGATATATCAATTTAATAAAATGTCCCTGAGTATCTAATTAAAGCAATTATATATATTATTCACTGAATATAATTAAAATAACTTGAGAGAATTTTTTTATTCTTGTTATTTTTTAATCTTGATAAAATTTTAAGAAGAATGTGCAAACATCTACTGACGGAAAAAAAATGTAAATATGAGATGAATAGGAAAATGTGTTTTTTCTTATTTTTAGTCTACGTATTTACTTGCATTTCATTTTTTAAACGCATATACTTAAATTTATATTTAGAGGAAGCAGTTATTTATCATGTTATTTTGAAAGAAATTGTGTTAATATAGAAAATTCACAAACAATTAATATGCAATTATTATTATACTTAATTTCTTGCCACATGGAAAGCATTATAGACATTTTTATAGATAAAATTTCCTAATAACTACTGAATTTACAGCACTTATAAAATATATCTAACGCAATTTGGATGCTTTTCCGAGAAATATTTATTTTGAAAATAATTTTATATTTAAACCCAAATTTCACAAAAATGTTTTATCATTTAAGTTCTGCAAGAGCTTTTTAAAAGAATTTGATTATGTCTGTTTTCTTTTAACTGGCTTTCAATAAAATAACGGGCTCGTTAAAGTTTTTCTTTAAAAATTACTTTTTTAATATTTGTTTGTGTTTGGAAACTTTGTGTTTTATTTGATTAGAGGTAATAAATTCAAGGGTCTGTGCATATATATAAAAGTAACCGTATATTATATTAGTAGTTGAAATTATACTTAAGATTTTTTTGCTAAGCCTTTCATTTATTTTGAAGAAGTGGAGTGATCCCATTTTTAAATCAAAGACTTGCTAACTAGCGAAACGTAGTTTTATTCATTTTAATGTTTTTGATTTTTTAAATATTTTGATTAAGACTTCAGTGAGAGTACCGATAATTCGAAAAGATTTTAAAAGAAGTATTTGGAACATGTAGAGTAGAAATGTCTTATGCTAATGAATGATTTATATTAGTAATTTGCGTAAAGAGAGAGTCTTATAACAACTCTCCTGTAAAAGTATATGTGGTTCATTCTTTGTGGAAAAATATCTCATGGTTTTTTTTCGACATAGCTGTTCAAGCATTGTTTTCTGACATAAAATAATTGTGGAAATTAATGATATAAAATATAACATATTAAGACTGATCATTTAATTGTTATTTAATTGCTGTACATGAAAATATAGTTACTAAACTTTACCATATTAATGCAGCACAAATACAATAAACTATTCTAATAACAAATAATGATAGAAATAATTATTGTTAAAGCGTTATAAAATAATTAAAAAATTATAAAATTAATACGCTCTAGATTTAATTTTCTCTAAAAAGTCACATCTTCAAATAGTTATGCATAAAATGCACTCTTGAGAAGTTTAAGAATATCAAGTTCAATAGTAAAATAGAATACAAATGAGTTTATACGCAGTGTCTTAAGAGTAACTTTTTTCCGTAAAAAGGGCTTCTCTAGTAAAATGAATGATATCTTAAGTTTTTCAAAGGATAACATTTTAATTAATTTGTTATATAGATTATCAATTTCTCACATTATACTGCATCAATTAGGGGTACCCCAGAGGCGCACAAAACATTTTTTCAAGGGGGCAGGGTCGAAAGTCAACCATCCTCATATCATACCTTATTACGCCGCCAAACATATTCTTTTGATTTTGTCAATTTTGGGAACAAAAAAAAGGTTAAAAATAAATTATTGAAATAATAATTAGCATTAATTAATAAAATAACCTGACAGTAACAAATACTTTTTGCATTTTACGCACTATATACATAGGATTATAATCAATCAAAAAAAAAATCAAGGACTATGGGGAGAAGAGCGGTCCAGACCCTTGGACCCTCCCCTTTTTTGTGCACCACTGGATTCACCATATGATTTTTCTCGTGTATCCATAAATCATTTAATGTTCGTATGACTGTTTATTTTTAGTTACGTTGTTACGTTATAGTTTCACTTATCTATACGATACGCGCTACGCGCAGCAGTTACATACGGATTGCTGGACTATACACGAGGCATAAAAGTTCGCGAACTATTGCTTTAGACAATTTGCGACAAAGACCTTGAGAATACATTCTGGGCGTTTCATAATTATCTGCGAGGATTTATGCGAACTTTTTGGTCGATCTCTTATCGAACCCTTTTGAAATGGAGAGTTGCTACCCATGTAAAAGGAGCCGCAGTGACCGAGTGCTGGAACCGGTTGAGCGGGACTCATCCACTACAGTAGGCGTCGTGGATTTCACTGACCCGTATCTACTGACCTAGTGGCAGTAACAAACGTAGCGGTTGGGTTGACGCGAAAGTCCCGTTAGTTCGACCTACTCATTTTGGAAAGGCCGCTTGGAGAGTGAATCCTTTTTTTTTTTTTTTTTTGTCTTTTTTCCAGGAGGCAATAACCTCTCAACTGTCACGAACAAAAGGATTATTTTCCCATTTAGCCCACACTACCTTTTGTTCTAACTCCTAGGTTTGTTGAACTCGTAGGTAACCTTGATAAGATCTTTCCGGAACCCCAAATTGTGCCATTTTTATTCATCTTTTGGAAAATGAATTCGAGAATCCATAGGAAATATGGCCTTTTTCCGGTTGTAGTATTCACGACTTTAATTTTAGATCACTAACCTTTTGGATCGAAATGATTTGGTTTTGAAGGTTGGTTACCTGATTGTATATGTAAAAATAAATTAAAACCGTCATATAAAAGTAAAATATATACTAAATAATAAAGCAGCTTCAAAATATATTTATTCGCTTATTCGAAGTTACAATCTATGGATTCGGATTTATTAATTTATGAATAAGTATAGATAATTGCCTCTCAGTATATAATTGTGTATAACAGCAACTATATAATGTGTATATATAATTATAACAATAATACAATTCGTGAAATAAAAGCTATTCAGAAAAAAATCATTAAGGAATTTAATCAATTATTAAAAATTAATCAATATTTAACATTAATTTATTAATCATGTCTTTTAATAATGTTATACAATCCTTTTTATGGTAGAAAAAATAAATGAATGGTTCTCACATTTCTTACAAATGTGGATTATTTCAATGTTCAGTTAAAGGAATTAAAAATTTTGAGATGCTATAATTTTTGTGTGGAATGGAAAAATATAACTTTTTGAAAAATAGTTAGACTTAAATAATAATTAAAAATATGCTTTATTTTGTGAAAAAAAGTAGTATTTTTTAGAACTATTTGAATGTTTTTATTTACTTATTTCTCTCACTCAATTAAAAGTTACAATTTTACTGAAGGTATCGAAAAATAAATTTTGCCTAAATACAGTCACGTGTAAAAATATTACTCATAAAAGAAATACATAATGAGCTTGAATAAAAATGAATAGTAATCTAAATATAAAAAATAGTTATCATGTATAGAAAAATAATTATGATGCAAATAAACCCTAATTTGTAAAAAACCCCATCTTTTCATCAATATATATATACATTAAATAATAGCAATGGTGCAAACATTAAAAAGCAATTACTACTAGAAACATTATATAATACTGTTAATTCTGGTTACTGGGTAGGAATTCTAGGCAAACTAGTCAATATTTCATTAGTTAGTGAATAAATTTGCGTAGGTTTCGCACAATGTTATCTAGTGACAAAAACCACATTTTTCATTCGGATTGAAGGTTCTGATAAATAGGAACCTTGTAAAATAGTTTTTTCCTTGCGCTTTAACTCAATCATTTTTAAGGAAGAAAACGGTGTTAAATTATTCGTATTGTAAAGTAAAAGGAAAGAGAGCGTACGTGACACTGAGATAAGTAAGTGCTTAATATAACATAATTTTGATTCATAAATAGTTAATTCCAGATCAATAAATAATGATTTAAAATATATCTAGAGTAGATTTATTACTGTGAGTGCTGTGCCTTTGTTGTGGAACGGCTTTTTTGACATCAAAACATTTAATCTAAAATTATAATTTGAATGAGTGAAAATATTGCATAAAAATTAAAATTCGTTATACTAGTAATATAGTTTGAAAATTAACGTGCAGTATCTTATGACAAACAAGCTAATTATATATATATAAAAAATCTCAGAGTATTTAAACTGTTTTAAAAACTTTTTTCGAAATGATTGTACCGTTTATAACATTATTTAGCCATTTTTGTACACTAACGGTATTTTGTAAATAATTGTGAATCTATGAGAAATATTTTTATAATAATGAATTTTTTACATAATGTTAAACGTTCCTTTTATAAAAAAAACGTAAAATAACTTTTTTTATTTGAAAATTCTGTAAAAATGTTATATATTTCCTCGACACCTTTAGAAAAACGCATAAATGTATGTAATAATGCATTGAAATCAGAGTACGCTGCAAAAGCAAAACTGTAGCAATTGGAAAAACTCGAATTGCATAAAATTAAATTTAAGATTACATGATATTTCACAATTCAAAAATATTTCTTGAGTATTGCATAAAACCTACAAAAGACCCACGTAACAGCTGATACATTCAATGATTTCACATTGCAATAATAATAAGCAATGTATAGACTCGCATTGCAATACTATTGACTAATATATAGACTCATATTACCATAATAATAAGCAATATATAGACTCGCATTACAATAAAGTGAATAGATATTTATTGCAGTGATGGTCCAAATGGGGTTTATTGTAGAATTGTCATCCTAAGAATTGGTATTTGCATTTGTATGAAGCTTTTTAAACTAATCAATAAATATTAGCAATAGAATAGTGGTCTTTGCACACAAGGATCGGCCATAAAATAAAGATGATTCTCAGATAACTTTTCAGTATTTCCAAATATATTATCGACCCAATGTTAACTAATATTAAAGATAACAGATGTGCAAGCTATTTATAAACAAACAGATAAAATAAGTTCCAAAGTCCAATCGTTAAATAATTTTTTTCTTACCTTTCATATTTAAAAGAGCGAATGAGTGTATCAATCTTCACGCTAGACAACCTTCTACAGTGTCCTTGGTCTAGCTAGAATCAGGTTTTACTGATCCGGCAGTCCGATAATTTAATTCACACAATGATGGCTAACGAAAAGTGTAAATAGTCATTTGTGTAGTAAGGAAGTGCATTCTACATGAATTCTCATTTGTATATAATTCTTATTTAAGAAATTACACTTTTTACTGCATGGATAGAGATTTTAGATTTTCTTCTTTATTTTTTGTCTTTTTTGTTGTGTTCGACGTTTATCCTGTTGTCTTTGTTATGTATTTGGATTATCTCTTAACTTATTTTAGTAAATTGAAACCAAAGCAGCGATATCTATGTTTACAGGTAAGAGAAATATCTTGTCTGCTTAATTTTAAACTTCCCAGTTAAATCAGTTTCAAGTAAAATTTTTTATTTCTTTAATTTCATTTATGTCTCTTTAACTTTATAACCGAGAGAAAATTTAATAAACAGATGGCAGTTTTATGGTGATGACTTAAAATGATCAAACGTCATATATATGATGATGTAACAAATGATATTTTTGAAAATTTGTCAGTATACAGTAACGGTAATAGCATTAAAAAATCAATATTCCTTGGATAGGAACGTGTACGTAGCTAATAATTCTAGCATTTTTAACGAAATGTGAGATTTGTCTATGAGATAATAACCTATATGCTCTGTCAGGGTTTTCTTTTTTTAAAAAAATTGACAATATAATGAACGTAATCATTGCATTGCAGGTGACTTATAAAACATTAGAGAGCTTTCTCAGGAACAACTTTTAAGAAAATTCAAAACGTAAATTATTAAAAATTTTAATTCTCATTTTATTAAATGATAAATTTATATTAAAACCCCACACAGGAACAACGATATTAAAAAAATACTTGCATAGACCGGGGAGATATATATATATATATATATATATATATATATATATATATATATATATATATATCAGTGGCGCACACAAGGGGGTCCTGGGAGTCTGGACCTTCCCAAAGCCCTTGATTTTTTTCCGATTTATTATAGTTCTAAGTATATAGAACGTAAAATTTAATTAAGTATTTGTTATTAATGATTAATTTATTAATTAATGCTAATTATTTATTCAATAATTAGTTTTTATTGTGTTTTTCCCGAAAATCGACAAAATCAAAAGGAGCATGACTCAAGAATGGTGAACCTTCGACCCCGGACCCCCCCTTGAAAATTTTCTGTGTGCGCTACTGATATATATATATATATATATAAATACATGAAAATTTTACGTGCATCATTAAAAATATTCAGTATTAATTAATTTGTGTCTTTTTATTGTGCATTTTCATAAAGATTTTGTACATTTTTTTGTGACATGTTTAACAAGTTTTCGTTTAAAAATTTTTTAGCTTTTTAATGAAAAATTCTGAAGAACATCATCTTGATGTCCGAAGAATCAGTTTATTACTTTTTAAAATACTTTCCTTTTTTTCTTACCTCTTTCACATAAACTACATCAAAAATTCTGTTTTGTTGGAATATTTAAGATGATTCACTTTGAAACTCTTATTTCCGAAGCCATTATTTAATAAAATTTTTCTCTACCATGTTTCAAAGGCTTAATAAACTAACGTGGAAAAAAAATAAAGTTTTCTGATTTTTTAAAGGTATATATTCTTTCTTAATTTAAAAAAACACTTAAAATAATAAATTTAAAAATAAATCAAATGAAATTTTAAGAACCAATGACACAGTAAAAAATGTTTTGAAAAAGACCTAAAATCAAAATCATTTCTAAAAATGCATCGGTGGATCTAGCAATGTTTTGTGCCATTCTTTTCTGTAAAACAATTACAGAAATAATTTGGAGTACGGGAAAAAATTGCAGCATAAGCTTAAAAGCATTTGCAAACGCCTTCGTTTCCCGTTTTCAAATATAGCTACCGTGACCCGAACTATTACTTTCAACCAATTAATTCTATTAAAATAAAAAAAGGTCCCGAGTTCGAGACCTACCTTTTCCTCTCATCTCTTTTTTCTTCTAATCTTTTTCTAAAAATAACCACTCCGAGTTAATTATAAAAGGAAACAAGAGAGGAAAAATACCGCAAGGTGTTTCTTTCATAATGGACATGGCAAAGTTTTTCTTAGACAGAATGAACGAGCGAGCGTTGTCCAGGAAATGACCACAGTCCAAAAAAAAAAGGAAGGGGAGAGATCAGAATCGATTTCCATTTTTACTCTTCGGACATTCCCTCGTTGAATAAAAGTAATAATTCAAACGCGATGCTTAACTGCCTGGTCGTGACTAAAATGAGGTTAACTCTTTCTTCTTTTTTTGTGAGTGGGGGATAAAGTCGTTACGACGCAACGCTAAACACCAAAAGGCAGGGTTGGGATAAAATTCGAAAGCTATTCTTCTGGGCCAAGCTTAATTATTATGGAAAAGCCAGTGGTCATTCACCTGTACTTTCCTTTCCCTGCCAACAAACAGCCGCAGGGCATCGCCCCGTTAGCCTAGTTTTATGTGTTGGCCGTCCATCCATAGCACCGTCCATCATATACGAATGGACCTTAATTCCTTCATCACGTGAAAGAGTTCATTGACCTTACCGCTAACACTTTCACTCAGGGAGCTTAAGAGATCCCGCTTTTTCCTGGTGGATCCATCGCGTTCAATAGCAGGAAATAGCAGTGACAGGAATAAAAAAGTTACAAAGTTAAGAAATAAGTCACTTGAGTCTCTTTTGCTCGTCTTAGTTCGTTTTTCGTGATTCCATCCATTGCCAAGCACAAAGCGGGAATACTGGTATGGACTTTTTAATCCTCGCAATGAACTTGGAGTAATAGCGTGAAGTGATTCGGAAAAAAAGAGATCGTATTCTTATGGTAGAAAGAGTAGACTGATTAAAACTTAAAGGGTGACAGGAGAATAAAGACTTCATTAAAAGGGAGTTTATGCAAAATTTATTTAAAAAAAATGACTTTCGAAATGTGTTGGGAATAATGAATAGAATTTTGAATTATGAATTATAGTTATAATTATTTATAGAAAGCTTTATAATAATATGGAATTTCTTTTTAAGAAGAATAATATGTTATGGGTACTTACTTATCGTAACAAATTTAGTATAGGTGAATTTTACTGATATGATATAAATGATAAATTATGAATACGCACACACACACATGAATTTATCTAATATAATTACAATTTTTATAATAAATTCATACATTTTTTAGAGTTTTATTGATAAAAGTTCTACGATATGTAAAAGAAAATGATGATATATTTCTTAAAGAGTGTAAAACAACAACTGTCTCTAAATATTTTGAAGAGTTTTCTCAAGTTCGTGTCTTACGAGTTAGAATAAATCCATAGTCCTAATACATTATATTTAAAATAAAAAAGTATTTGTTGTATCCATAGTAAGGTTTTCTTTTCTTTAATTTATTATGAGATATGTCCTGTTCTTTAACTAATTTTTGATGATATTCAAAAGTGGATTTTTTTTGTCAAAAATGTTTTTAAATTTCTTTATTAATATGAATATAAAATAGTAATTATTAATTTTCGAATTAATAGGATATTGGATTTATTTTCTACAAAATCTGAACAGTAAATTAAAATGTTATACAAAATTTATCAGAATGCTGTTTAGATAAATTATTACGTAATATTATTCAAATTAGTATTTATCTAAACAAATAAATATTTCAAATATTTTGCACCATCAGAAAAGAGCATGATAATAATTACGAAACGGCTCAACAGTACTATTATATAGTTAACTATGTTTCTTTTTTTATCATAAAGCTTTTAAATGAAGTATTCCAGGCATTAATATCATTGAATTCCTTGAAAAACTGATTTATTGAAATGTATACATCGATTTCTATAAAAAGCAAAGTTTTTTCTATGATTACAATCACTAGGAAAGCAATTTCTGAGGGCAATCAACTTAGCTCTCTGGACTAAAGAAAAAAAAACTTTGCTTATCTTTTCGTTGTATTTTACACACACACTCTCTCTCTCTCTATACTAGAAAACACTTTCTCCATAACTTTCGTAACACTGCAGCAAGCTGTTAAACCCGGAAATTATCTACAAATTATGACAATGAACTTCCTTCAATAAGGGGTTTATCTCGATTATATCTTTCTCAGGAAATCAACTGTATCTGTATAGAGATAAGAATGATGACAATGCAAGGTTATATTCAAACAATCTTGACCACTGACGATAAAAATATATTTCTATAGAAGTTGCTTAGTCCCAATATATCCATCTTAGATTTTCGCAATGTACACAAAAGATTTATTTCTAAATAGAATTCAAGGTGAATGTGTGGAATTTTAGAAGAGTTTAATTTAGGAAAAATAATGAATCCAATTTTCTTGTGCTTATAAAGCATTAAATGAAGCTGTTATATTCAAGTAAATAATAAATTTATTACTATTTTTTTAAAAAATGAAGGGTACACTTTTGTATTCAATATATACGACTCGTGTCCATCTATAGATTTTTTTCGTTTTTTCTTAATGCTTAGGAATATCAAATAAACAGTTTCAGGTTACACCATAAATCAAATCTCATGGGTCTGTTACTGCATACTTTTTTTTTACATTTGACAATTTTTAATCTGTTTCAAAGTTTATTTTATCATGCAAGGTTTATTGACGACATGATATCTTAAACATTGAATCGTAACAGAATATCTCATCCATGATACATATTTTATCGGTAATGTTCTTTCTATAAAAAATGCTTCATTTTAATTTCGAGTAATAGTGGCGTAAAGATACATCGTACAAAGCAACTTCCTTTTCTGTAATGTAATTTAAATGAAAAGTGTAGAATAATTGTGCCTAACATGGTTTAAATGTCTGCGGGATCATTTCACAGCGAGTTCTGGGATCGATTTTTAGAAGGGCGGGAAGCTGAATTAATGCAAAAAAGTAAATATGTTAGCATATAATGAAAAATAACTAATTAATATGCAATGATTACAGCTTTTTTATGATTGTACGTTCAAAAATTGAGTATCAGAGACGCGAAGAAATTTTTTTGTTTGAACCATTTGTTCTAGAATGAAATTCACCTAGGGACTTTATCGCCGAGATATGATTAAAAATGATTTTTTCTTCCTCTCATTTCGGCAAAAATAACATTATTGCATCAATAGGAAGAAATACTGTTCCTATAATAATTGTCAAGCGTTTTATTTGATCACCTGGTACCGGAAGATCAGAGCTTCTGTACTAATCATTGTAGTAGAGAATGCAGGGTGACTGAACTTTTCATGACGTCAGAGCGTCGTTTGCCGGCAGTGAGGGATCTTCCGAAACACGCGACCAATTTTTACTTCCGTTCATGCGCAGTAGCACTTCTCCGTTTAAGATAAGTTCCGCAGAGAAAACTTTCTCCTCTGCGTTAAGGGGCAAAAGAGAAATTTAAGTTGTGTGTGTGTGGTTAGCTTTTGTTCGTTGATTGTAGCTCAGCAAAGGAAACCGTTTTACAGTGAAAAACAGCAGATGCGAGAGGGGAAAGTTTCATTTTAAAGCCGTATTTAAATTTAAATAAGGATGATAATACTATTTCTCCTTTTCATTAAAATTCTGAAAATGCCTAAAAAAGTGAAAATATGTGATTGTTTATTAAAAAATTATACTTATATGTATGGAACACTAAAAGAAGTTCAATTTTTATATACCTGATAAATTTCATTGCTGGAAATGTTTAAAACTTTTTTCACGTCGCTAGAAAAATTAAACATAGACTCTCTGGAAGATTATGTTTCTTTTTAAACATATGTATTTAAATAACTCAAAAATATTTAATTGTGTTTACAAATGCGATAAAAACACGTGCTATTTTCTATTTCACATCGAATTTAGATTGCCTATTTTTTATTTTTTAAAATTAATAATTACTTCATTAACACTTTCTACACAAAGAGTATCTTAAGTGTTTCAAATTTTAAGTAAGAATATTTCAATGTTCCAAAGCAAATATGGAGACTTTTTTTACTTTGTCCTCCTGTCTTTTTGTACATCAATGTAGCAACACATTGTTCTAAGGAGAGTATAATGTTCTATTGAATAGGAATTGCCTATAATTTTTGTGCCTGAAAAAGATGTATTTATGAAATATTTTTAGAATTTTATATGTATTATTCTTATATCTCTCACAAAATTCTCACAAAACGAACTTTATACATTAAAATCGTTGTTAGAAAATTGTATTGTGGGGAGATGTTAAGCTTTAAATATTAGTTATATAATAAAACATTTTAATAACTCGAATTTTAAAAAAAGCTACAATTAAATATTGAACTATCTTACTTTATGTAAATTTTGTAAACAGTATTATAGTTTAACATTAGGGGATGCAAATGAAAATCAATGCCATAAGCAATTTTGACTTTTTTAAGAATGAGGAAAAGACACTAAATTTTTTATAATATTAAGAAAGTATATTTTTTATGATTTAAAAGTGAAAAAAAAAGACTGCTGCTAAATAAGAAAAATATAAATACACTTAAGTTTTGCAAGGTTGTTGCAAATTGGTTTCTTCAAAATTTTAGAATTTCTTTAAAGATTTAGTGTGTAAGTACAAACTTTCTGGAAACCACTTGCATCACTCTTTCACATTCAATTTTTATTATTTAAATATGTGTAAAAAGTATTTCTCGAGTAGCAATTTTCTTTTATTTTTTCAGAAATTATGATAGAGACTACGTGGGTACGTACCATGAGTTTATTCCACGACATTAAGTTGAAGCGTCGGAAGATCGATACTCATTGTAACAGTGACGGCGAAATCAATGCAGATGTGAACACTTCATCGCCAGAGAGTCTTACTACAGACAGCCATGCAAGGGAGGCAGAGACAGGGTCAGCATCAGGCAGTTCGACTACTCAAGCATATCTTTCTGAGGATGGAGTATCCGTTGCATCCGGATCACCCCCTCAGCTGGATGTAATGTGTCCAGAAATACCTACATCACGTAGTGACCGTGATAGTAGCCCACTGAATGACAGACGATCTCGAAAACGTAAAGAACCTACACCAGAGAGTGATCACATTGTGAATGGGATTGTTGAAAGTCCGCAACATGAGCGAAGAAATAGTGTATTTGACGGAGGTGGTGAGAGAAGCAATGGTATAAGCATGAATGGTCGAGAAGGACTAGACTTGACCAGACGTAACAGAAGGGACACCGAAGGTAGCAGTACATCTCCATCGTCTTTCGAAGAGCACAGTGCACCAATAATGAGAATGATGAGTAGTCCTTATAAGACACCCTTGGTGATGGGAGATATTCCAGGATCAGGTCCTGGAAAAACGATGCTGTGGTCTGCACTAAATGGTGACCGGGTTTATGACTGCACAAATTCATCCCCTCCAAATTCTTCGATGGACTCCATAAAGCAAGTGAGTGCACCATCTCCAGTAAAACTGTCTCCCATTTCAGGAAATAATCATGCATGTCCTCCTCACTCTCCTTTACAACCACAAGTTACCATATTATCTCCACCATCATCAATGTCCGGAACCGGTGTTCCAGCATTTCCAACGTTGTACACCAACTCCAACAAACCCTCTCTTTTACGGGCAGTTACTTCTTACAGCCCTAATAGCAATAGAAGTGATGTATTAATGCATTTTGCTGCCAGTTCTAGCCGAGTTTCTTACAGTGGAAGAGATGGTAGTCCTGTGGGATTCACCCGATTTTGGCCCTGTAATGGCTTAACAAACGGAGATGCAAAGGCTTCTTCAACCATCGTTTCTTCTTCGCCTCCAAGACCGAGGACTGATTCTGAAGCATTAAATTTGACAACTTGCGGACCATCTAGTGAAGCAGAAAATCCTGCTTCTTCATCATCTTCAAACTCCCTAATACCTTATTCAGTATCACCTAGTTTATCAGGAGCAACATCATTAAATCTTGTGACATCTGCAACAACTGTAACATCTGCAACGGCTGTAACTTCGGCGGCAGCATCGTCTATAAATAACGTTGGTGATGATGACAGTGAAGATAATCAACCTATGGTATGCATGATATGTGAAGACAAAGCAACGGGTCTTCATTATGGCATCATCACATGTGAAGGGTAAGTAAAGTCACACAACTAATTTTATTGCATTTAAAGCACATTAGAAAATGGTTTTATTCTTTTTAATCAGAATATTTTAAAACTTTTTCAACAAAATAAAGCGGTTGGGGGAGGTTAGAATAAAAATGACTACGAATACCTCTTGTTTACAAGGACGATTATCGCGATAAGTTCTTCCTCAGAAATTTGCATACAGGCTTTCTCTGATCTGAATGGATTGTAAAAATTATGATTTCCTTAATTGCCATGTTTTTACAGTTGAAAAGTTAATTTTTATATTTAACTGAATGCTTTTCCGAAAATTTTTAACTGCTATAGGCTTTATTGGAAATATTTACCTAGATGGGACTAATACTCTCTTATTTTATTGAAACAGTTTAAGAGTATTCTATATGCTTATCTGGAATGTAACAAGTTACATTCAAAATGTTATTTGTGAATTTATTTAGACACATACTTCATGCATTTTATTTACTTGGAAAAATATGGACATAATAGTAATTGTTTTTTAAGAAAATGTTGAAGAGCGGTAATTTTTTTAAATAATACTTTACTGAATTTTTGATTTTCAGTATTTAAGAATAATTGTAATGATATGCTTTCAAAGTTTTGAAGTTGTTACAAAAAAAAAAGTTTAATTTTTTTTACAAATTTATTGTTTAAATACGAAAATTTCGTTTCTAATTTGCTCTAGTGAAAAGGAGCTTAAGAAACATTTAAAATAGTTTAAAATAAAGGTAACATCTTTAGAATATCATATAACAGTAATTTTCAATTTTTAGTGAACACTTAAATAAGACACTTTGTTATCCAGGAAAATCAAGAATTTTTTCTCTTAGATGCATGCATGAATTATTATTTACAGATTATTTAAAATTTTAATGTTAAATGACTCTTTTTTTCATGCAAAACATGAGTAAACCATACTTTGCAAAAATAAACTTTAAATAATGATTTTCCCATGTAACAACATTGAATGTATCTCGCTTTTAGTACTTCCAATGTTATTTATTTTTGTGGGAAAATGAGTCTAAAATATAAACAATAAAAATGACATTAAATCCACATAAAAATTTAAGTAATCTTTCTCAAAACAAAGATTCTCAATCTTAAGGCTGTCTTCGGCTAATGTTAAAAAATAGGACCCAAATTCGGAATTTTTCTTTTCAAACATTAATATTATATTCTGACTTTACTATCCTGTAGAGAATAACTTATTTTATCATAATACTCATTTTTATCCTAGTTGACACATTTTTTTTTCTTTTATAAAATGTGTTTCGCAATTATTCTCCTAAACCGTAATGTTAAATAAGTCATCCTTTTACATTTTAAAAGGAATTGCTAATTATTTATGAAATATTTTGAAATTTTAAAAACACTATATTACAAACAAATACATGAGTTACAGTGTCACAAATTATTATAAAAGCTGAGGCATTCTTTTCTGCCCGAAAATGTGCTCCGCGTTAAGTTCACGCTCTCGTACATATGGTGAAAACAACCTTAAAAAGGACATTAGTCAAATATCTCCATATTCAATGCTTTGTTCCTAAACATATGACGAACTAGTTTGGCATTAAAGCTAGGTTTATATAAAAAAAATTAAATATAACATTTATAATCGAGTCATAGTTTGCTTGCATGGGAATTGAAAGTGGCAACATTGGTAAGGTCTGAGGTTTTGCTTTTTAATGTTCGCTCGTAAACACATACGATCAATGGGTTTGCATTCCAATTTCACTGGCGTCTTCAGCAGTGGCCGAAGGCGAACACCAATGACTTAGAAACATTGATTGAGTTCAAGGGAAACTTCTCATGACGGCCTCGTCTCGAATCTTTATCCACATATGCAAGAGCGGAAAAAATAAAAATAAAAGGTGAGCAGACCTGAAGTTGTCTGATAATGTAAATGTTTATATGCCACCGTGAACCACATAAGAAATTGAAACAGGGTCACTTTGGGATTAGCTAGATTCCTAGTAATTCTTTGCACTTAACATTCTCATCTACGTCGCATGAAAAAGTGTCTTCTGTGTTAGTCATACAAGGCTACAAATGCCTTAAAAATAAGATGAAAAATGTAGTTTAAAGAAAATATAATCAATAATTAACGTTTGCCATTCTTTTTTGAAGTTTAATTTAACGTCAGAATCGTTCGGTATTAAATTATAAAATGCCGTACAATAAATTCTGAAAAAAGATTAAATGGGATATTGAAAAAAAAATGGTGAGAATAAATTTGTCATATATTTTGAAATTTTTTTTAAATAAATTGTTTTTTGTTAATATTATTTTTGCTCTGAATCTGCTGTTGTTTAGCATGGAGCTTTTTAATATACTACGTACGATAGTTCGAAGAATAATTGTTTTTCTTAAAATTTAATTGAATCAAGTTTATTAAAAATGATTTTTGGCTTTCTCTAAAATATTTAGTTCTTCGAATATATCTTTTCTTAAACAACTTGGGAGAACCTTAAATAAAATTAAATGGTGCTTAGAATAAAGAATACGCTTATGAAATAAAGTTTCTCTGCAGGAAGATATGAATTATATTCGTACTTTTCTTCTGTAGAACAGTTGGTTTAATTTGTGAACTAGAATGTTAAACGCTATAAACATAGTTTTAAAGAAATTATTAGGCAGATTTTTCTTGACACGTTTTAATGTCTCGTTCAATTTGCTTCAATATATTTTTTTTATATTTAACGAGCATTAAATATTATAAGCAATGTTCACAGTAATATAGATTAAGAGCAAGATGTTTCTATGTATAAATAAATTTTCAAGTTTTCTTAAAAACGCTTAAGGTAAATTTTTAAAATTCTTAATAAAAGTTGTTCAAAATCAATAATTTTAAAAAATTCTTTTGGGAAGAAACATGCATAACAGATATCATTTAATTGCTGGAATTTTTTCATACACTATGCTATTTTTTATTTACACTTTAAGATTAAATTTATGGTTAAAAATGCAACTATCTTAATTGAAGAGTCCTATACACAGTGTATGAATTTATTCTAAAAATTACCACTATCCCCTTTCAGCAGAACACTTGATTTCAGCATTTAAAATATAAAAAATTTTTTAGGCATATGTATTGCCTTTAATGTAAATTCTAACTTCACACATACAATATGTAAAAGTTGTTAGTGTAAATTTATATATTCTTTTTGCATTTGATGTTCGTAACATTTTCTTTTATTAAAAAATTGAGGTACATCGTCTTCAGAATTACGAGCGTCAAAAGTTTTAAAACTGGATTTCTTAAAGCCTATAATCCTTTTCTAGTAATAATGGTTTAAATAATTTTATACAGTATTTTCTGTTATTTTGTGAGAAAAAGAGACATCAATTATCGTTAAGAAAAATACCTTGGAACTTATCCTATGTAGGTCAGTTTTTTTTGTTTCCTCACGACCTTGCACGCAAAAGATAAGCGTCAGTAAAAATTAAAAAATTAATTAAAGTATTGTTCTCATCTCATTTTTAAGTCAGGATTAAATCTACAAGACGTTTCCGAATTTAAAATGCAAAAATTATCTCAAAAATCAGGTCTACTTTTATGAATCTAGGTTAGTAGGCAGGAGAAGATTTAGATTTTTAAAAATAATTATTACATATAACAAACAAATTTTGCGAAAACACAGTTTTCATTGTATGAATCAGAATAAATGAATATTAATTTTCATAATCAAGCCGAAAAACAATTAATGGCCTTTTATTCAGTATTTAATAAATGTACAATACTAAATAAACTTCCTGTGAAGTTTTTTGCTCTACATATGAGTTTTCAGGCTAATAAATACCAATTACAGTTATTTTCATTTGGAGAATTTCATTTAATTAAAAATGGTTAATGGTTATGTTTGTCGGCGAAAAAATCTAAATTAAAAGTAGGCCACCTAAACTTTTTATGTTATCTTTAATTAAAGTCAAAGCTTAATAAAATCAACTAAGATAAACTTTTTTCAGGCTTGGATGCAATTCTGTAGTTTATAATTATCGAATTTTATATAAATCGCAATTTATATTAATTTATGCATCTGCAGTTAGAAAAAAAATATCACTAGAACACGCTGATTGTACCTAAATTAAATCGTATTAATTATTAGGTACATACAAAATCTCAATACGCATTAGAAAAGATATGATATATCATTTACGTAATTGTTATTTCTTTATATGAATTGCAAATTTTATAAAATAAATGATAAATTTTTTCGAAGCGAGCTTCCAATAGTTTAGTGTGTGAAAGGAATTATATCGTAAAATCTTTTAATTCCCATTTTAGTAATTAATTTATTTTGAAATAAAATTTGAAAAATCACATCGGCAAACATATTTCTTTCATGTATTATACCTAGATTCAAATCACTAACCATTAATTTTCAAAATTTTTGCCCCGAAGCTTTAATGCATACCATTTTGTTTTTAAAGTACCCTCATTAGTATAGTAACGTTGAAAATTTACGCTGATTGTTCTAAACTTTTCTTAAATTGAAATTCTTTAATTTGTAGTTTATAAATAATTAAAAGAAAAGTCTCAGCAAGGAGATGGAAATTGCATTTATGAAACAACTTAAATGCTAATGAAACAAGCCATCAACTTTCGAAGAATTTTGCACACAAAGGCAAAGAGAAATATAAGTTCTGATTGCTTTGAGACATATTTAAATATATTTGCTCACATTTTAAGATTCGCACTCTCTCAATATTTTTTTTCGAAATTTCAAATAACTTCGGATGTGCTCCTAAAATAACCTTGCAAAAAAAAATCGAAAATCGGGGCTGTCTAAAGGTGGTTTTAACTTCCAGTTCTACCTTTAGAATGCAATCAACAAGTAACTCACAGCATAACACATTCATCATTAAACAAAGAAAATACAAATAACACATTCCATCGCTCATCCCTAAATTTCAGATTGCAGAGTATGGGAAATTTAAAGACGCTGCATATTTTATTTACCTAACTATGGGTCAAGAATGTTTTATACACACACCTTAAAATTTTCCATTTAAAAAATGTTCAACCTACAAATACTATATTTACTGCCGTTAAAAAAACACTCTAGAAATCATTGTATTAAAAACAATGTGCTACATTACATTTCTTATTTCTCTCTCAGCGAATACTTGGATTTAAAAAACTCAAACTTCTGTGAGCCACATTTTGACTGAATCTTTGGTATTTAACTTTGTCTGCTACAAATGTTTTTAATAATGCATATTAACACTGATTCACCTGGTTGGGGAAAATCCCAACCGCAAAAATTTCATTTTTTGTATGGCATTGGATTTTTTTCCATTCATTAAATCTTCAATAAAATAACTTAATATGCATTGCATTAGTTAGGTTTCATGTTATTTTATTTATTAATTGAATGATTTTTTAACCATACATATTTTTGGCACAAAAAGTCCCATCAGGAATCAATACCAATAATTCAAATCAACCAAAAATACACTAGAATTATTAAAAATTTCGTTAGTTTTAGCGTATTGAAAGATTTGGAAATTTAATTTAAATAAAAAAATATTATTTTCAAATTATTTTTTTTGTTTTGAATTTTAAGTATTGCATTGTTAAATTTCAAAGTAATTATAATATACTGTTAAATTTATTCTTTTTACTTTCACTCCATTCTTTATGTACCGGATATTTTTTTTTCCTTCAATAGCTTCCTCATTGAGGATTTACTCTTTTTATAATTTTGTTCAGACGTTATATTGATGCGTGATTCAAATTTAAAATAATATTGTTCATCGACACACATTTGACTTATAGTTTCTTCAACTTGTTAATATTTCGGGAATGTATTCCAAAGTAATTTTTCATCAGCTGTATAAGACACAAGGACAAATTTAATTGTCTTAAGATATGCAGCCGCAAGGACGTTGAGTGACAGAGAGAATTTGAATGCCAAGTTGAAATTGGGCGTTGGACAGTCCCCCCCAATCACAAGGTCGTAAGAAATGAGATACATTCATCTGCATAGCATCGATGAATTCTTTAGTTGTTTTTGAAAATAGTTTTCTTAAAAATCTCTTAATTTACCAAAATTGTTTTAAAATTAATCAAATAACTCAAAGTGAAAGACAGTGTTCAATGTAAAATGGACTTTTTTTGTATATTTCCCTACTGCATTCCAGCTAAATTTATTATGTTTTGATCATGATTTTAAAGTTTCTCGGATGTGGAGGTCACACTTTCGAAAGAAAAACGATTCAGAATTCTCAATTCATGAAAAATTAATAATACTTCTGATTAGAATTTCATGAAATGAAATACTAATAAATTTGTTAAATTTTTCACATTTTGGATTTTTTTTTAAATTTGGACTTTTACTTAATTTTTTCAAAACATTCAAAGACATATCACAGAAAGTCAATTATCTATTATTTTATAAATTATATAATTAAAAACTAATATATTACTAAATTTTATGCATAAAATAGTGATTTAATAAATTACTATAACTGTGTGTGTGCCAGTATTAATTCAATTTTAATCAATTTTAAACAATCGGAAATTTACAAATGTTATAGCCTTCTTTCTACTTATACACTGCTGTACAATTGCTAAGGACGGATAACACTATCATCCATAGCAACCACAAAATGAAAGGAAGCAAAATGTGGAAAATTAGAATAAGTGCGGGATATTAGTAAGAAGAAGTATGAGTATATATGCAAATTTTTTTCCACGTCTGTTCATCACATGATAGCGTTCATAAGAGCTTTAAAGGTTTTGACGCGTGTGGACAGTTGTTGTTTCAAGTCAAAGTTTTACAGGAAAGATTTAATAGACGAACTTAAACTTTTTGGCATGTCTTCCCGACATCACATAGATGATTTTATGCGTGGCCGAATTATTGGAAAGATCGAAGAAGGGCGAAAAATAACAGATATTGCCAGGAAGTTCGACATCGCTCACAGCGTTGTTTCACGGCTGTGGAAGTCATTTAAAACTACTGGAATGTGTAGTAGACGGCACGGGGGAGGTCGTGTTAGAAGAACGAGACGCCTGCAGAAGACAGATACATCGTTCTATCAGCAAAAAGGAACAGGCGCACCACAGCTCAGCAGGTGGCAAATCAGTTTCTTGCTGCCTCAGGAAAGCAGATCTCCCGAAAAACTGTTGCCAGACGTTTGAGGGGAGGAGGACTATACGCACGCAGACCTGTTGTGTGTGTTCCATTGACCAGACAGCACCGTACTGCCCGTTTACAATGGTGTCGTGAGCATCACAATTGGATTGAACAGGACTGGGCATGCGTACTATTCTCAGATGAGAGTAGCTTCAGTCTGTCATCGGATTGTAGACGCCAACTGATCTGGCGCGAGAGTGGTACTGCTTATCGTCCAGAAAATATCCAGGAAAAGGACCGATATCCGACATGCAGTATCATGGTGTGGGCCGGCATCATGATCAATGGCCGCACGCGCCTACATGTGGTTGCGAATGGGACTATGACGGGCCAACGATACATTGATGAAGTTCTACTTCCTCATGTTCGTCTTTTCCGTGGAGCTGTCGGTGATAAATTTGTTTTTATGGACGACAACGCAACATGTCATCGAACACTCGCTGTTCAGGATTGTCTAGATAGCGAGAGTATTCAACGTCTCGTATGGCCAGCGCGTTCTCCAGATCTAAACCCCATTGAAAATGTGTGGGATGCTTTGGGGAGGCAAGTTGCTGGTCGAAACTATCCTCCGACAAACAAGAACACCCTCATCCGTGCACTCACAAAGGAATGGGATAAATTGCCTCAACAGCTGCTGGATAATGTTGTGCAAAGTATGGTACGACGTGTGGTATGTTGCATCACACTCCACGGTGGACATATCCCGTACTGATACCTTTCTTTAAGGTGCCTGCTGACTTTTAGATGCATTGTTCCATTTCTCCGTACGCAGGTCAAATGAACATTTTTTTTTCTTTCAGATGTTTCACAGCTTTTGTACTTCCCAGAACAAAAAATATTCTTTATTCTAATGTCTGAACAGTGTGGCAACTATATTTTATCCTACTAGGCCTCATGTCTCGCTTAATGTTATGCTACATAGCAATTTGTGATCCGTCCTTAGCAATTGTCCAGCAGTGTATAACGATTATTCATAAGTCAACAAAATTAGGTTGAAATATCTAATACTGATTATCTAAAACCTTAATTCTACCGATTTCTAAAATAAATTCGTATGCTTTTGACTTCGTAATATTCTCAGCTGTATTTCGAACTCTACTCTTGTATTTTTTGAATTTTTTTTGTCTATTGTCTATATCAAATTCTTCTATGGTCTGTATGAAAAAAAAGACTCCACTTAATTGTTTGCAAAATTTAATTCTAAGACAAAATCAAGTTCTAAGTTTTATTCTAAGAACAAAATGATAAAAAGTATTCGTTCATCAGCAGATGGTACGAAGCAGGTGCTGTGTTGTTTTGACAAATGATTTACAATCCAGAAAGAAAATAGTTGATCGGATTCTGAAAAAAAAGACTTAAAATTATACTTACCAGTATTGAGTTTTTTTACACAAACCACAAAAATAGTTTTTTTTTTTCTTCACAATTAACCAAAACCGCAAGTTAGTATCTCTTATTTTTTTCACATGGTGTAACAATGGCGCGAATTCATTGTCAATACACATCTTTTCTTTTTTTATATCAAAAAAATGTATGTACAACATACAGTTGGTTCATTTTGGTACATCTGGTTTAATACAAGGTATCGAAGCAGCATATTTTTCATCACCTATTACGATAAAAAAATCTGATTAATCTCAATTCCTCTCAATTTTTTGCAGCACATTATTTATGAAGTTACTTTGCGTGAATTTCACATTCAAATGATATTGATTCCTTAAAAGTATAGTTCTGTTATATACATCTTCATGTTTTGTATAAAGGTACCGTTTTTCTTGCGTATATTTTAATATTAAATACAAAAATGGAGGGAAAGGCTTTTTTATGCAAATTTTTCTCATATTAGTAAGAATGCTTTTTCTGACGAGTTTCTCATTCAGATTATTCCTTTAATAAGAAGTCTTCGTAGAACGTTTTTATTCATTGTTTTTACATCTCTACAAAAAACTTTTCGTTTCCAATCTCATTTTCATTTAAAGCGTAAAATTCTTCAAATTTACTAGAATGAGATATAAATTTCTCGAAATTATAAATATTCGTATTATTTTTTGCAGATGTAAAGGATTTTTCAAGAGAACTGTACAAAATAAAAGGGTGTACACTTGTGTAGCTGACGGTAATTGTGAAATTACGAAAGCTCAGAGAAACCGTTGCCAGTACTGCAGATTTCAAAAATGCCTGTGTCAAGGCATGGTTATAGCAGGTAAGACTTTTTTTAATGATTGTATAAATTGTGTATCTTTTTTTAATAATGTATTGCTAATTTGACAGAGGAATTAAAAATTTTATGATAAGCTAAAATAATAATTAATTAAATTAAATACGTGCACGTATATTTAAATACAGTATCCAATCTATGTTATAAAAATAAAATACCAAAGTAAAAATTACAATGTACTTAAATATTAAACAATTAGTTAAGAAAAAAGCTAATAGTGAATTATTTTTAAAAAGAGGTTCTATTTATATTTTTATTAAGGTTCTATTTTAAAGGGAAAAATATTGTTCAAATTGAATGTTTGTCTTTTTTCCTTATATCAATAAAATTATCAACAAGTACCTTGACACTTATGTGGCAGAAATGTTTTAAACAATGCTTTTTTTGTATTTAGATTTAAAAAAAGTTTTACGTAGAGTTTTTGTACTAAAAAGGGATTTAAATGACAAGAAACGTCAAAGGATGTCAGCAGGAAACATTTGAGTTTAAATATTTTTGGGTAATTCATTAGAATAATTATTAATAATTTGAATTGCTTTTTTGTGCATTTCAAATTTGCTACTTAGTGATCGTCAAATGTTACCAAAATACATCCAATTAAAATTCTTTGATGATTTCTTTTTCGATTTATAAGAAAAGAAAGCAAGAGCTGAAGTTTTTTTTCTATAAAAGCTATTTTTATCTAATGTAATTGGAAAAGTTTCTTAGTACTTAAGTTCATTAATGTGCGTAATGTCAGAATCATTAAAATAAAAAATATTTCATTTTCTTTAATCTTATAAATACTTTTTTTATTTTAAAGTTATTTAATAACCATGTACATTAATCATTTTTAAAGATGTCTTGTAACAGTATTTTTAAAGAATGATCATTCTCATATCTAAAATAGTTTATAATTAACGATTGTTAGATTTAATGATTGTCCTTTTTTAAAAAAACTCTCTTTAAAAGACTTTTTGGAACGAATCTATTTTTTAAAAATCTATTTGGCTGCCATTCATCACTTCAGGAGTAAAGAAATAATAGGATTGTTTCTTATAAACGTAGAAAACCTCTTAAACACATGAACCAGTAAAATTTTCATGGAAATTAATGTTATAAAAAATCATTAGGTGATAGTTATAAATATAAACAGTAAAAAAATTATGAAAACTTTAGCTAACTAGTCTTTTAGATTTTCAAATGCATAAAAAGATAAATATTCAGGCTTTTATTATTTTTGAAGTTTTAAATAATGTTCAATTGTTTTCGAAATAAAGTAAATTTTTTTAACTTTGCCAGAAATTGTAATAATGTGCGCGACGAAAATCTTTAGGAATTCACATTCATAAATTTATTTATTTACGTTTTTGTTTTGATATTGATTTTTATAAATGTGGCAGAGCCGTTTTTAGAAGTGGAGTAACTGCGGTTTGAAAAATAATTTAGCAATCAATGAATACTTAGTGAACTACAAGGGCATTTTACCTGTATTGTCCATGGGATTCATATGTGCATCTTTAATTCAATATGTTAAGTTATGTTATGATACTAACCCGAAATTAGTCCAGCCCAGTCATTTCACTTACTAAACATGGCTCTGTTGTTTAAGACTTAATAGTTCTTAGCTTCATGGAGCCAATTAAAAGGTAAGGGACTACATTTAGATTATGAAGAAGCCATTACCTACAGCATTTTACAGAGTTTCTTTGAGTTAATTTAAACCAGTGAGGCATCCATATGTTTTACAGCAGCCAATGTATAGATGTATGTTTCACATTTCTTCAAAAAAGAATAATAAAATAAGTAAATACTAATAAAAAGTTGGAAACCAAATTCAAATTTATATGTACAACGATATATAATTACTAAATTTCAACTGTACAGTAATATATAATAATTCATAAATTAATTTATAAAAAAGATTATAAATCAGCTATATTATTTCTGAAATACATATTTAAAATTTTTTTATATAAAAATCAAAATGTTTTGCTAGATGTTAAACATTTTGATTTACATTTTATGATTTCAATCCTTTAAATAATAATCAAATATAAAATATCACTGGTTTAAATTTAATTCTTGTAAAAAAGGATTTTGGAATTATATTACAGGTAAGCTGTGTTCACAAACAGTACTGAATTAAATGTTATGATTTAACAGAGCATTAACTGGGCAGACTAATTTCGGATCAGTAAAATAAAATGTTTTTTTTCCTACACAGAATATAGTATTGTATCTTGTTTTGTATATGTTAAACAAAAATGTAATTTGTCTGTTTGCTTAGTTTAGAATAACAATGAAAATGTTAAAAGAGTAAAAGAATTTTAAAGAAAACAGGATTGGAAGAGTTTTTATCCACACTAAAATAAATGTTCAGCATAAAAACTACAGAGTGATAAGAAAAACAATAATACATTTTTATTTTGATAAGTATATCAAAAATTGAAAAATGTAAGTGATATTTAAGATTGGTAGATATTTAAAAACTTTATATTATGTAATTTGCATTACACACATATTAAATTGATGTTACATTTATCGTATGAGTTATAAATAATTGTATGATATAAAAAATAACAATTGCAAACACCGAATAATTTAAACAGTACCGCTATTTACGTTTAGAACTAATGAACACGCTGGTTATACTTTTTTGTTTTATTAATTTTTAGAGAGAGAAGCAGTATTTTTTCAGTTTTTTTATTTCATTAATGAATCTAGCTTATTACGGGGCTCAAAATTCTCCATTTTAATCTTATGTTCTTGTTATATATTGTTATATTTCTAAAAAGAATTCAGGGGTTTTTTCAGGTTTCTCATATTAACGCTTCACTTTTGTCTTTTCTACTATGTAGGTCGATTTAGACTTGAATTCTATGTCAGCTTCCAAAATAACTTTTCCGTAGAAATGAGATATATTCCAGTGTATCTCCCAGTAGTATATGTCTTGAGTTCTATTTTTATTGTTAATAGGAACGAAATGTTCTGCCTCTTGTGCAGAATCGTCTTCTAGATACGACAGACCTTGAATCTTGGCGATATTTGGCGACAGAAGTGATAAAAAAAGTGCTCTACTAAAAACTTATGTTTTCACAATGGTACAATTACTTTACTGTGAAAAGTTTTCCTCTGTGGAGGGGAGAGATTTTTTTCTTACTGCGATGGGTGTGTTCTAGAAGGATCAGAAAGACTTTTCTGAAGTTTATTTTGTCATTTTTTGTGACACACTGTAGTCTCCTTTTGAGTTTTTGAGCTCATGCTCTTCTTCAATATTTTTTTTGGAAAATAGGTATGTTCTGTTTTCATTTTTTCTATAGATTATGAAATTCTATTTTTATTTTCAATCTACGTTTATTACTACATTACTTTAAAGTAGTTTCAAGGTAAACATAACCATAAATAAATGCATTGAGAGTTTTTCAGTTGAAATATCTGTCAAAGTATTTATAGGTACTGTCTTCTTTAGTTTTGTGAATTTCATTGAATGAAGCGCTAATCGTTGAACTTTTTATATTTACCCCAAGCATTTGTACAGTTTAACATTTTAAGCTTCCTTGAACTAGAATTGAAAAACGTCGTTGTGTAACTAAAAACGAGGACTTTTTTTAGCGGATGAATACTTCAGAAGAAATTTGATTACCTCAGTGAACTATTTGTAAAGCACATCATAACTTAATCATATTCATAGTAAAAAAATATTAAATTTTATTTTATGTAATAATACTGAAAAAAATTATTTTTCTTCGAGTGAAATTACTTTGTCAAAAAGTTTGATATATTCTTGAATATATACCTTGAATTCATGAAAGTGGTATTAATCCTATGGAAATGTTACTTATACTTTTTGGATATAAAACTGTATAAATTTATGATAAAATTACTGGCGTAGCCTAGTCCTGAGTGGGTCCCATATCAAAATTCCTTTCAGGCCCTTTTTGTAGTGGGTTCTCTACATTTTTGATTTATTCTTGTACATTTTCGGGCCCCCGTATCCTTTATAAGGTGGTAGCTACGCCCCTGGATAAAATATATCCCAAAAAGTGGAAAACAAGTGGTTTATTTCTGTGCCGTCTTTCTTCCCATCCACTTAAAACTATCTTAAGTATTTTTGAAAATTCTTAAAATCCATTACCGAGAGAGAGAGAGAAGTCGAAGTAACGATACAAACACTTCCTGGAAAATTAGTACATAGAAACCTTCCATTCTTGATTGTTTTCTAACAATATACGTAGTGATCAGATATAAATAATTATGATGGATGCATAGAGTTCCATGTGTGTGGCATTGATATATTTATGAAATCAAGATCTCTAGAAAAAGGAAACCTACAGACAAAGACCTAATTCAGATTAATGACTTATAATAAATAAATAATTACGATAAAATAACTATAATGAAATAAACGTAACTTCATAAAATGACACCAAATAGAAAAGCTGTAAATATTTCCGTAGTTACAATTTATTCTGTATCTATTACGTAATTGTTTTTAAATCACAATCGATAATCATATCAGCATGAACCTTTTATAGAAAAATGTAATTCATCAATTAAAATAAACAAAAAGTTGACAAATAAAAGGCGAGGAAAAGTACAGTTTTCATCACGTTTCTGGAAGTTAATGAACGCATGATGCACTGGTGAACTTAACGTATTTTCCCTTTTTTTTTTCTTTTGACGTTGTAAAGAAAAAGAAAATCTTCTTAATCGACCTGTAAACCTTGTTAATACGGAAAAGTGGGGCGTTGAGGAAAAACTTTCTTTTTTGATGGGCAACACAATGTCGGATATGTCCAGAACAATTTATCCGTATATTTTTCCATTTTTACTTTAAGATATTTCCTTAGTAATCTTCCTTGTTAAGGGTATTTACATCAAAGGTCAACGATATGCACCGTAACCAAATTCAGTCAATGCAACAATAATTAAAAGGATTCGGAAATTAAAAAAAGGGTTTTTAAGTTTCTTTAAGTGGTTAATTAATTTGTTTTCAATGTTTCTATTGTTAGTAACCTGATGCTTAATAGAAAAATATTCAGAAGCTTTTATCTACTATCGCGAATGGAATAAAGTTAAATAAATTAGGTTGTAGTATAATTAAAATGTTAGCATATATGTGTGAAATTTACATAAACCAAGCCAATATATTTCTTCGGAGATTTTTGTTTTAGAATAAAATTTACATCTTGAAGTTTCGGTGAAAATGCAATTAAAAAAATAACGGAATTTTACTTTTTATTTTGTTTGTCATGACAAATTCTCAAATCGTCGATGGCAGTCACATTCCATGCAAAAACTATAACCAGAAAAATGCACTGTTGTATATAAACATGTTTTTTCTTCCATTAAAATTTTTAAAAAATTCTATTTAGTATACTTTGAAATCTCTATTCTTATGTGTAAGTCACAGTCAACTGTTGTTTTTTTATGATTAAAAACTCATTTCATTAAAAATAAGATGTATCTAAAAATAAATTGAATATACTAATCTCCTAAAAACGAATGTTTTATAATCCATTCCATTAATATATGATGTAACGTAATTTTGCTTCAAAACTCACTAGTTGTAGTACCTTTTATAAATTATGCTTTTAAAGGTATTTTTAAAATCTTTCAATGTTGTTAATTGAAAACGTTTAGAATTTGCGGTTTTCCTTCTTATAGCTGTACGTGAGGATCGAATGCCAGGAGGCAGAAATTCTGGAGCAGTATACAACTTGTACAAGGTATGTATTTATTTTTGAGCTCCAGAAACTTTCAAGAAAACTTTTTATTCAAGTAAGTAATATGGTTGAAATATTTAGATGTTTTTCGAAAAAGTCAAAGTATCAATCCTAGTTTTATTTTAAAAGTTATTACTTTCTACGCGTTTTGAAAAAAAAAGATACATTCAAATTTAAACTATCAATACACCTCCAACAATTAAAAACTTTAAAAGAATGCATACAAAAAAAGCAAATAGGTAGAAATAAAAAGGGTAATAAATCTATATTTTTTGCTCCTTAAACTGAATTCTAAGTTATACTAAACGAACAGATATCTTACATTTAATTTACTGTTTTCGCTATGTAATATTATTCGCTTGATAAAATTACAGTTAACTCAAACAAAAGGGCAAAGGTGATAAACATACCTTTCAGAACTTCTATAAAATTTAAGAGACATAAAACAAATCAAAATACGATTTCATAGGCTTTACGTTTTTGATGAACCGAAAAATATCACAAGCATATGATAAACAAATAAAAGGTTACATCTTTTGAATTCTGTCATACTTATATTTTCATTTCAAAATATATTGTGCAGTAAGGCTTTAGAGTACTTGGTGCACAAAAACAAAGGGAAACATGTTAAACAAATATTACGTTGCTTACAATTATTTTAAAAGCATTATATATATATATTTGAAAGACACTATTAAGAAAATAAGTTTGAATTAATTTCAGAATGATTACACAAGGGTTACTATTGCAAATAGGGGATACTTAAAAACATTTCATATACATTTCAACTTATCTGCTCTAAGTTTTAAGTAATAAATGAAATTTCATAATCTTTAACTAGATGCAATCTAAAATCACCATGAATTATAGGTGAAGTACAAGAAACATAAGAAAGGTCAGAAGAATGGCCAGATACGTCATATTGAACCTTCACCAAGAAGTAGTACCTCCAGCAACGCACTCAGCAACCATAACAACAATAATAATCATGTGCGATTTACTCCAGCTGCCCCTTTAGAGTGGACGAATGGTCAAATCTTGAAAGCTGCCCTTACGAGCCCTTGTGACATACTACAATTACGTCGACATTTGGAATCTTGGATGAATAATTCAAGAGACAGACAAATGACTCCAGAGCAGGCAATGATCATCATCAGCCAACTTATTGAATGCGATGATTTTGAAGACATAGCCATCGTTACGAATCTGGATGAACTGAAAGAAGCGAAATCTGAGCTGAGTGATAAACTCTGTCAAATTGGAGATACCATCGTATACAAATTAGTTCAATGGACAAAGCGACTTCCATTTTATTTAGAGTTACCTGTCACAGTGCACACTCAGGTAAGTATATCTTCCTTCCAAATGAAATAACTTTTTATTGTTGTCATAATTATTAAAAATCTTTAATTTGAGTTTATGTTAATTGGAAAATGTACACACTAGTGTGCAAAACTTAACCACGCAGCCTTTGTTTTTGTTTTGATTCCGCAATTAAAAATTGGCTGAGAGACGTGAAATTCTTACGGCAGTATTTAAAGAAAGTATTATTTGAAGATTATGTATGTAGTATTTATAAATATATATAATATAAAGAAAGAAGAAAAAGCATAGTACCGCAAAAAAATTCAATAGGATGCAGGGATTATGGAACAAAATAAACACGACTTTATTGAAATAATGGTGTTGTGACGCTTGGGAAAGTTAATGGTAGCGTGAGAGTTAAAGAATTATTTAATTTATTTATTTACGTCACAGCTGTTAACTACAGTACATACATTTACATGGAAGTTATTCATGCTACTGATTATTTCAATACTACAGAATGTGATTTGTGAGGGAGGAGGTAAACACAACCGAACTTCTCGGGGTTTTCAAAGGACTCTCCAACGGCAGAGTGGGGTTTTTCTCGCAGTCATGGGTTGCCGGGGTGATGTCAGACGACAGGACTTCGCAATATTTTGGTGCACGTGTGCGTAGCAACGGTGTTATTCTATCCACAAAAAAGAAGCCGATTTTCTCGCTGTGTGACGCGAAGACGTTCCAGCGTTGGTACAAAACACTGGTCAAGAGGTAAGACAACAAACCAAAGTCCCATAGTAAAAAATATGACCTCTCGTAATTACAATCGTTGCGTGATACCGTCAGTTCATACTCAGCATAGATAATTGAATAGTTTGTGGTTTAATATTTCCTATTAGTCAGTTAGAATCTGCGTGGTGCTCTCCTGGAGATACAACCGGGCTTCCAGGTGTCTGCCCAAAACATCTCATACATGTTCAATGGGATTAAAATCAAGAGAATGCGCTGACTAATTCATTCTACGTATATCTTCAATTTCTAGAAAATCGTGAACAGCATAGTGCCTGTGAGACTGTGAATTATCATCCAATGAACAAAGTCTAGACAGTTGGTAATTCGTAAAAAGCAAGTGTGGTGGTGGTGGTGTGTGTGTGTGTGGGGGTAATTTCACAACAGTAATGATCTTTGTTAAGTGAAACTTTATAGAAACTATGGAGTTTCGACTATCTCTCCAAAGAAGCATGGCAGGACCATCTAAACGATCTCTTTCTCTTATAGTGTGGGACCTTACCTTTTGCCGTGTCCTTTCTATACATCAAGTGGATTCGCGAATTGTTTGTCAGACTGAAACGACTTCCATCAACAAAGAGGAAGTAACGCCATTGATGAGATGTCTGGTTTTTTTTCTTTACTCCATCTTAAACGGGGGTCTTTTTTTTTTACTCCATCTTAAACAGGGCCGTCGATAGGCTGCTGTCAACGGTACACAGAATTTAGGATCGGCGATAGAATAAGTTATCTAGATTAGGTTAGAATGAATTGGACACTTCTAGTCCAGTTGCCGTAAGCAGCTGCCTATAAATGTTGCTCGCTGTTTTTCACCTGCACGACGATATATCGATCATCACTTGCAATTATTCTTCTAGACCTATCTCCAACAACCTTTCTTAAAGTTTTATCAAATATTTGGAAGGCTTTTCAAGCTCGTAATGCAACATTTTTGTCAATTTCAAACTGTTGGGCAAATTGTAACTGTTAGGTCGTTAAGTTCCTTCTCAATTTTACCGATCAATCTACCACGTGTAAAGGCATCCTGATGGTTCCTAGTAGGCATATTGCTAGCACCATTTCAGTTTCGCTCTTGCAGCTTATATCTTTTTAAATTCCTATGCACTACGAGTGGTGACTGAACGAGTATTGTATAACCTTATACTATTTTTGATATCTGCATGTACATCACCATTCTACTGAGTTGCGTTTTCAATGTACTCAGTAATAGCAAAAAAAGTCCTTTTCTATAATTCTGTGACTGTATGCTGAAAAATTACTTGGTTGTTAAAGTCTTGCACACTAGTATATACATATATATAGTAGTTTTGATAGTTGGCTTGATCTTAATGATTTAAAGAGATGGTCCAAAATAAAACCTTGCTTCTTTTTCTCAAATTTTTTCTATCCTTTATTAGCAGCAGTGTGCTACTTGGTTTGGTTTGAACGTAGCCCGCCCAACTGTGTCAACAATCTTTTGTATCGTATAGCTCTACATATCAGCTGTTAGGACTTATTGTTCTTTGAATGGACATTTCAGGAAAAGTAGTATAAGAAAAAGAGTGGTAATGACTATCATTACTAATTTAACGCTTACATACATCCATTATTTAATAACTTTTCCCTTTATTTTTTTTTATCTAACTAAAGAGATTACCCCGGAATAATTTTTATGAGTCACCTTTCGCAATTTTTACAAAGTTATTCTTATGAGTTTTTATTTTGGTATCTATAGCATAATATATATATAAAAATTAAGTGACATTACATTTTTCATAGTTTTAAAGTTAAAAAATGAATATTTTCCTAACTTTTATACATTGTGAAATAATTAGTATATCTATTATTGTAATTTCAAAAAACTTTTTGCTTGTCTAGATTTCCCATAGAAAGTACTAAATGAAACAATGCAAACTGACCGTTTTCGAAGGATTTGTGATGTGCTTCATTCGATTAAATATTATTGTTATTTGTAGAGCAGGGGTGTCAAACTCGCGGTCCACAACGAACATTTAATAAAATCAAAACAATTCTCCCAAAACAGGAAAGATTGTAGCAGAGAAGAGATATCAAGTGTCTGGACATACACATTACATTTTTCTTGTTCTTTTATATATGTTTATTATAGTGTATTATTCGAAATAAACCTAAGTTTCTATGAATATTGATTTTTTTGCGGCCCTCTTAAAGTTAAACCTTGTTTGTTTGGCCTAGCCTTTGAGTTTGACACCCTTGATGTAGAGAGATCATTAAAAAACATTTAGTTGATTTGAAAATAAAACTTCATTTTTAAAATCCTATAAAATTATAATTCTTTAAATATTTAAGTTTCTCATGGAAAGATTTTTTTTTTGTTTTTAACATATTTTCATTTTAGCTGTTATCGCACAAGTGGCACGAACTTCTTGTTCTGACAACTTCCGCATATGTTGCAATCCGTTCTAACAACAATAATAGTGGTCCTTGTTCAAGTGGTTATAATGGTGGAGTAACAAACGGAGGTGGAACTCGTCTCACCAATGATGAACTTCAACATGAGGTTGGTATGGGTCTATGCGCACTTCACTCAGTTCTTGGAGCAATGGTTGACGGAGCGATCTCATTAGAACAACTAAAGGTGGAAGCTGGGCAATTAGTAGAACAGCTGACTCAACTTACAGCAACTTTCCGAAAGCTACAGTTATGTCTCGAAGAATATGTTTGCTTGAAAGTGGTGGCGATGTTGAACCAAGGTAAGAAAGGTCAGCAAAGTTTATTGTATTCAATGTAATTTTTAAGTAGTTTTAGTTGTAATTAAAAATTAAAATATAATATGGTATCAATAAATAATATTCTAACTGCTTTCAATCGTTATTGAAATATTTTATTACATAGAACCAGTTGTTACGCTTTAATAGTGCAATTTCAAAGTAATTCAAGGTCTGTTAGCGGCAGGTTAAAGGTAATATTTTTTATGTATATTTCTTCTATTACAAGCGATCGAATCCTTTAAATAAACCTTTTTTTGCTGTTAGTTTAACTTAGGTTCTATTAACTTAAACGGGGAAATCTATTAATTATACTAATTTTGGAACTATTAATCAAATTCTTTATTATATTTACCACTCTCATCTAACAACTTAACTTTCAAAAAATACTGTCCAAGTTCTTAAAAAGAATTTTTACTTTAAGACAGTGTATTTATGGTATAAGAAAAGAAATAAAAGCTAACAATGGTCTGTTTTGGAATCTTTTTAAATATATGTAATGCATACTTCTTATTAATATTAATAAAATAGTTGGTTGTTTTTTGGAATAAATCGACTCACTTTTTAACTTGAAAAGTTAAAATTTCATTTGAAAATTAGAAAGTGTTGTTTCTTCCTTTATCTTTTCCCCCTATATCACTGTTTTATTCCAGAAGGATACCAAGGACAGAGGGAGATTGAACTCATCCAAGAGAGATACCTAACAGCTCTTCGAGTATTTGTGGAGAACCGATTCCCTCAACAATCTGGAAGACTCGGTGAACTTCTATCCCGGCTGCCAGAAATCCAGTCAGCTGGAGAGTTGCTTCTACACACGAAGATGTTTTTCGTCCCATTATTCCTGAACACCAACTTCGCTAGATAGCAGGGGAGAGTTAACATTTTGGCTGTTCCTCAACGTCCACCTCTTGCACTGAATGTCCACAACCGAGCGACTTCTGGACAATAGGGGTGGTATCCAAGAGGGGGAATGACTGCTATGTTCGACTAGTCAAGAGCGTTGGGATGGCCTTTTTGAGATTGGTGCTACTAGCGATAGGAAGAAGATAGACGAAGTGCAATAGATCCGACATGAGGACGTTGTGTACAGAATTGCAAAATTTGTAATTTTTTCTCTTTGTGTTTGTTTTTTTCTAAGCATTATGAATTTTTTCCGCCTCTTGGGGCACATTATTGCTATTGAATTTATCATTAAAGCAAAATTTGTTTCGTCCAATTTTGTTTTTGTCTTTTTAAACTATTTTCTACATTATAACACGCAGTACAGAATGGCAGCATTGCACACAAATGTTACTGAGTAGTTTGTGTGTGAACGTAGATTTCCGTACACTATACTGAACCATAATCTAGTGCGGCATCATTTGAGCCTATCAATTCAACTTAAGGTATCCCACTAGGTTGAAAAGGTGCTTTTTAGTTGTTTGATGTTTGGTGTTGTTTGGGTCATTAGGGAAAAAAAGAAATTAATTATTGAGGAAGAAGGACTAATACAAAAACTAGAGAGCTTTTTAAGTTCTTTTTATAGCATTTACTTTATCTAACTAATAAAAATATATGTTTTAATTCGTTTTTTGAAGAATGAATTTTTCATGATAATTTGTGCACGAAAAACGGGATATCTTCTAAATAATCCAATCAAATGCAATGAAATTTATAAAATATATGCTATGGGCCCTTCAGAGTGTAATAAACCGCAGGTTTTAAGACAGCTACATTTAATCAATTTTACAGCCATTTTTAGCTTAGAACATGCAGTAATTTTGACGAAAAATCATGACCATCAAATTTAAATGCTAATAAAATATTTATTTCTTAAACTATTTTTATCCTGCCGTTTGTGACACTTCAGAGGGACCAAGAAGTATATCAATGACATTAAAATTGCATAATGTGCAATTTATTTTTATTTACCACGTTTTTCTTAACTTAAAAAATTTTGCTAAATTTTCCTAAAAATAATTTTTTTTTCAACAAAAAGGGTGATACATGTTAGTTATTTAATAGTTGTGAATTTTTGAGCCTATTTATCTTCTTTTAAACAATAAAATTATTCAGAAAATCAATTGTTGAAAAATTTATCTCCGAACCTAGTCGGATACCTTAAAACCACTGAGATTAGAATGAATAAAGCATACTAATCAGCTACTTAAAAAAATCTTGGTATTCTTGAATTTTATGTATTTTGGTGCTCAATTAAAGACCTAGAAGCAGCCGCGTCACACAAACATGTTTTACTCTAAAAAATTACCGTAATTATTCGAATCTGAGCCCCCCCCACACACTTTTTTTAAAAGTTAAATACTCTCTCTCTCTCTCTCTATTGAAATTCGGATGTGGCTCAAAATCGAAGGCGGAAAAATTCGTTGGATGGTGTGGGGAATTAACATGATACACTAAAGGTTAGAGCACTTACAGGAACATGTTGCATGTAAAAGTTTTTAATACTGGTAAAATAAATTATAATCATTTACTTCTTATTAGATCTCATTAAATTGTTTTTCTAATTTCGTAAACATCGATTATGATAAACCTTTTTACGCTGTTTTTTTTATTTTTCGACAAAAACATGTTGAGAATTTGGGGTGTGGCTTAGAATCGATGATGGGTTAGATTCGAATAAATACGGTAGTTAACTTTCTTCTGTATATATATATAAATTATTGTTTACCTTGTGAAACTGTCAAATGTTCTGACTGAAAACTGTGATTAGTTTAAAATCTTTCGTTTACACAATTAGTGCCGCAATGGAAAGACATTGTGCTGTTTGAAAAGTGTATGGCGTTGTTGAAATAACACTGTAGCCTTTTAATATTATTTTAAACATGCACACGATTATGAGATTAATTCCCGGGATCAAATTACATGAGAAATCAAGACTATATTATGCGGTATACTTTGCATAAAAAACACATGAAATCAATTTTAATTTCTGCAAAAAAAAAACCCAAGGAAAAACAAGAAGGAAATAATAAATAAAAGACGGGAAAAATCTAGTTAGTAAAATCATGTATAAAGTCCTTAATGGTTTTCCATTTTTAAACATTCGTTATTACTATTCTCTAGGTATCCAGTTATTATCCTTCATTCATTTGCTTTATTAAAAACTCTTTTACAAACTTGTATGATGAAAGTATTGTTAAAATACATGCATTAAAATTTACCATCATTATTTACAAAATATTTCATCGTGCTTAGTTGCAAGAGAGAGGTTTATACTTAGGAAATAAATATGTACATTATTTACAAATACTTGTATCGTGACAAAATGCCTAAAAATGACAGGTACAAATAAAAAATAATGTAACTGAGCAGAAAATTACTGAAATCTTGGCATACCAACCATGGCAAGAAAGCATCCTTGAAGTTAAATAAAAAGTTGTGATTAGGTGTATTACTTTCCCTTAAATTATAGTTAATAATCCAATTTAGGTATTATACTCGTTTTTATAGTCAAAAATGACTTATTTTGCTGAAGAAAAATATAAATATTTTTGTGCGACATTATTTTAAATTCTTTAACTGGCTTTTTAAAATTATTTTTATTGGTTGTTATTAACTATATTTTTCCGCTTAGAAGGATTTGGAAATATTAATTTTATTCTCATAAGAAATTGTTTAAAATACTAGCTATTCCATTAAAAAAGTCTTGAAGGAAATATATTGTCCTTAACTTAATTAAAAAAATTGAGTCGGAAATAATTTAACTAACAAAATTATTATTATTTGATTAAAAGATAACAGGTACACACACACAGGCAGCAAAAATGGACTACAGAACGGAAATTACCTAAAAGAAACGAAAATAAACTAGTTGTGATTTGAAAAATAAATAATTATAAAAAATAAAAATATAAAACTATCCATGGTAAATGATAACCACCACTCAATAACAATGAAAAATACTCTTAAAAATAATATGTATCAGAATGTCGGCAACCTTGAATCCATGGCGTGCCAAACCGATGTACGATGTTGATTCAGGGTGCAACACTGCAGGAAATATTTGAAATAACTAGATTCCAGCGATGAAGCCTGGGGTGAGTGGAAAACAGAAGTCAAGAGTATAGATTTGCAGTTCCATTATTTATTATTATTGCATCATTTAAAGATATTTATTAACATAAAAATAACTTTAAATATAACTATTTCTTCATTATAAATAAAAAAAGCTAAAATTGTACACTTTTATTATGTGTTATGCCTCTCTTAACCATATTTGTTTTAAAGTAAGATATAAACAACAAAAAATGTAAGTATTCCCCTTCAATATAGTTAAATTTAAAAAACATTTTAATGATAACCTTGTCCCTGCACCACTCTTCATATCGCAATATCAGGGGTATTGTGACTTTCAATCTGAAACGATTCTGAACATTCAGTTGTTAAACAACTTTGCCGACTTAAAATACTTTTCGTATATATAAAAAAATATTTACTTGCATACATTTAAAGAATCAAAAATTAAATCAGAGTACATGCAATTTTCTTCAAACAATTAAATTTCTCCTTCAATGACATCCAATATTTTAAAATAGCTACCGATTTATCGTTAGAGCTATTTTTCCAGATTTTTTTTTTGGCAATTACGTAGGTGTTGCTTTCCATAATTCTGAAGATATTAGTCCAATAAACTGAATTTTTTTTTCAGCTATCAATTTTTATCCACTTAAAATTGACAAATTTGTAGAGTAGTGTAGAGTGCTACTAATAATTGTACCACGTGCCAAATGTGATACGCATGCGATAGGCTGCCGACCCCTGATATATACGTTAAGTCGTCTAAATATTTTGAAATCCTTATAATTTTATTTCGGGGGAAAACATGTTATTGATGAAAAGGGCAACATTTTCCTCAAATTGTGAAATACTGCTCAGCACGCGGTTTCCCCAAAATCTGATATAAGACTAAAATAAAACAGAAAAAAAGAGGACTCGCAAGTACATAAGAATTGAATACGAAGGAATTTCACCCTAATGTTTCTTCTATTCAAAAGTATTTTTAACTATTTATCCAGATATTAAACTTAAAATTTATGAATTCATTTTTTTAACTTTAAGCACTTAACTTCTTTTTTCCTCTTTCCTTTAAATTCTTAAATCTCTAAAATAAAAAGGGCAATGTAATCAAAGTATCAAGTCTAAAATATTTCACCAGATAAGAGATCAAAGCCCCAGAAGGGCTAAATGCTCTAGTTTATGTATCCCAGCTAAACATAAGAATTGAAATATTGAAAAAAAAATTCAATCTTTATTTCTTCCTTCTCCTAATGTTTGGATTTGAATGAATGGCTATTACTTTTGCAATAAATAAGATCAAAACATAACAAGAGTTACGCAAAAATTTACGATTGTATAATTGCAGTTATGGTGCACTAATCGTATAATATGGTGAACTAATTGCATGCAATGAAGATGTGGTGGTGCTTTTTCATTTAATTACAGATTTAAACCATGGTTAAGAGATCTGTGGTTTCTTAGGTTCTCAGAAGTTGGCTTCTAAAGGTATGCCAACATTCTTAAGGGAAAAATTATGTGATATTTTTTCTTCATTTTTTAATTACTCAGAAAAAAAGTATCATTATTCAATAATGTTTAAAATTATATATAATATTATCAGATACAACACAGCTTCAGGAAAATTATATCACTAGGGTGGTCAACTTGTTTTGGCTCTCTGGTTGCATTGTGGGAGCGGATGATGCCTTTTAAAAATTATTGCATTGATTATGAAAATAATAAATAAGATTTAAATAAAATTGTGGCAGTTTTATTTAATTTATTTATTGTGCTAATTTTTCGTTGTAGATAACTGCAAGTAGATTTAATTTTAGAATCGGTTAAATGTGATAAACGTACCCACTTTTCTACAATTCTTTTTTAAATCATGAGTGAGATTACTTGTTGGATTTCTCATCGCATCCTGCAAGTTAATGCTAGCCAACTTAAATATATATTTACTCCTGTTGATCTCCATGCAAGAGAAACTTTTCTCACAAACACATGCCTACTAAAATATAAAACATGCGAATTTCTTCATACATAGAAATTTTTCAGCTGGCAAAGATTTGTAAAATCTAATGTCATAGCATCAAACTTTTTCTTCACACTATGATCTTGTGATGTCCCCCCCTCTTGGGAGAATATCTCTCGGAGTATCAGCGTGAGCTAGAGGCTTAGGATTAACGAAAGAACTAGAATCAAACATTATCTTAAAATGACTTTATTAAGAAATTAAGGTGCCTGACTAGTGTAAAATCATCAATTTTGATGAACATGACAAAAAAAATTTTATTTAATATTTTTAATATTTGAATTTTCTTCTTTCTAAAAATACCTTACTTTTGCTTGTATTCCAATTATTTACGAAGTTATAGCAGTTTTTATGTCAAGTGAGAACAACAAAAACGAACCGGAAGTTAGAAATCGAAACCGGAAGTACTTTGAATTTGAAAGATTTTTACTCTTTTTTTGGAATTTTATTGAATTTATTGATAAAATATTAATTTTGGTAACATTAAAACTGAATATGGTGATATTTTTTTTAAAATTATTTAATAGTTTTAGTAAAATTTGGCAACAACTTTACAGGTTTGTTGTCATTTTTCGATTTGTTTATGTTCTAGCTACTCGATTCTTCGCTCCTCGTTTAATTTATTATTTTGATACATTTTATGAAAAAAACTGTCTTTCTTAAGACAAAATATTGATTAATTATGGCTAAATCAAGATCTGGGAGGTCTAAGAAGCGCCGATTTACTGGAAATCGTTATACCATTCGTGCCACTATTAATGAGAATGATGAAACATCTGAGCTCAATTCTACTGAATCCACTAGTGCCAAAAAGTTGGAATAAAGCCATACAAGTTTGGAAATTTTCTCAGAAAGATTGTTTGAAACTTCTAAAGACAATAGAATTGTCAGCTGGACAACTTTGATTTCATTTTTTGCCATAGTTTGTTGTCCTGATTGCTATTCTCAGGGCTTGGAACTTATAGAAGACTCTGTCAGTGGATTATGCTCACATATGAACCTAAAGTGCAAAAACTGCTCCATCTTTAAAGGTTTCCCTACGACAGAGAAGATGAAAGGTTCTTGTCTTATAAACTCTTCAATTGTTTTGGGGCTAAGGATAATCGGGAAAGGATTTTCAGCTGGCAAAAAGTTATGTGCTTTCCTCGGTTTACCTTTCCTGTCAAAACTTGCTTTCCGCAATCAAGAAAGAAAACTGTTGAAAGCAACTGAACGCGTTGCTCAAGAAAACATCAACGCTGCATTGAGTGAAATCAAAGGCTCAAATAGTTTCACTAAATGTGGAATATCCATTGATGGTACTTGGCAACGCAGAGACTACTCATCTTTGAATGGGTGTGTGTAAGTGCCATATCAGTTGACACCGGTAAAATTTTAGACATTGAAGTTATGACACAATATTGCCACATATGCGCGAAAGGCAATTGCCAATCATCGAAACATGTACGTTCGAACTATAAAGGTTCCGCGGGGAACATGGAGGTTGTTGGAGCCTACCGTATATTTGAGAGATCAAATGTGAGGAATGTACAGTACAATGAATACTACGGAGATGGGGACTCAAAAGGATATGAATCTGTTAAAAACTTTTATGGAATTAATACAGTAACCAAACTCGAGTGTATAGGTCATGTACAGAAACGTGTAGGGGGGGCGGTTACGTCAATTAAAAAAAACGACGAAAGGTTTGGGAGGGAAAAATAAATTAACTGATAAATTAATCGACAGAATTCAGAACTATTATGGAATAGCTATTCGAAGCAATGTAGGTAATCTACAAAAGATGATGATTAGAGTAATAGCTGCATTTTTTCACTGTGTATCTGGAAAAAACAATTCATTGCATGGACAGTGTCCTGAAGGATCTGAGAGTTGGTGTCGTTACCAAAGGGCAAAAGCAGCTGGGAGTCCCCTCAAAGAAATTGAGCAAGGACTTCCTAATAAAATTATAAACCAAATAAAGCCGGCATATCTAAAACTGTGTAATGAAACTTTGTTGAAAAAATGTCTTCATGGTAAGACACAGAACTGCAATGAAAGTTATAACAACATTTTGTGGAATATTGTTCCCAAAAATATATTTATTGGACTGGAAACATTTCGTTTGGGTGCATTATTAGCTCTAATACTTTATAATTCTGGTTATGCAGGTATATTATCAGTAATTCGAAATGTAAATGATTCCCTTCCTGAAAGTGTTGCTCAAGAGTTACTTAAATTTGATATAAACAACGGATTTCAACATCTTTAAGACATTCTTTACCGATTGCGAAATTGTCTCGAAAAAAAAAGAAAAGCAGCTAGGAAAACAAAAAGTACTAAGGATGAAAAAACAGAAGGCTTAGTATATTCATATGGAGGGTTTTAAAGTACTTCTTTGCAGGATTAATTTATGATAACTTTTGTGATAAACAATATATTTCAAGAGTTTTTTCGTGAATGTTTACTGGTAAAACAACACAAATATATTTTGTATGATATATTTCTTAACTTCTAAAGTAATATGGAATAATATATATTTGTTTTTCTATGTAAAATGTTTTTATTTTTAATGCAATAAGGTTTTTTTAAAGTGCTTTTTATACGTCTAATCTGTATTTCGTAAACTGTGTACTTAGACTTTAAGAAAAAGCTTTTTGACACTATAAAATTGTTAAAAATATTAAAAGATAAAAGTTTGAAGAAAGTATATAATATTCATAATTGCTTTGAAAATGTTTGTTCTTTTGATATAGAGAGGTTTTAGGTTTTTTAGCAGTATAGTTTTTAAATTTTGAATCTTAAATCTTTAAATGCATTTTTCTCTGAAACAGATTTTTTGATATTTTACAACACGGTAAGCATGATATCTCAAAACGTTCTGTAGATAATTGTCTGTAATTTTGTGTAATTATGCAATATTATAGTATGTATGCTGTGACCTAGGGATTAAGAAAAAACAGCATATTTACCTTTTTTATGATTTTTTTTCTGTGTGATAAATGTGAAATTTTTAAAAAATTAGCATTGCATGCACTTTTTGACTTCTAGTTCAGTAACAAATTAAAATTTTTCAAAGATATTAGGTCAATTCATTAGTAACTGTTTTTTGAGTAAAATTATGTGGGTTTTTTAAAATATTATGCATTAGAATTTATTTTATTATGTTTAACGTAACGTACAAATAACGTCTAATTTAAACCTAAAATTGGCCATATTTTAAAAAAAATACATTGAAAGAAATTTTTTTTGCTATTTTTATTAGTTTTCAGTTATAATTAAACAAAAAATGAGTTTAAAAATAAATTTTCAGCAAAATTTCAAAAAAATGTCTCCGCAACTAGTCAGGCACCTTAAACTTAACCCTTTAACAAATTAAATTATAATAATTAATGTTTGAGAATCTACGATGTCAAAATACGCAACACACAATATATATACAGAGTGTTTTTTTCCAGGTATAGAAGTTTAAGTTGGTATTACTTTCCAAGATGGCGACCGATTTAACAGCTGTCAAGTGATTTATTCTCAGTTTGGTTTGGCAATTCATCATGAATAGACTCACGCCTGAACAACGCTTTCAAATTGTGCAATTTTATTTCGAAAATAATGGTCGATTTTCATAAGCGAATTTTGTTTAGTGATGAAGCGCACTTCTGGTTGAATGGCTACGTCAACAAACAAAACTGCCGCATTGGGAGTGAAGCTAATCCACAAGTGTGTGTCGAAACACCGTTACATCCAGAAAAACTGACTGTTTGGTGCGCATTATGGGCTGGTGGAATCCTTCTTCAAAAACGATGAAGGCCACAACGTTACAGTCAATGGTGATCGCGGTATAGAGCCATGATTACTAACTTTTTCATTCCTGAATTGAACAATCATGATGTCCAGGAGCTGTGGTTCCAACAAGACGGCGCAACATGTCACACAGCTCGTGCCACAATCGATTTATTGAAAGACACGTTTGGTGACCGCCTAATTTCACGTTTTGGACCTGTGAATTGGCCTCCAAGATCTTGTGATTTAACACCTCTAGGCTATTTTTTGTGGGGCTATGTAAAGTCATTGGTCTATGCGGATAAGCCACAAACGCTTGACCATTTGGAAGACAGCATTCGCCGTGTTATTGCCGATATACGGCCACAAATGTTGGAAAAAGTCATCGAAAATTGGACGTCCAGACTGGACTACATCCGAGCCAGCCGTGGCAGTCCTATGCCAGAAATCGAATTTAAAATGTGATGCCACAAGATTATCTTTCGAATAAAAAAAATTCATGTCAATCGAATAATACATCGTTGTTTTATTGCAATTTAAAGTTCTATTCCTCTAGAAAAACACCATTTATTTAGATAATAAGACTTAATCTAATTCAGATCACTATCAATAACTTAACCGCCTAATCCCTGATTCTAATATTAAATAGTCAATCCTGCCTTATTACAGCTTGGAGAATCAATCAGCATTGACTTATGTTCAATCTTTTCTTTACTTGTATACACTGGTGTGCAACTTGAATTAAATATACTCGATCACTTATAACTTCTAATCACAGTCACGTAAAACTCATTCAGACTTGAACCACGATTCCTCTATTGGACATCAACTACCTGCCAATTTCCATCAACTAACACAAATTGCCATACATTGCTATATCGTTTACTCTAAGTTCCGATATTTAAAAGCTTGTTCATTTGCATCTTTCATTCACACTTCACTTCTTGGATTTGGTTGGAAAAGAGTTGCCATTAATTCTGGCACAAAAAACCCAAAGGACATGTTAAAGAAAAGACGCGTGAGCCCGTCACAATCTGACAGCAAGCCAATAAGCTCAAGATACATTTTCTCAGGTGCTGTATCAACATTAGCAGTAATAAGATAACAGAACAAACTGAATTTAGGATCAATTTTTTAAAAATACCGAGATCTTGTGATCGCATCCTCCAAACTCTGCAGATGAAATCTCTAGAGAAAAACTTTCAGGTATTTTGTTTTCCATGTAAAGGAATTCTGTTTTCTTAATAGTGAAAAATACAAAACGAATGTTTGCTCGTGCACAGGAAAGAAATCTCGATTCAAAATGGATTTTCTGACTGCCGTGGCGGGCCAGACACACAAAGAAACTCTTTGCGGACAGCATGTGGTGCACCCCTGTGCTAGATAATACAAAAATGATTATAAAATATTATGCATCTACATTTGTGATTTTTTCTGCTTTGGAACCTCTTTTTTATACATTCAATATTCGTCATTTGGGAATACGATTTGAGTGAACATTAATTTATTGGCTTGACTGATTTTCTCTTTCTGAATGAGATTAAATAAAACCAAAAAGAAAAAAGACCAAAGAATATATTACAAAAAAGATTTAAAAAAACATTTTTGTGTACATTCGATACAGCGTTCTTTGTGACGAATCTATACGGAACTTTATCACTAACCTTCTGAACCGACCTTTTTAGGGAAATTTAATTCCCTACCTATTTCCAATCAACTCCAAAAAGTGGACAGGATTCCTTATTATGCAGATTAGATTCAGTATTTAAGTCAAACGAAATAGTAAAGTTAGAGCAGTAGGAGATAGATATTGAAACATAGAGTTATAGTGAATTTGAATTGAAATATTGTAGTTGAAGATAATTTGTTCTCATGAAGAATTGAGATTCCGAGTGGTAAATATAAAATTATATTTAAAGTCTCATTAAAGTTTTAAGAGTGAGATTAAAGTTAAATGTTCATTAAGAACATTATTGGATATAATTCTGGGATCTCTTATCGTGGTAAATTCTGCGTGATCGTTATTTAATGAATTGATTAATTAGATTATTAATTAATTGAGTTAAATTAAAAGATATTATATTTAAAACCTCATAATATTATAATTCGGATTTGTTAATAAGTCTTCGATTTTAATTGAGAAAGTTATTCAAATAAAGAAAGTTATTTATAAAAATGGCTACTGGTTCTTTTACGTCTCCCTAATTATTATAGTTCTCAAAGTGAGGTCCCCAGAGACCATTACAATGGCGCCCAACGTAAAAATCCCGAGAATAGAGTCGGATCCAGTTTTAGAATCATTCCGGAACAATATTTTCGGGGATTGAGAACATAGATGATTTTTTGGAGAATATTGATCATAATCTCGCGTATTATGAGATACCTGCACAACTGGCATGTGCTTACTTGAAAGGTCATCTCAAAGGACGGGCACTCGACTGGTTCGAAGTTCTAGGTTATAGAGTCATTGAAGATAAGACAACAGACTACGCGCACTTAAAACAGGCATTGTCGGAACAATTTCCCGTGGTCCGAAACAAGTCAGAACTAGAAACGCGATTTTATTCCTCATCACAAAGACGAGATCAACAACCTTCGGACTTTATTTATGAATTGTTGAAAATTCATAAAATACTTAAACTAGAACTGTCGGAGGAAAAATTAATAGATCACGTCATTAGTCGATTAGAACCTCAAATTTTGGATTATGTCGAAGTTAGACATCCACGAAATACTGTCAATCTCCTACAAATCGTTGATAAATACGAAGAACGTTTTATACATAGACAAATCAGAGGTTCGAATGAGGGATTTAGAAGTTCAGGCCCGCATGAAAACAATCGTTTTAATAACAGGCATAGACAGGAAAATTGGAGGGAAAACAGAAATAATGAAAGATACGCCAATAATAGCCGACCACAAAGGGAATTTAATCGGTTCGAAAACCAAGGTTTCACAAATAATCGCAGATTCGAGGGTAGACGCCAAGGTGGACAATCGGATCAACCATTCCACAGTCAAGGCGGTCGACAAAGCGGGTCGAGAAATAGTTCATTTCGAGGTCAAAATGAACGAAGTAGTAATTTAAACTTTTAAGCGATCGATGTGAATATGGAGGTAATCGATCGCGGGGTACGGAAAATCCTCCAGTTTGGGATCATCGGCCTATCAAAGTATCCTCTATAAGAATGACCCCAGTCGAATTACCGTATGTCCCTATTCTATTAAATGAAACCTTTATTACCGCACTATGGGACACGGGAGCAGAGAAATCTTTTATTTCGGAGGAGGTATACCGCAATTATTTTTCATACCGACCTCGTCAAAAGACGAAAGACAGAGTCGTGACAGCACAAGGAGCCCCGTGCAATCATTTGGGTAGAGTCGAATTACAAATTAGAATCAGGGAATTTCAGAAACCCTGGGAATTCCATATACTTGATAACATGCAGTATCAGTGCATTCTGGGGATTGATTTTATGAAGGCGTCGCGATTAACATTAGATTTTGATCAGAAATCCTTAATCATTCCCGATCATCTGATCAAACAAAAGCCTAAAGAGGAGAAACTCGTTGATATTGATCTCACAGAATCGAAACTTAATGACGAGCAACAGAGGCAATTAAAAGCCTTATTTAATAATTTTAAAGGGTTATTTTCCGATCAACCGGGATTAACGCATGTTGTATATCATGAGATAGATACTGGAGATAAAGGACCGGTAATGTCGAGACCATACAAGTACGACAGGGTCAAACAAGGCATTATTGATTATCACATAGATAAGATGTTACGGGATGGTACAATTTGTCCTATTAATTCGCCCTATGCATCTCCAGTCGTATTAACTCGAAAGAACAATGACCTTCCTCCAGATTCTCCCGAGGCGTATCGTTTCGCGATCGATTATCGGAAACTAAATGCAATTACCAAATATCCTCGATATCCATTACCGGTTATTGATGACTTACTCAACAATATCCCTCACACCAACGTTATGTCCACTCTAGATCTCAGAAGTGGCTATTTTCAGTTGGCGATTAGTCCAAAGGACATAGAAAAAACAGCGTTTATCACTCGCAATGGCACTTTTGCATTCCTACGCATGCCTTTTTGGTCTTTCTGGGGCGGCGCCTAATTTCCAAAGGGCTATCGATATAATCCTCCAACCTGTTATTGGACGTTTCGTGTCCGTTTATATGGATGATGTTATTATTACATCTCCATCGTTTAAAGACCATCTTAATCATTTAACTCAGGTTTTTACCTTATTACGAGACGCAGGGCTAACATTAAATAAAGAAAAATGTCACTTCGCTCGTGACAAACTCAAATATTTAGGCCTGATTATTAGTAAAGAAGGAATCGAAACTGACAATAAGAAAATTCGGGCAATTACGGAAATGAAACCTCCCAAAAATAATAGAGAAGTGTCAAAATTTTTAGGGATGACGGGTTGGTACCAAAAAATTTATTCCGCGATACGCAGATATATGCGAACCATTGTACCAATTAAAGAAAAAGGGGCGAAGTTTAACTGGTCGGGAGAAGCACAGGATTCTTTTGATCAGATCAAACGCACACTAACGGAGGCACCGATTTTGCAATTACCAAATTTTTCTGAACAGTTCAATTTATTCACTGATGCAAGTGGGGTCGGAATTGGTGCTGTGCTTCAGCAAAATCAAAAACCTATTGCTTTCGCGTCTCGAACCCTTAATAAAGCAGAACGTAATTATACGGTTACCGAAAGAGAATGTTTGGCGGTAATTTGGGCTCTAAATAAGTTTAAAACTTATTTTGGACCCCTACCTGTGAAAGTGATTACAGATCACGCAGCGTTAACGAAGTTAACCAATGGTAAGAATTTATCAAGTAGGATGATCCGATGGGCATTGAAATTGTCAGAGTTTAACATAGAATGGGAACACAGACCTGGTGTTCAAAACGTAGTCGCAGACCTTTTATCAAGAAATCCAGTAGACAGTGTCGAGGGATCGCAAATTTCGTGCGCAACTCTTAGAGCCTTCGCAATAAATTCCCGTGAACAATTCATTAAGGAACAGAGGGAAGATCCTGAATTAGGACATATTTATCGATACTTAGAAAACCCTGATGACGGTTCTGTTAATGCGACGGTATGCGAGAATTGGTCCCAGGACTTCAAGTTAATAAATGGTCTCCTCTTTTACGCGAAGTATTTTTCTAATCTAGGAGAGCTAAGAGTTTATATTCCTGGTTCTCTTCGAAAAGATATAATGAAAGAATTTCATGATCTGCCATTAGCAGGACATCTCGGAAAGAGGAAGACATATCTTAAACTTCGTGACACGTGCTATTTTCCATTTATGAGAAAATATATATTTGAATATGTTTCAACCTGTGACCGGTGTCAAAAGTTTAATTATAAAAACGCGCTACCAGCTGGTCGTTTAATGCCTATAGTTTCGAAATATCCAAATGAAATTGTAACGCTAGACTTAGTAGGCCCCTACCCCGCATCCCGACCCGAGAGATATAAATTCATATTAGTTATAACTGACCACTTCACTAAGTGGTGTGAGCTGATTCCTCTTCGTAAAGCTTCAGCCCAGACAATAGCTAATGCCTTTTTTAATAACTATATAGCGCGTTACGGAGCTCCGATTTCTTTGATAAGTGATAACGGCCCCCAATTTATTTCTGACGTGTTTGAACATCTCAGTCACAGGTTGGACATCAAACATATGAAAACGGTAACGTACAGACCACAGTCTAATCTCACGGAGAGAGTGAATAGAAATTTAGTTCAAATGATAGCTTCTTTTGTTGAAGAAAATCATGAAAACTGGGACCAATTTCTACACGAGTTCGCTTTCGCATTGCGCACGGCAGTAAATGAGACGACAAATAAAACTCCGGCTGAGTTGTTTTTAGGAAGGAAAATCATAACTCCGTTTAGCAAACTCATAAATGTTACGGAGGATGCGAAATATGTTGGTAATAACATCGAAAGATTATTCGATGAGGCAAGACGAAATATGCAAAAACAGCATAGGTCTTGGGAAAAACATTACAATCTCAGAAGGAGGGATGTTCACATCAAAGTGAACGATTTGGTTTTACTTCAAACACATTTCTTAAGTGCTGCGGGTAAGAAACAGGTGGGAAAATTTATGCCTAAGTTTGAAGGTCCCTATAAAGTTTTAGAAATAAAAGGAAATAATTTAGTTATTTGGAAAAACGGAAGAAATATAACTGTTAATATTGATCAGGTTCGAGTGTACCGACCTCGTCAGTCAGACACAATTAGTTCGGATAGTCCGATAGAAACTCTATATGACGAACAAGAAGTTAGTCATAGGTCAAATAGATCACATCAAGGACAGTTTAAAGAGCATAGGAAAACCTCTAGTCAGGAAAGTGAGGGGTATAGATCACGGCAGAGTAACACCACACGGGAGATCCCCAGAAATAAACGTAAAATTAATAGTACTGCGTCGAAGGGCCCAGCTATAAAAAGATCAAAGATATGTAAGAAAAGATCCCGACAAGGATCTGATCATCAGGACCGGAAAAGACACGCTCCTGAACAAAGACAGGGAGTCAAGAGGTCGATCCCTTCCTCGTTCTCGTCCAATAACAATAAGTTTCAAAGACCTAATACCTCTTCACCAGGAGTACAGTCCATTGCAGGTCCATCAAAGTTGCCTGATCGCAGGAATGCTACGACTACAAGTGGATCCCGAATGGAAGTTAGTGGACGTGATAACCAGACCCGTCAAACCAGAGCGACAACGAGAAGACACAACGAACAAGCGGAGAAAACAATCCGGTCGAATCAAACCAATACAAGAAGACCTTGCCCATACTATCTACGGAGCCGTATACAAGAAAAAGACAGAATCCATGAGAACCTCAACAACATCGAAATCAACGGCATACCTGGCAGCATATTCCGCAGAAGAAGCCTCAGTATGGAAGCGATGAATGGAGATCCAGTCCATAGGATTTAACAGACAAAATCCAGGTTGTATTGTTTCATTATCTTCGCGGTACGAACAAATGAAGAATTTTTGCAATTAAAGCAAGTCACGGGCGGACTCTAAAATTAAGAAGACTGACAAAAGTGGACACTACATTGTGTGTGTTTTTTTTTCTATAACAGAAAAAAACGACTTTTGTGTTACTTTTTGTATTTTGGAGAAAACATCTGTAAATTTTGCATTTGTTTACTTCGATGTATGACTTCGCTAAGATGCGACAATTCATTTGGTTGTTTGTGTTATTTGTTTATTACAAAATGATTATTATATGCTATGTGTGTTTCTATGTATGTTTTGTTTCAAATCTGGTGCCTTATTACGCGGCGAAGTTAGATAGGATTAACCATTAACACTAACTAGCGCATCAAGTTTTTCGAATGAGAAGGCAAAGGAACCAGATATTTATTGTATGACATTCATATAACAAATGTATAACTTCATGTATACTTTTACCTACTTCTCAAATGGATATCAATCTTTCAGGGTAGCTGACCCTGAAGTCTTCGATGTTCCAGTGCCAAAGAAGATTGTATTGTATTTTTTGTATAGTATATAAATCATACTCTATGGGGCTGGTTTTTTGCCACCACTAGGGTGGTTTTTCCCACGCCCCCTTGCCGAATGGATAGAGTGCAGGGATTAATTTAAACTTGTAAAATATTATGAGGTTTGTCAATTAATTCTAAATCGTAATTTTATCCTTTTTCATTACGGAAGATGTTTCAATAATATACAGATAGAAATTAATATCGTCGGTACTGTAAGACAAAGATAGGATTTACGTAATTTATTTTCAGGACATTTGAGTCCTTCGAATAAATCCCGTTTTCTTTTTGGAGGGGTTGTGACGAATCTATACGGAACTTTATCACTAACCTTCTGAACCGACCTTTTTAGGAAATTTAATTCCCTACCTATTTCCAATCAACTCCAAAAAGCGGACAGGATTCCTTATTATGCAGATTAGATTCAGTATTTAAGTCAAACGAAATAGTAAAGTTAGAGCAGTAGGAGATAGATATTGAAACATAGAGTTATAGTGAATTTGAATTGAAATATTGTAGTTGAAGATAATTTGTTCTCATGAAGAATTGAGATTCCGAGTGGTAAATATAAAATTATATTAAAGTCTCATTAAAGTTTTAAGAGTGAGATTAAAGTTAAATGTTCATTAAGAACATTATTGGATATAATTCTGGGATCTCTTATCGTGGTAAATTCTGCGTGATCGTTATTTAATGAATTGATTAATTAGATTATTAATTAATTGAGTTAAATTAAAAGATATTATATTTAAAACCTCATAATGTTATAATTGAGATTTGTTAATAAGTCTTCGATTTTAATTGAGAAAGTTATTCAAATAAAGAAAGTTATTTATAAAAATGGCTACTGGTTCTTTTACGTCTCCTAATTATTATAGTTCTCAAAGTGAGGTCCCCAGAGACCATTACATCTTGACTAGTGCTTTTTCAGGTTACAAATATACTAATATATTCTTCTAGAGATGAAAATATTCTCTAATTCTGATTCAATTCAAAACATCAAAAAAAAAGAGTCAATTTTTTTCAACAAAATTATATTCATCTCAAGAATTAGTTTTTTCTTGTAAATTTACTCTAGAATTTTAAAAAAAGCAGGTTCTAAAATTCACTTAGGTCATTCAAATAGCACTTTGTTTTATAACAGATAGATTGCTGAATTTCGACATTTTAAAGTTAAATCGAATGTTAATTAAATTCAATTTATAAATTTGTATTAATGAAATAATCAAACATGCAACATAACAAGCACCACAAATTATGTAATATATCTGACTCGATTATATATGAACATATATAAAATGCCAGTTATGTGGTTTATAAGAAATTCTTGCAATTGAGAAATCAAAAATCAATATAAAGAGATAAAGCAATATTCAATGAAATAAAAGATTTAGATATTCATTAAATTTAGAAAAATCTAAATTTTGAATGCTTTCTTTGAACATTTAAAAACATTATTCATTCACACACACATATATATCTTTCTATCAAATAATAATTAATTAATAAAGGAAATGATGGATATATTAAATGTCCTACAAATCAGAGGAATCTTGTGAATTTTGAAATAAAAAATCAAGAACAAAGAACCAAAGAAAGTTCACTTGACCAAAATGGAAAACAATTATATTTTCTAAAGCTGTTACTGACTTAGGGCAGTGAGGTAGGGTTAAGCTTGCTTTATAGGATCGTAACCTTCCCCTTCAGCAGATAGTTTATACGTGATAGTGCAAGAAAAATTAATGAATATAAACCATGATTGAAAAAGACTTAGGTCTATACATATACATACATATATATATATATATATATATATATATATATCAAATTCTCTGTCATCTGGGGTGAAAGATAAAAGTGTTTGATTCCAGAAAGTAAAGACTTTGAATTCGGCTGTTTTTCTGATCACTTAAAAATTCTATAATGTCTTTCATCAATTCCTTACTAAGCATCTCGATGACATTGGTAATTAAAACACAACGGAATTAATAATTTCTTTATTAGAATATAGTTTTAATAGAAATTAATGCTGGCATATTTATTGATTATAATTTATTGCTGACTTTGGTTTTGTATCAAAACTAAATTTAGCTTGGAAAACTTTGTTTAATCCTAAACTTTCTATCTTGCTTATATTCTTTTTAAGCGAGTTTTTAATTATTTTTTTTATGAAATTAGGTATAAATCTTCCCTAACTTTAAAAACTACATTTGCGTTGTGTTGTTATTTCTGAATTTTGGAAGAGTTTTTCTGGAGGTTTTAAATTAGAAACTAAAAAATTAAGAAGGAAAAATAAATGAATCAAATCAATTTAAATCAGCAACAAAAATCACCTGTGAATCCTCATTTTCTAGTTCAAGCGTGTGATTTGTGGAAAAAAGATGCGTAAGCTTAAGTTTTTAAATTTTGCCTGAATGCTTTTCTGGTGTACAAGCGTTCAAGCTTAAATTAGACTAATTTTTTTCGAAATGAAATTCCTTTAAGTATGTATTTTTTTATTGGTAATTTTGATAAAAACCGTAAGTTTCTAAATAAGTAGTTAAAAATGTTTACATTGAAAATTCTTTCGTATTACCAGTGCATTTTGAAGTGCACTGATAATCCACGTTTTAATTAAATATTTCATTAAGTTGAATTGTGTGTAAGTTTTATTCTTTCAAAAACTAATCAGAAGAAACATTTTAAAATTAAACAGGTAATGTTTTAAAAAAATACATTCGGGGATGGAGAAGCTATAAACTGCATAAATACAGAAAACAAATAGTTTTATTCTTAGTTATTTAATACCTGATAAAAAAGAAAGATATTTAAATTTTAAAGTTGAATGTTTTAAAATTATGCTTGTAAAGTTTATTGGTATAAACAAGGAAAAAAACACGATCCCATACTTTGTATGATTCAGCTCTAAAATCTTTTCATGCAGAAAATAGATTATTTGCGCTCTTATTCTCGCATTTCTTATAATTAAAAAAAATTCTACGCTGTTTGAAAAAAGCAAAAAATCTTGTTTTTATAACTAACACGGAAAGTAATACATAAAATTATGTATCCTCGTAAGGATATCGTGGACATAATCACACCTTTATAAATATATGAAAAAATTTGGCTGAAATTTGGCATTTTTAAACTGAATCAGGACATTTTGGAATGTAATCAATTTGTTTCATGTTTACAGTTGTTGAATGAATTGACGAGGAAACAAGTTATTTTTCTGTAAAATCACATTTATTTGACGATCACAAGGAGAATACTCGAACGAAGACGCACAAACAATACAAAAGACAAAAACTTTTTTTGTTTGTCCTATAAATCTTACCTATTTATATTGATGGTTAACCGGAAGCTATTAAAATCATATGATGTCTGGCAGAGTCTTTTCTGATTGGTCCAGATGCTCGAGTGATGCAAGATTGCATCGTCCTTAATTTAAAAACACTGAACTTTAAATTTTGGAAAGATAAAATTATGGTTATAGACCGTTAGGTGGGTAAACTAGAAATAAATTATCACACGGAGTCTTGGAGGGCTCAGAACCATTGTAGATTAAAATCCCTCAAGGGAAAATAACAGGAATTATTACATATATATAATATTACATATATATTACATGAATTATTACATACATATACAGTGAAAATCCCTTAACACGAAATTGATGGGACTGAAATATTTTTTCGCGTTAAAGGATATTTGCAAAAACATATATTCAAAAAAATTAAGTTTATTAAAATACATTTTTTATAGATATGTTTTTATGCATGTATTTAATAAATATCAATGAAACAAAAACATTTACAAGAACTTGATGAAATTTAATGCACAATTTTCAATTTTTTCTTTACGCATTGTCTTTTTCAGCACCAAATTGTCAACAAATTGTTCAATGCTTTCCACTTTGTAATTCATTTCACCATTGGAATGTGCGTCTAAAAACTCCGTATACTTTTCATAATGTTCCTAATTTCTGATGACGTGAGAATAGAAGATGCATTATTCATTTCATTTTCGTCATCGGAATCTGCATCAATGATATTTTCTGAGCTTTGAACAAACTCCAAAATATCTTTGTCCGCCATAATTGGGGCCTGTACACACATTGTTATCGTCTATTGCAACTCATTCTTCCGATGATACAGTAGAACAGTCCGATCCGGCTGGTGTGTTCCGTATTTTGTTCATTTTCAGAAGGGAAATCTTTTCGTGTTAAGTGATTTTGATTTCGTGTTAAGAGAAAAAAATGCATGGAAAATGCGTAGCAGTTTATCGGGACTACTGTATTGTTTCGAGTTAACCGATATTTCACCTTAAGCGGTTTCGCGTTAAACCAAATTTCACTGTAAACAGGCGCTAAATTTTTTTATTATCTTCCAACCATTATAATTGTTAGAAAATAAATAAAAGTATAAGATACTAAAATTGCAGAATGTAATGATTTCACTCAATTAACGCTATAAAATTGTTTCTTGCTGAAACCTCAAAAGCGATTTCCATTATTTTTCCCTCGACTATAGTTAACTTTAAAAAAATTACTTTCAGCAGATAGTTATTTGGGATCAACAACTACTCATCTTACTTTCGGCTTCTAACTTAGTTGAACTTTTGTAGATAAAAAATAAATTTCGTTTTCTCATAGCATTTTTAAGTGTAGAAGTTCTTATTTAATTCATTTAAAATTCTCTTAATTCCTTGTTTAAAATTTTAAAAGTTCCTTCTAAAAAAAACTTAGTTCTTAAAAATCATTTAATTCTTATTTAAAGGTTGAATTCGTCGTTTCATCAAAGAAACATTTCTATCTATATTTTGAGTTCTGTGACTTGAAGTATATATATATATATATATATATATATATATATATATATATATATATATATGTGTGTGTGTGTTTTTTCTTATTGCCTGTTTATTTTAATTGATAAAAATTGTCCCTTTCAACATTTGTCTCAATTTTTTTTTCATAAAGTTTTATTACCTTATTTATCCAAACATATTTGCGTGCATTTTACGGGGGAAAAAAAGATTAAAAGAAAATTATTCAATAATAGAATCACGGGAGCTTCCATTTTAAATTTATCATTATGTTATTTGCATATTAATTATTCAATTATATTTACTACTTTATAAATGTATTGTAATTCATTAAACTTGAATTTTAAATTTAAATATATCTTTATTATTATATTCTAATTACAGCTGAATATTATGAATATCCTCGTTTCAAGAAATTTTAAGAATTACATTTTTTGTCAAGTAAAAATACAGAGTTCTGTAAAAACTATATAATACGCACATCTAACACCAGTGCGCAATTGCCTTGCGGTTAGAAACATAAAACACATAAAACATTTTGTAACCTAGGTCACAATACATTATTCTTATTTATAGAGTAAATTTTACTATTTGTTTACTGTCATGAATTAAGTAGCTTAAATTATGTTTATTAAATTTCAAAAACATGTTATCCTTTTCTCATCTTTCATGAAATATGGCTTTGTTATCAAAACGGGATGAAATTAGTTAAAATTCATATCCCATATTATGGAAGACAAATTACCAAAGAGAAATCAAAACTATAATCATATTTTGGTTTAGAACAGAATCAAGTTGCACCCCATTTTAACGAATGGAACAAACATTAAACATTTTTTTTTTCATTTGAGAGTTTTTTTAGATCTGGACTATGTTCTAAATAGAAATTTTAGTAAACATCATCCTTTTATTAAATTAGAAGTCGAGCTAATTTATTTATGAAAATAAAAACTTCTTAGAATGTCAAGAATTTTTTTTTTTTTTTACCTTGTTCAAATTTTTGAGTGGTTTAATTTTAGATATCAGGTGTCCGAAGTGTTGTAAAATAGCATAGTATCAAGGTGTCATTGACCTTCCTTTCGCATATGCGGCTAGATTAAAAACCTATTTTTAAGCACATACACATTTATATGACTATTGTGAGAGAAAATGAGTGTATTATATTTAGCTTTAAATAATACTTTTCATCTTGTTAGCTTTAAAATATCAACTACAAAATGTACTCTTTAAATCGAATAAAAACATTTATAAAACAAACTATATTTTACGTAAATTAACGTATAAAATTTTAAATCACAGGAAATTAAATCAGAGTTTTTTTTAATTTGCTCCGTAAGAATTTTTTTTTTTCAATTTTGTTTCCATATATGCAAAAGGAAAGAATTTACGAAGAAAACTAAATAAATCAAATTTGTTGATAATTATATATAAATACATTATGATTTAGGCGGAATAAATGTAGCGAGATTGAATAACTAACTTATTTTCAACAGCATTTTGAATACTTTTTTGTGTTTGAAATCAATCTCAATTTAGTGCAAAGGAAAAAAAATGAATGAACAAATATTTCATAGAATGGTACGATAGATACCTAAGTTTATCTAAAATGAGGTTAAAAGCAATTCATATGACAGATCTTTGACAATATAATTACTAAGCTGTTTCTGAAAGTTTTGTCGATTCTGCTTGTGAAAGAAACAGTAAAGAGTTTTCGAAAGAATTATAATTTAACCTTTTTATATAACTACTGCTATTAAAGTTTCAAAGTAATTGTTATTTTAAAATCTGCGTTTTCTATACTCATTATGAATTCTTTAACTTGACATCTCTTCCGTTGTATTTTGAAACATTTTATCAAAGTTTACTTTACGATTATTGAGTTAGAGATTTACCGGTAAGTTATCGAAATATTACAAATTAAAAAAAAGGTGTGAAATTGGTTTTTTAAAAGTTGCTGTGATATTTCTGGTATCTAAAAAGTACTCAAACATTTCTTCAATTTGCGATTGAAAATACGTTTTTGCTATGGAGTGCAACAAATGAATGAAGTGTGTGTATCCTCAAATAAAAAAAAATATTAATCAAGATTTTAACCATCAAAAAGATTTTATGAGCATTTAAAAATAAATCAATAATAAATCTGTGAATAAATAAATAATGTTCCTACATGGTAAATTGAAAATAGCAATACTACTTTTAACTTTTGACCAGATATTATATTCTAATTTTTGATAAATTTTGCAAAAAAAAAACGCAATTTTTGTACATTATTTGTTAAAAAAGCCATTAAGATAATAATGGGAAAATAAATACACTGTAATTTATGGAAAAAATTCTAATAGAAGATGCTATTCTTTAAATCAGGGGTCGGTAAACTTCGGCACGCAGTACATGAGTCTCAGAGGCTCCTGCACTACTCTACACATTTATCAATTGTTGAGTGGATGGATGGATGTTGACAAATTTGTAATGGACCTTATTTAAAAAGCATCTTCAAAATTATGTACATTTACGAAAAAATCTGAAACATAACTCACAAGATAAATTTACAGTTATTTTGTAAATTATTGAATGTTATTGCAGGAGAGATTTAATTGTATGAAGAAAGAAAATTGCATGTACCTTGCTTTCTGATTTTGGTTCCACATATAAAAAAAATCTTTCCACGTATGAAAAATACTTCGAGGCCGCAAAGAAATTGTTTAACAACTGCATGCTCAGAATCGTGTCAAATTGAAAGTCACACATTACACCCCTGATTTTGCGATAGGAAAGTTAAACGATCCAAGCACTAGGTTCGCATTAAAATTTTAATTTAACTGTAATGAAGGGAAATACTTATATTTTATTTTGTCCATTTTTTCTTATTTTAAAAAAATGCATATATTAAAAAATACATAATATATGTACAATTTTAATTTTTTTTGTTGAAGAAATAGATATATTTTATGTTGCTGATTTTTATATTAAGAAATATATTTAAATGATGAAAAATTAATACAAAAAACCCCCTTTAAATATCTAAATTATATTGACCTATGTTCTCTAACTCTGCATGCATTATCGCGGGCATTGAATTGCTTAAAAAACGTCATATTTTGTGGCCCGCTGAATCATATTGGTAGATTTGCTTGACAAGCTACAGCTAAAAGGTTGCCGACCCCTGATTTAAATGGTTTATTTGATTATTAATATGACTGCGATGATTTAACGATAAATGATTGAAGCAACGGAAAACAATTAGTAATAAATACAAAGTTATCTGATATATTAGCAATAAAAACGTTCAAACAATAAAAAAGTTCCAATTGAAAAAAATCCAATCAAATCCCTTTTATTAAAAAAATTTGAAACATTTGCCATGCAATTAATTGTAATAATACTTATGAATCTGTTACCTAAAAAATTATTTGCTTTCTGATGAACTTCAAAATAAAAAAAAAGTTGACTTAGAAATGTTTCCAAAATGTTTAAAATTATCGCACTTTTGATCAACTTTCTAAGTTATTCAAAACGCTGAAAAAAGTACACTTTACATGCATTTAAGTCATAGTAAACTATCTTAATAACGCATCTGAATCTCAAAATATGTATCACTGAGTAAATCGTATTTTCAGTTTTATTTATGTCACACTTGAAAGTTTAATTGGATACTACACAGAAATTTCGAAACTAAAACATACAATGGACTCCAGGAATAAGCCTGCAAAGGTAATATTCTGATTCCTTGGTTGATTACTACTTAGAGAAATGTTGTATACATTTTAGTAGTGTTAAAAGAGAGAAAACTTAAAACTCTTTCTTGAGTTAACGTTATGTGTTTGCGGAGAAACTGAGATTAATCGGTTATTTTTTGTACTGTGCAAACATTTTCCGGAATATCTGGATGCTGTTTATAACTTTATCAATAAACTAAATGTAAATTATACAGATGAATTTTTTTACGTTTAAGATTTCCTTTGATTTCTGTATAGTTAATAAAACAGGTCTTAAAAAAACCTGCAACCAAATAAATTACGGTAAAATCCAGTGCATAACGCTCACTTTTAACACAAAGCATAAGATTGAAATCTCCAGGTATAAATATGAGAGCTTTAAAAATAAAAAAAACATGCACATAGAAAAAAATGAGACTTCTATACATATCAAAATACTTGTTTATTTAAAAGAAATTACATTCTTTATGAACTTAAAAGGTTGTAGTTCTAGAAGTATACTATTTTTTTTCTAAGGCTTGGAATAATACCCTGAATGAATGATTTCAAAACATACGTACATGCGCACGTACATTTCAGGTTTCTTCGCGAAAAAGAGGGTTCGCGTTATGCGGCGAATACACCTAAAAAATGAAAACTGCAGCTTGAAAATAAAGGTGCGCGTTACACGCTCAATTTTACGGTAATTCTGTGATAATACGCGGATTTTTGCTGGAAAAGAGAGTAAAATTTAATAAAATATCCCATTTAATCAGTTTACTGGAAGTAATGGTAATATTTTAAAGTTTTTTGAGTTCATTATTAATTGAAGTCATTAAAGTTATATATATATATATATATATATAGAGAGAGAGAGAGAGAGAGAGAGTAAAATGTTTTTTTCCGCATAAACATGTTTGCTCAAGTTACTTCAAAACACCAGGCTAAAAAATTATTTCAGGGCTATTTAAAAATTTTAATTTCGAAAATTAAACTTTAAACGCATATCTTAAGTGATTAGAAATTCTGAGAAAGAATTGAAAAGGTGCTGATTTAATTTCGTTTTGTTTTCATCTGTACAGCACATATACAAAAATGTTTATCGATGAACTTAGTACTTTTTGACAAGTTGTATGGGTACATTTGATACAAGTAGCGAGAAATTTTGATATTTAATCTCATTTCATGTAATTGCGGAATAGATTAATTTTTGCGTATGACCAATTTTAATTTTAATAATCTTAATTCGCATTCAGTCACCGTAGATTAAAATTGAGAAAGTAGTTAATCGTTGTAAAAGAAAATCTCAAGTTTTCCAGCACGTTATGTAATATACACTCTGTCGCAAAAAAATATATGCACACAGAAGAAATTGAGCTACATTCACGAAATTTGGTATGCATGTAGTGTATATGAAAATAAACAAATGATTAAAAATTCAGAACAAAATATCATTTTATTAAGCGGTTACAGCTTGCAAAAGGTTAAAAATCAGTAAGTAGTAAAGCCACCTCTGGCAGCTATACAAGCCGAAATTCGGCGTGGCATCGATTCAATTAGATCACTTATGACCCCCTGTGGAAGATCCTGCCATAGTCTTTGCATCTGCACAGTTAATTCTCCTGTATCTCGGGACGGCTGCAGTTGCCTTCCCAGCGTGTCCCAGACATGCTCTATTGGCGAAAGATCTGGTGACCTGGCAGGCCATGGTAGGACGTCATATCCTGGAAGACATTGTTGGGAGAGTAGCGCAGTATGTGGACGAGCATTATCCTGTTGATAAAGGGCACCTGGGCGACTTGATAGCATGGGTAGCACAATCGGCGTTAAAATATCGTCCACGTATCTGCGAGCTGTCAAAGTGCCTTGAAGGACCCCTAAAGATGATCGTGTGTCCCAAGAAATTGCTCCCCACACTGTCACACCTTGTGAAATTGCTGTATGCAGCTCGACAATAAATGCCGGATCGGACCGCTGGCCGGTGCGCCTCCAGACACGTGTGCGGTGGTCATCAGCACTGAGACTGAATCGGGATTCATCACTGAAGATGACACGTCTCCAGTCTATCACACTCCAAGTTGCCCGAGGTCGGCAAAAATCCAGTCGACACTGCCTATGATGCGGGGTCAGTGGTAAGCGTCTTAGCGGACGTCGGCTCCTCAAGCCAACTTCGGTCAGTCGTCTCCTTATGGTTTCTCTTGATGGCACTGAATGTCTGGAAGGAGGTAAGTGACGTTGAATCGATGCTAGCGACGTTGTTGGTGCCGAATTGGCCACTCTTCTGATTGCACGATCCTCGCGATCATTTGTGTTCCTGGGACGTCCTGACCCTCCGCGACGGTACACTCTACCTTCTGTGATCCACTGTTGCCAACACCGAGCAACTACCATATCGCTCCGACCGAGGTGGCGGCCGATACGTCTATTCGACCAACCTGCTTCTCTGAGGCCTATTATACGGCCCCTATCAAAGTCCGTCAGCTGCTCGTACTGCCGCCGGTTACGTCTTAGAGGCATCCTAAGTCTCAATATCGTCTATCAAAGTCATCAGATTCGTTTGGATAGCCGTACGGCGCTCGTACTCATGCTTTTAAACTCTCCCAGTTGCGCAACTAATATGCGCATAGCACACTTAGCCTTGTCTTATTGGCTTCGAAATTTTAATCATTTGCATATCTCTTACCAGACTACATTCTTGCCGAGTTTCGTGATTGTAGCTTGATTTCTTCTGGGTGCATATATTTTTTTGCGACAGAGTGTATATACACAATGTGAAAAATCGCTTAAGGTATCCGACTACGTTCGGAACCGTGATTTTAAAAAAGTGCATACATGGATAATTTTCATGATATTTAGTGTCACTCAGATTAGAAAACATGCAGAAAAATGTTTTAAGGACATTTTGACAAAAAAAAATTAAATACAATATTTCGGCAAAAAATTAACTTAGAATAATCTTTTTTCAAAATAGTCTCTTTTTGTCACAAATGCTTCAATTATAATAATATTTTGCCTGTATATAGCTCAGACATCTCTATAGAGGCTCAACTAGAATTTTTGAAAAATTCACATTATTTTCAGAGTTTCCACCAATTGAAATAGTTATTGGCGTTTTTTTCTAAACATTGCTCCCCTCTGTTGTTGTAAAATATGAATAAACCCTCGTCTAAGTTATATATTTCAAAAATTCTAGTTGAGCCTCTGTAGAGAGGTCTGAGCTATATATACAGGCAAAATATTATTATAATAGATCCATTTTTCACAAAAGGAGAACATTTCGAAAAATGATTATTCTAAGTTAATTTTTTTGCCAAAATATTATATTTAAATAAACTTTTTGTCAAAATGTTCTTAAAACAATTTTATGCATATATTATAATCTAAGTGACACTAAATATCATGAAAAATATCCATTTATGCGCTTTTGCAAATCACGGTTCCGAACGTAGTCGGATACCTTAACACGAAATTGAGAGGACTGAAATATCGTTCCTTGTTAAAGAATATTGCACAAAAAGAAAAACATTCAACAAAATTAAGTTTATACGAGCATATTTTATTTACAAAGGATGATTACATGCATGATACATGATGGTTTATATGATTACATACATGATACATGATGATTTTATATGATAATATACATTTTATTTATATGTATATATGCATGTATTTAACAAAAATAATGAAAGAAAAACATTAAGAAGAATTTAATGAAATTGAATACAAAATTTTCAAGGCTTTCGGGAAAAAAAATTTGTTCAGTTTTTGGAAAATAATCTGATATTTTATTTAGTGTTGTGTCTCTTAGCGTCAAATTGTCAAAAAACTGTTCGTTGACGTCCATTTTGTTATTCATTTCACTCTTGGAATGTGCGTCTAAACAAATACGCATACTTTTCATGATATTCCTCATTTCGGATGACGAAGGAACAGGAGTTACATTATTCATTTTATTTTTGTCATCGGAATTTTTCTCATTGATATATTTTAAGTTTTTGATAAAATCCAAATTGACTTTGTATACCATAATCGTGCTGTGCACACATTATCATCATCTACTACAAGGAATTCTTCCGACGATTTAGTAGGACAGTCTAATAACGCAGAGAAGTAATTTGAAACTACCTCTCTTTCATTTCACATCCCTCTTTCTTACCCCTCTGTTGTTTTTCTGGATTTGGTTTATTTCCAGAAGGGAAACATTTTAGTGTTAAGTGATTTTCGTTTCGTGTTAAGAGAAAAAAACATGAAAATGTATAGTAGTTCTTCGGGACCTCTGTATTATTTTGTGTTAACCGATATTTCATCTTAAGCGTTTTCACGTTTAACGCAATTCACTGTATAAGGATGATTCTTGTGAAATAAAATTTCCCATCGACTTTTTTTTCGAAACATGGAGACTTAATTCTCATGATGCATATAGCAAAAGTAAAATGGAAATTTAAATTCCATTAGAAAAATTATCTTATTCATTCATTCTAAAGATTTATTTACTTACACAGCGAGTGTAATTTACGAAATGCTCATGATGGTTTCGTCATAAGACCTTGAGATGAATAGACAATTTAGTTCAGGAAAAATACTCCCAAAGCTAATGAATGAAATCCATTATTTATTCGAGAATGTCTTGGGAATATTGAAAACGCCGCAAAAAGCTTTCAGGGCTCAAGGTGTTTTGTATCACATATTATATGCAATTTTAGAATTAGATAATTTGCTAAATAACGAAACAATAATATATCTTTGTGACTCTTTCCCTAGAGAAAAATTCAGATTTTATGTATTTTAATCGTTATTTTGCATCATATATATGGTTAATTATAAAAATATTATAGAATACAGTAATACCCCTCAACTTACGCTACTCCGACTTGGGCGAATTCAGAGTCATGCGATTTTCAAATCTTGTTGATTTTGTCTCCCCACACCCCTTTTTTTTCTCGCTCTTTTTTTTTTCACTGAAACACAATCAGATAAATTTAGGATCGGATAGTGGTGACGTTTAAAATTAATGAACTCATAGAAGTGTATGAGCAGGAACAAGACATTGAAGAACGATTTCCGGCACACCGGGCCTTTTTAAGTGGCCCTGTGATGACCCATTGCTCTGAGAAATTCCCTTATTTAAGAAAATTGTACAAAAAATTTGGTGGGAAATTCTTTGTCAAGAGCTAGACAACAGCAGTAGTGGTTGGAATTAACTTTTAACTATCTTTCATATCTTGCAAGCGAAAAATATTCGAAGAAAATATATCGTTTCAAGACGATTGGGAAGTTGACTATTTTGTAGTGAAAAAAAATGGATCAGTAATTGTTTGATTTGTCATGAAAGTGCTGTATTTAAAAAATACCAATAAACAGTAACCATTCATCGGCACTTTTCCTCGAAGATCTGTTTCAAGAGGTGATAAATAGACTTTTTCTTGAATAATCCTTGCAACAGTAACAAAGTGTTTTGTCAGTCGTAATATCACAGTGGTAACAAAGACATCCTATGAAGTATGTTAGATTATTAGTTACCATACGAAACCGTTTACCGATGCATAAATTGTGAAGTGTTTCTTAAATGCTTCTAATTTAGTATTAGTAACAAAAATAAAAAAAATATAAAAAAATAATAATTAAAAAAAAGCAAAACAGGAATTATAATACTATAATCATTTTTCCACATTTTAAATTTCCAATGTTATTTGAATCTTAAAGCATTTCTCCTCCCCCATTTATCCTCATGTTGTGGCCCCCGTGAAATAACTAGCATATGTGAGTGGCCCGCGTGAAATAGTTGACATATGTATGAGGCCCAGCAGAAAAAAGGTTAAGTATCCCTGAGTTAGACCCAGTTCAATCAGATGACGGTTGGGAATTTGACAGAAGACCTCAGTTTAATTGAAGAGGGGTTAAAAATTTTAAAAAATACAGATTCCAAGGAAAATCGTACTTTTTCAACAAAACAAGGAATACAAAAAATATTAACATGCTACGAGGAAATTTACGGAAGAAGAAACAATCTTTGAGCCGGCAGATTACTATGTTAGGTTTTATGAAGCTTTCTACATCAAAATAACTTCGGTTTGCAAGTCGTATTTGTGTTTTATCTAAGACTTTACTAAACAATTTTAACTTAATTATTATTTTCTTTCATATTCGGTTCTAACTAAAAATAATTGACATGTATTTATGTGCGAAATCATACCCCGACTTAGGGAAATTTGACCTAAGCGATAATCCCTCTGTTAATAAGGAATTAATGTAAGTAATAAGTCGCAGCTAAAGCATTAGACGCTGAATATATCTTAAAAATTGAAACTTGACTAGCAATTTTCACTCACGCATGTAATCTTAAAGTTCAGACCATTTTAATGGAAAGAAATTTTTAAGTGATCATGATATGTCTTTTTAAGTGACCCCCTTTAATAATTACAAGATAAGTGGCTTACTCGAGATTGGAAGTTTTATGACAAGAATTATAGTAACGTAATCAGAATTTTTTTAAATTTTGCTCTTGAGAGGACACGTAAACAATTCACGGAACATTTTCAATTTCGCGTGTTGCTTCTGCACGATGTTTTTTTGTTTCTAAATACGTAAATGCTAACCGCTTTACTGATTATCCCGAGTTATCTCGGATTCATATATACTACAAGTTATTACTATCCCGAGTTATCTCGGATTCATATATACTACAAATTATTACTATTCCGAGTTATTTTAGGTTCGTATATTTTGTAGATCATTATTATTCTGAATTATTTCAGGTTCGTATATATTGTAATTCATTATTATATTGAATTATTTCAGATCTTAGCATTTGTTGAAACGATTTGTTTCATCACGTTTTTACTCGGTCAGAAGTTTATTATGAAAGTTGACCAGCTGTTTATTTTTACACACAGAAAAAGAGGGGAAAGAATTATAAGAAGGTTTTCTTCCATTTATTGGATTTGGGGAATTCCTACATTTTGTGCTGTAAATCAGGAGGGGGCTCACATTCCCCCAAATCAATTTAAAATAGAACTTGTTGGAAAAGTAATTGTATAAAATCATTGTAACAATTTTCTGTCTCATCAGGAAGACCCAGCATTAGTCTTTTGTCCTTCAGGTTTACCTCAAAGCATTTAACACCCATGTCATTTTTGCTACTCATAAAAAAAACAATTCTAACGAGACATTTCACGTTGAAGAGATTCCAGAGAAAGTTCTCAGTAAGAAAAGATACCAGATTCCAGCTTACCAGATTCCAGAATGCCAAACAAACCTACAAAGGATAATATTATTAGTAAACTGTTAAAACTAAATGCTTTCACACTTGTAAAAAATTAAAAAAATCATCTTAAAACCTGCATATTGTGTTTTTTTATTTCCTTATACTTAATAACGGCTGAGTGAAGTGGTTGGTTTGTCGCTGTCCTTCCGCACTCAAGTTTGCTGGCTCGACCCCGGCTCAAGTTGGTGGACTTTCATGATGCAGAAAATTGACAGTGGCCATGTCGTATGATTATACGGCATGTAAAAGATTACTAGAGTGTATGTTTGGCTTGGATGCTCTCGGCAAAATTAAGTTCGATTACAGGTTTGCATCGTCAGAGCTCAGGTGCCTCCCTCTAGGAAGAAAATTGGGAGTCAAAATCGCCTGCGGCAATTGGTATCCACCTATATGGTGCCGCACTATAAAGAGATACCGGCTTCCGGGAAAGTACAAAGTCTACAATGATAAAACATCAATCCACAGCCCATTAGAAATAAAAAATAATAATAGAATTAATAATATGATGATTCTTTTTTAATTTTTTAAAAAAAATACTTACATAGTAAATAAAAAGTTAAGATGGTACATACCATATATAACACGGAAGAAAGCACTCTTCTAAATATTAAAGAAAATGCTACACTATAAATATCGAAGATAAAAAACAGATATGTAATGATGTAACGTCAATAGAACTATTCTCAATATAACTAATTAATATAGAATACTATCTTCATCTGAGATCTGTGTTCAAACACCTCATAATTTAAAATCGATCTCATTCTTAATATTTTATATGATTTAATTATTCGTATAGGAAACATAACTAGAATAAAATATTCAATTTAATGAACCGTAAAATCCGGCGTATAAAGCTCACCTCTACTTTCCAGCTGCAACTTTTAATTTTTAGTACATTCGCCGTATAACTCGCACCCCCTTTTTAAAAAAGAAACCTGAATGTAGGTGCTCAATGATATTGTTTCGAAGTCATCTATTCCAGGTATTATCCCAAGTTTAAGAAAGAATAGTATATTTCTAGAACCACAATTCTTTAAGTTCATAAGTAATGTCATTCATAAGTACTGTTCATAAGTAATGTTATTTATTCTTAAATAAACAGTATTCTGATCTATGTAGAGAAGTCTAATATTTATCTCTATACTCATCTTTTTTATTTTTAATCCTCTCACTTTTACATCCGGCGTATAACGTGCACCCTTAAATTTTGATCTTATTTTGTGTGTTGAAAGTGCGCGTTATACGCCGGATTTTACGGTATTTGCATTTTAACTTGATAGTAAATATCATTAATGCTCAAAATATTAGCAAATAAAAAAGCGGAAATGTACACCAATAGAAAAAAAAACTTGGCATACATCTGTGTGAATGCTTTAGTAAAATAAAGATAAATATAAATATAAAAAGTTTTAGGAAATGTGTCAAGAAAGAAGCAGACAAGTATTCTAATAAATCAAAAATATCCAAATAAAATGAATGACTGTTATTAATCACAGAATTTTTGCACACTATATCTTTTTAAATTAATGCAATGGTGATTATTAAATTATAGGGCATATTATTCAATTAAGTGGACTGATAAGTAATTACTCAGCTAATTTAATCATTTAATGTGATAGAATAATATGACTGTAGGTTATTGACCCTGATTGGTCGTTTAAAGTACTGAAGTGATTCTCTTAATTGCACGTTGTATTAAGCTGCAACATCACATACTTTTCAATGCGGAAAGATTTTTTTTCATTCAAATTAAGTTCATTTGTAATTAAATTTGATCTAGAGTTGAAATACTACAACTATATTTTTAAAAGAAGACAATGTACAGAAAAGTCTTGAAATTCTAATTATAATACAGAGTGTTTTTTTTCCAGGTATAGAAGTTTAAGTTGGTATTACTTTCCAAGATGGCGACCGATTTAACAGCTGTCAAGTGATTTATTCTCAGTTTGGTTTGGCAATTCATCATGAATAGACTCACGCCTGAACAACGCTTTCAAATTGTGCAATTTTATTTCGAAAATATAATGGTCGATTTTCATAAGCGAATTTTGTTTAGTGATGAAGCGCACTTCTGGTTGAATGGCTACGTCAACAAACAAAACTGCCGCATTTGGAGTGAAGCTAATCCACAAGTGTATGTCGAAACACCGTTACATCCAGAAAAACTGACTGTTTGGTGCGCTTTATGGGCTGGTGGAATCCTTCTTCAAAAACGATGAAGGCCACAACGTTACAGTCAATGGTGATCGGTATAGAGCCATGATTACTAACTTTTTCATTCCTGAATTGAACAATCATGATGTCCAAGAGCTGTGGCTCCAACAAGACGGCGCAACATGCCACACAGCTCGTGCCACAATCAATTTATTGAAAGACACGTTTGGTGACCGCCTAATTTCACGTTTTGGACCTGTGAATTGGCCTCCAAGATCTTGCGATTTAACACCGCTAGACTATTTTCTGTGGGGCTATGTAAAGTCATTGGTCTATGCGGATAAGCCACAAACGCTTGACCATTTGGAAGACAACATTCGCCGTGTTATTGCCGATATACGGCCACAAATGTTGGAAAAAGTCATCGAAAATTGGACGTCCAGATTGGACTACATCCGAGCCAGCCGTGGCAGTCCTATGCCAGAAATCATATTTAAAATGTAATGCCACAAGATTATCTTTCGAATAAAAAAAATCATGTCAATTGAATAATACATCGTTGTTTTATTGCAATTTAAAGTTCTATACCTCTAAAAAAACACCCTTTATTTCGTTAATAGCAGCTGAGAGTAAGCGCTCGAACTTTGACCTTGATTTTATTTCGTGATATTTCTGAAATTAATGAGAAAAGAATTTCGTAAAAAAACTTTTGTAATTACAACTCTTTAGAAGCTTTACATTTCTACACTCTTAGTGTGAAAGTTTTCTATACATTGTTTAAGAGAACATAAAATAAGCCTTTTTCTATATAAAAAGTAAGTGAAAATATACATACATACGTGTAATAACACAAACACATAAATATATATATATATACATATATAAATATGTATATAGTCTAATTCTCTACAGACAATGAAAGCCCCGTCACAAAATCTGTGCTCACTTTGGTGTGTTGCGGAAGTCTGAAGAGTGGGGTGCCACTTAAGTGTTATCCTCGTTACTCTCTCTCTCTCGGCCGAGGTCAGTCCACAATAGCCCTATGATACAACATTACTTAACGCCACGAAATTAAAATTTATATGGTTTTCCATCTCATGTACTATTGCAAACTAAAATGCGTTTAACTTACACTTAAAAAAACATAAAAACGTAACATTAATTTTGGTTCCATGGGATTTACAAACACAGTAACTTGGTGACAAAGAGAGTAACAGTTTAATGGTAGGAAGGTCATGGGTTCATTTTTTAATTTTGTACACAGCACGTTAAGCAGCGTGGTTTGTAATTAGGAAGAGTAAGATGTTGATTCATTTTTATTTTTATCATTTATCTGTGGTTCCTAATTACAATATTCGCCACTGATATCTCTCCGTGAAACAAGTTAAATATTCATGCTACAAAACATTGTGTTATTCGCGCGTACGATGTTCTTGTAGAATATAATAAATGTTACCAATCTTATGATTTTCTTTGAAACTCATTTTTTAGTCGTACATTGATTGCAGCTGTTTAACGTAAATACTTATTATAAGTAAGTATATTTATTCAGTATTCATAAAACAAAAAAATTACTATTTTTCAGAAATAAAAATTAAATTCTAATGAATTTACTTGTTATTTGTTTTGTTTTACGCCTCTTGTTCAATTACATTTATCTTTTACTTTTACTGTAGCATGAATTTTTTGCATCTTTCTTATTATTTTCATATAACTGCGTGTTTAAAATAGTTCAAAAAGAATATGCTAATTGTCTTGTAAAGACGGTGTTATTACAACAGTTTATTGTAAAATAATAATGAAATTTTTTTGGTTAAAATGGGGAAGACAGGGGGGCAAGATAACGAATGTCTTAATTTTTCCATTTTCCGCAATGTGGCAGGATCAACCGAATACTACTGGCTGTCCTATTAGCCGTTCGTTAAACAATAGTATAGAGAAGCTGAAATCACCTTTTTTGTGTTGGTTGTGAAGTTTTGATTGTTTACCGCTGCCACGATACAACTTTTCGGCATGTGTAAATAAGCTCTGCTACAGATACTGGTAAGATATATATTATATTTCTTCAACATTTATGAGTAACTTAGTTTAAATACTACTTATTACCACGAATAAATGTCAATTGACTTTCTTCATGGAAATGGAAACGAATATGTTTAAACAAGCAGTCCGAGGCAAGATGACGAACTCTTCATCTTGCCCCGTGTTTGGGAATTTATTAAACTAATTATGTTATAGATTAGGTGAGGCCTCTCCGGAAGAACACCATTGGCATTCCGGAAAAGTCTTTTGTCCATTAAAGAACCTGAGAGCTCTTGTGTGTCCGCTCAAAAATCTAGAGTAAGTAGATTGGAGAGGTCTACTACTGAGTCTATAAGACTCACCCGGACATTTAGCAAAGTACCATGCATGACTGGGTGGAGTTTTAATTTGTCGGTTGAGCTCCAATTTAGAAATTGTGGAAATCTCCGAAAATGTGAGATTCCCTCTTATACTCACACCCTCCACAGCAGCAGTCCTAGCCAAAAAGTCAGCGCTTTTGTTACCCTCTATGCCAACATGCGAAAGGATCCACTGAAAATGTATACTATGTCCTGAAGGAAGATCATGAAGAAGACTCAGTATGTCCAGGCTAGTCTGATCACCAATGTCACCCCAATTAGCGAGATGCTGAATCGAGGCTCGACTGTCAGTCAAAATCCATATTTCCTGGAAACAATCCTTCAACTGAGCAGCACACTGCATGCCCCTCCTGATGGCTATAAGTTCTGATCTAAAAACTGAACAGTAATTCGGGTTTTTAATTTGAAATTCTAAGGCCCCAGAGGGAGTAGGAATGTACATTCCACTTCCCGAAATGCCTTTCTCACCCCTGCTTCCGTCTGTATAGATTTTCAAGGAAGATTGTGGGATTCCATTGATAGTCTCCAGAGCCAGTTGGTTAACTATATATAGGGCCGGTATCTCAGAGCTCTTAGTCACACTAGTCAAAAGCTGATCACGAAAACAAAATTCCATCGAGTTTCAAACCAGTTCCTGTGAAACTCAGAGAGTGAGGTTCCACATCAGAGGAAGGTAAGTTCAATGTCCTTGCGTAGGAAAAGGGGCTGTGTTTCATCAATCGTCTATTGTTAATCTATGCATGTAGGTAGGCAGAAGTCCTGTGTTGTTCATTGTATCTGTATAGCTTGTTAAAATACCTTTTAAGGCTATATAGTCTTCTTTTTGAAAGGGAAGGCAAGTTGCTCTCGAAGAGCACAATGTCGATTTGACAACTGTATCGAAGTCCAGTAATTATTCTGGCAGCACAAAGCTGCACTCTTTCAAGTTTATTTAGATTGGTGTCCGAAGCACAGGAGTAGATTGGGATGCCAAACTCCAACACTGGTCTGATGAGGGAGATAAATGTAGTACGGGGAGTGCTGGCCTCCGCTCCCAAGTCCCGACCAGATATAAATTTGAAAACATTAAGTCTCTTTCTTGCCTTAATCACTTAGCCTTCAATATGTTTGTTGCTTGTAATCTCTTGATCTAAAGTGTATCCGAGGTACTTAGCATTTTTAACGTAACACAACTGGATTCCATTCATGGATATCTTAGGTTGATAGTTGAAAAGATGTCTATTGGTTGAGAAAAAGGTGGTCAGAGAGATATAGAAGCATTAAATATAAGCTTATGGATCTCCGCGAAGGCGTGGGCTTCCTCCATGGCACGGTTGAGTTTAAGCTCATTTTCCCCGACGTCGGAACCGGAAGACCAGACAATGATATGATCAGCGAAAATTCTGACTTCACAGTGTTTAGCTAACACTTTCTCAATACCGGTAATGTAGAGAGAAAACAAAACGGGACTCAACATCGAACCCTGAGGTACACCCTGCCTGATGGGGAAAGGATCAGACAAGCAGTTATTGTATTTTACTCGAATGGATCTATCCCAGAGGAAGTCCGATATCCAGGGAAGGGCTCTGTCTCTTATACTAAAATAATCGTGGAGTTTGGTAATCAAAAGTTGGCGCCAAACTCTGTCAAATTATGTGTGTGTGTGTGTGTGTTATATTAAATCCTGTATCTATTAAATCCTGTAAACGCTTGTTTGTCTGTGTTTTTGTCCGTTCGACCTTGTGCTTCTATTTCTTCTGGGGCTAAGGGGTGCATCGGATCGTGGAATGTGTCGTTCGAAAGGGGGCGACCAGAGAAAGACATTTTTGCCATCCGCTAAGCCCCCCACCCTAGACCCCGAAAGAGAAACCAGTTGAAAATGCCGTGAAAGGGTTTAAAGAATGTGGAATTGAGCTTCATAATTCTCTTGTGTTTAGCGAACATGATTTTGCTGCTGCAAAATGATGTTGTAGGCGATTCAACAGATATTAATAGTGCTAATCCTCAGACTCTGGTAGTAGAAAACCAACATATAAACCCTCCAGAAGAACCAGAACTTATGGCAAATACAGATTACGATGCACCAAAGAAGTCTGTTAGTGTTTTTTTTTATTTCAAACCATTGCCTAAAGCAGGGGTGGCGAACCCTTATGGATCAACGTGCCATTTTTTCGAAAGAAGTGTTTAATGAGGTACAGACCTGCCCCAAAATAATTTTGACTTGTGATTATTGAGAAAATAATAAAACTAAATACTAAGAACACAAAACTCTTTATTTACTACGAAAAAATACCTTTTGCACTGTATAATTGTAAATGTTTTAGTTATACGTATAATTCAAATTAAAGTAACATTAGTGTGAGTTCCGTTGCAGATTTGTGTGTGTGTGGATGACAAATAACATATTAGGATTGTAAGATATTACTTTTAGTAGAATGCATGCTCAATAGGAGTCATCTGCCAATCGGTTTTTAAGCAACTATTTTTGTCTTTGTCATGGTTCGTTTTTTTTTTTTTTTTTGACAAGGAGATTTGCGATTTGTTTCAAAATGCCGTTTTACAGACGATGCTCTGCATACCACTATTTCAGAACTTAAAACACACACCGCTTGTCTCCTTTACTAATAATACCATATTTCTGGATTCATCAAATTTGAAATTCTCTGTTACGCTTACTATCTTGCCCTTTTCTTTGCTGAACTAGCTATGTTAAGTGTAACATTTAAAAATCCTAAATATAATACAATAAACTTAAAAACACAGATGTGTCAATGAAATCGACTATGCTATGTGTAGACAAACTTTGCAATTGTAGTTCACGACGTAACTAAGGCAATAACAAACGAGTTTGCTCCCCGCCGCCCCATGACCGATCACTCGCATTTGTTCGTAATACTTTATAGTGAACCTTGTTATTTTGAAATAAAATGCAAACCATTTCGATCGCTGGCGTGCCCAAAATATTGCGTCGCGTGCCATGAATGGCACGCGTACCAATGGTTCGCCACCCCTGGCCTAAAGCAACACAATGTGAGAAAAAAGAAAACGAAAAAAATGAGCTTAAGCATTTTACAAGCACACCCTTCAAAGAAATGTTAGAACAAAGAGAAATGCAGAAGGAAGAACAGGAAACTTTAAGAAAACAGAAATGAGAAGCTAGTGAAGCTAAAAAGAGATTAAAAAACTCAAACTAAAAAAAAGTTCCTGTAGGCCTAAGTCTATAAAATCCAGGCCAAACAGTCCAGTTGCATCAATTTCAAAGGATGGTGTTATAAGATGTCCTGCTTGTGAAGAAGGATATTGTGACCCTCCAACATAAGAATGGATCCAGTACTGTAAATGCCAAGAGTGGTGGCATGAGGAATGTTCCAGTCATGAAAATGGCATTTTTATTTGTGACCATTGTTAGCTGCACAACTAAACACTTCAACATTACGTTACAATGCATTACACTTAATTTGATGCTTTGTAAGATGTAAAAACACAGTTATCATTTGTTAAACCATGTAACATATTGAAGAGATAAAATCTATTCAACCTTTTTCAGTGTTGTCATCTTGACCCAGTACTCCTGGGGGGCAAGAGGACAATTTGTTAAGGTTCTGAAAAAAATAAAATTATCATTTGTTTTTTTATTTGAAAAATTGAATGGTAATGTATTTAATACACTACACAGGACTACTCTAAAACTTCATGTAAAAATAATCTTTTTTATTCACAAAAATAAATTAAAAAAACAACAAAAACTGTTAACATAGTCATCTTGCCCCGGTCTCCCCTAATCTTTAAGCTTTTTTTTATAATAAGATTAACAGAAAATTCAAGTAGAAATAATTTTATTTAAACAACATAATATTTTTTGTGGAAAAAAATTAGCTCTAGTTCTGAATAAATACAATTTGCTAAAATAATGATTTCAACTAAAACAGAAAGACAAATTTAAACAACCTGTAAGTGATATAGACAATTTTATAAATAAAAAAAAATATTTCCATAATAAACTTATTGTTAAAATAAAGCAGAAAACTTCACACTATGCTTTCTTCTAACTTAAATGTTACAAATATTGCTTTTTGTAGTACAATGGTTTTTTCAAAGCAATTCAATTTTAAGGTAAAATGTTGTTATATATATTTTTTTATATGGGGTAAGTTTTGGCCTCATTTTTTAATAATACCGCACTAGAAATTACACGATTTTTAGAAATATATATACACATTTTTTTATTTCATATGTTTGGAATTCCTTTTTAAAAGAAAAAAATTATATTCTTAATTAATTAAGGAAAATGTGTTTTTGTTAATAAGGCGATTTTCTTGTAAATAGTGAATTTTAGAGTATGAAATAATGACAAATAATTCAATGTTAGAAATGCATAATAGTGCACAGTCTGATTCCAAATTTATTATATATATATTTTTCAAATGTTCTGCTAGTTTTTAAAAATTTTGTTTTAATTGGAACAGGAATTAAATTATTATTTTTCCATGAAAAATCATTCTCAAACAGAAAAAGGTGAAAATTGTGCAAAAGATGTAACAAAAACTTACAAAAATAATGCGAGATACAATCTGTTGTTATTAATAAACACATTGATAGGTTACATGTTATTTAAATTAATACTTGATAAACTGATTAAATAAATAAATAATCTTAAGATATTTGTGTTAGAAACTATTTTGTAAAAAATCCTGAAGTATGAAACATACTGGGACAACTTGATTGGAAAATAATTAAACTTTAAGTAGTAATAAATAATGATTTATTAAATTAACTTAACAAAGCATTTAATAACAAATAAATGTGACAAAATTTCAATCGTAACTATGTATTTTAAAACTTATGCTTTAAAGTATAATTCCATGCACGTTTTCAAACAAGATACAATAAATCGTAGGATTATTTTAAATTAAAGTTGGATATAGAATATAGAAATTCAAAAATTTAAAAATTAGAAAGATAGCTTGGAGTACAAAAATATTTGGCGAAACATATATATAAATATATATCAAGCAAGATAATTTAAAACATAGCACTAATTTTTAATTTAATGCAGACAAATAATAACAACTATGAAGCAAATTTTCTTGATATAGAAATCTAATTAATAGATAATGTTATAGTTACTAATATTTGTGATAAAAGAGATGAATTTAAATTCAATACTATAAAAGTACCTCATTGGGAGAGTAATGTACATGTTTCTATATTCATAAATATTATTATTAATTACATACAACGCAATAAATTTCTAGTTTCAAAAAATCAGAAAAAATTAAAAACTATAAACTTTTACTAAATATTGCTTAATTTAAAAATACCCAATTAATTTTATTAATAGTTATTTGAATAAAGAAATTCAAAATAGAAAGGATTAAAATTCCTTAGAATAATAATAGTTTATTATAAATTTATTATTTTCCCTAGATATAGTTACCAGCAAATTCTAATATTAGATAAAATTAATTTTTAAATTCATATATAATCCTAGTGTCCCTAAAGTAATGGTAGTATATAAACTCCTCTTTTAATTTTTTATTCCTATTCTTTTCATACTTTTGCTAAGTGCTACATTTCAGACATTCCCATGCTTTAAATTTGCATTTGGGTCCAGAATCTGGCAATAACTTGTTTATTGTACTCAGATTTAGCACGGTCTCTGTATTGTTGAATGCGATTTTCAGGTAAGTTACCTTGATCTGGTAATGGATTTAGATATTCTATCCATTATTATCAATAGGGTTTTGCCCAGTATTATTAACATAAAAGGGAGAAGGTTGGTTGGCCACAAAACATGTTAAAACCCACTTTTATATAAATTATTTTACATGTAAGATCTGCCTTAAGTCAGCAATGTTTATAATACCGTAGCATCCATTTTTTATACTTTAAACTGTATTATATTTTTAATTTCTCATATATCCTTCAATGTCTGGTTATCTTGCAATTTCAATTTTTTTTTAAATTTTGCTTATTGAATCTTCATCTCTCTTTAGTAGAGAATTTTGATGATGATATATATATATATATATATATATATATATATATATAGTATAATAAAGTAAAATAAGATTCCAAGTGGAAAAGTTGTATGACCTACAATGCCAAGGACGAAAGAAAGTACAAGAGACATAACAAATGTAAATACAAAAAGAGTCTTTGGATTAAAATGGAGACCTATTATGATTTTTAGAGCTATAACTGAATTAGACCAGCGATTTAGGGTTAGCAGCAATGCTTTATGGATCCACCTTCCTCGTACAGCATAAATTTTCGACATAATAGAAAAACAGAGCCATGTTGAATAACTAAGCCTATTACTAACACATGTGGATGATAAACCATATATATATATATATATATATATATATATATATATATATATATATATATATATATATATGTATATGTATATGTATATGTATATAAAACACAGTTAGATTGAATCCAATAAAGTCCTCTCATTTCAATATCAACTGATTGTATGTTAACACCGCAGTAGAAACATCATGAGGGTTTTTGGAGATTGATATCAGAATTTTGAGCAAATATCAAGTGATGAGGAGAATACTTGAGCTGAATTCGCATTTATCTGTGTAACATAAAGACTCACAGCCTTCTACTCGACTATCTGGAAGGATGAGAACCGAATTCTCAGTCCTTCACTTGAGTCCGATTTTTTTACAAACTGGGATACCGTGGTCCCTGAAACAATAACAGGATATTGATTTGAAAAAAAAAAGAAAAAAGAAGATATATCTTAAGTTTTTAAATTCTCTTAAATTTTTATTGAATAATGTTTAAATAAAAAGAGTGAATGTTCGCTAAAAAAATTAAAATACTGTAAAATAAGGATGAGTTCAAGAAAGCGTGAATTTTAATTATTACCTTAAAAGTTCTAAAGTAATATAAAATTGTAGGTTTCTGGCAGAGATTATGTACTTAAATTATATTTAAACAAAAAAAAAAAATCGTTAAACATGAAAGTTAATTTTGCCATTTCTGAAACATTAAAAACATTTTTATTGCGGATTAACTCTTTTTTGTTGAAAAATTCTCTTTATTTCTTCCTTAAGGGGAGTTGGAAACCTCTCTCTCTATGTATACTGACAATGTTAAATTGGCTGTTTTCGATGTACCTTTTCTCAAAATCTGTTTTATGTACATGCTTGAAATTTTTTATACTATTAAAGTACACCTCTCTCATTATACTATAATGAGCTTTTAGCTAATTTTGAGTTTTTTAATAAATTATGAAATATTTTAGCAAACATTGCGAAATTTGACCCATTTTTTACTTAAAAAATTTGTCAAAATTAAATTTTGAGTTTTTACAAAAGCTCATTTTAGTATATATTAGGCATCATTATAAATAATTCATAAAAAATTTACATACCTGTGAACAGTAGTTTTTCAGAAAAGGTACATCGCACATTAAAATTTACATTTTGAGATAAACTGATTTTAATGTATACAGTGAGACCTCTAATCGGTTAGGAAATAAAAAAATAAAAGGCTCAATTTAAAATAAAAGATACATGTTTTGGTTTATATCAGTCGTTATACTTTTAAGCAAAAACAAAGTAATTTGTTTACAATTTTCGCCATTAAAATGGGCGTGGCCCAAATTCAACGATTATACAAAAATACGTTTTAAGGGCTACTAAATACCCTAGAGGATAAAGTAAGGTATTTTTAGAAGGTTAAAATCTGTACAATTTGAAAATATAAAAATCTCAAATTGTCAAAAAAATAAGATTTTAGCTTTCCAACACCCCTTAAAATTCATTACGTTAAATTAAAATAAATAAAAAAAACCGATAACGAAAGAAATGAATTAGTTGTTATTTCAAACAGATTATTGTATTTTTCAAGGCAATATCTCTAGCCGAGAAATTCCTAGATTGCAAGAATGTTTCAGAAACACAATTTTTTTGCACTGTTTTTGACAGGTTTTAAATGCTCAAATTTTGTTTTTGTGTTAAAAATTTACATAATTAAAATGAATCAAAAATATTAACTCAATATCGTTTTTAAAAATGTACCTATAGAACAATTTCAACTAAATGACATATACCTTATATTCCGGACGCACACTTTTAACACAAAAGGGGGGTGCGTTATATGCCAGGTATAAAAATAAGAACTTTAAAAATAAAAAGGGAACCTAAAAAAAACTTCTACATATATCGAAATACTGTTTATTTAAAACAAGGGTGGGCAGACTTTTACATGACACGGTCTACTTTTCAAGGTGCTGCGGTCCATTCTGTGGCGTAAGCGTAATAAGACAATAAAGCTTAACGATGTTTATATAATAATAATAATAAATACAGAATACGTACTTATATATCTACATAGCTACAATCAAAAAACTTACTGTTAAAAAACGCAAAATGCAGTCATATTTATACCCACACATTTAATAATATCAAATGGCGCATTTATTATCAAACAATTCAAAATACATAAAAAATAAACAATTTTCATTTAAAGTTAGTTCTCGAACTTGTCTTGCTGCGCTATGTGTAAGCAGTCATGCATTTTTGCACCGTACCTCTATTAACCGGGATGTTTCGGTCATACTAACTCCAGCTGGACGGGCTCCCACGATTTGGCCTCTTTGAAAATTTGAGAGATCTAACAGTTTACGATTTTGAAAAAAATTTATAAGCTACAGAACTTCAATAAAAAGCTACCGAATACTACTAAAATATATATATATTTCTATTTATAAAAGAAATCTGGTAGCTATATTATTATTCTTTAATGCTTACGAAGCACATTATTGATGGGTGTTTCCCTTATTTTGATAACAACCTGTGTTTCTTTTAGTATGCACATCCAAGATCTTATGTGAAGGCGGTCTCCCCAAAATGTCTTGGTAATCCACCGGTCGATCGCGATCGACTTAATGCCCACCACGGATTTAAAAGAAATGATACACCTCTTACGAACTTGAATGAGTTGTAGTTGTAGAAGTATTCTATTTTTTCAACAGCCTGAGAAGAAACCTCGTATAAATGTCTTCAAAACATAAAAACATTGCATTTTAGGTTTCTTTGTAAAAAAGGGGTGTGCGTTATACAGCGGATATACCTGAAAACTAAAATATGCAGTTTGGAATTATAGATGCATGCTACACGGCGGATTTTACGGTAATTTAAAATCCATTGCACATTTTATAATTAAAATACGAACTAAGTGTCTTTAAATTCAATTAAAAATCTAAATTAATTGGCCTTTAAATTTAATCAAATGGAAGTAAAAATTCTAATTGAAAACTAACGCGACACTAGTAGCAGTCTATTTATAAAAAATACATTATGTGCTCCATTTCATTTAGTCAATACGATGAAATAAATGTAGTTTTGAATATAAGATTTTATTTCTCATCACAACATAAAAAACACATTTTACTTAGTTAAATTAAATCAGGAAGACCACTTAGTTAAAAGAAAAGTATTGTCTGTTACGTATTTTTTAAAATGCTTATTCAAATGAAACTGCGAAGGAATAATCGATTACGCTTGAAGTTTCACGCAAATCGGTCGTTAAAAAGCGCTACAAAAAATAAAGACCACCCAACGAATAAATATATCTTAAAAACTCTAGCCTCCAACTGAGCGTAATGGTGTGTGTACGGAAATGAGTTGAGTCTCATTAAAGAAGGTTAACGCCGCTGTTAGCCATGAACATGAAAATGCACATAATAAAAAAGGGTGAAAGTCTTATAAACTCTGGAAGCAGTCCAAAAGTAATAAATATATTGTAGCCTAACTTATTTTATCCTCTGCTTAAGTGAAACAAACAATCAGTAATGTAGCAACATATCCCCAGGCAGAAATTTACCAAGTTCGTCTTTTGCTTAGGACGAGAGACAGAAATGAATTTATGGGGGCAATGCGTTTATTTTGGATCATTACCAAATTGCCATTGCTGTTTCTAGGAACACTGTAATGAGGAGTCCAGAATTTCTTGAAGTAACCCGGATATACATTATGAGCGATCTTTTTAACACTTACTCGTATTACGAAGATGTTTACGTGCATTGCGATGGTTGTTATTTCGACGAAATAGAAATTTTTTATTTATTAGGTTTTAAGTTGCTTTTATTGGAGCAGTTGGGATTAACTATCTGACTGGAGCATCCGTCTCTCAGACGGGGATGATTTGCTTTGATGCCTGGAGATGACGCTGAGGTGTGATTTTTGGGGTGGGCTGCCTTGGCATCTTCAGTTGAACTCTACCTAGTGAGAGGATCACGCGGTGGTACATGGCGATTTTTTTCAACTAATAATATGTGCGATTTTTTTTATCTATCACCGCCTATCATACGGATATTCCTACAATTTTTTCATTTTTGGTATTATTATTTGCAATTATTTTTGCATGAATATAAATAATTTCTAATCAGTTTTTATAAAAATACTAGTCACAATTCTAGAGATAAATTATATTAATATAGTGTGCCTCATAAAGACTGAAGTATTAAAAATTCTACTCAATTTCATGAGCGATGAAGACATTTAAAACAGTCCTTAAGGTAATACAATTCAAAAACATTTGCGCACCCGTCTGTCAGACGGATGTTTCTATGAGCGGTAAAAAAATTGATGTTTCGGTCAGAGGGTTAAAATATGAAGTGATTCAGGAGGTAGATTCTAAATCAATGTAAATGGAAGTTAGCTTCTTATGGAATGATTGTTGAATCTTATGCCAGTAATTCTCAAACTACGGGTCACACCCCACTAGGGAAGGGGGCATGATAACCCTACGTGGGGGGGGGGACAAGCATATCGAAAATTTTAAAATAAAAGATTATTTAAAAAGAAATTATTTACAGAAGGGGGAAGCAAAACTAAATACATTCTGACATAATACAAAAATAAAATATTCATTTACACTAATAAAACATTCTTATAAATGTATCGGTACCCCACAATGTATTTGATAATTAACTAATCAATACTTTATTAGTGACTCTCATGGGATTGTATATCATAATAAAGTTTTTCAAAGGAAGGTGTAGTATTTGAAATTGGGACTCTTTCTTTTTCAACATTTAGCTGAGATCTATATGGATGTTTGAGGAAATAAATATTTAATTTAATTAAAAATTAATTTGCAATCTGTTCCAATTTAAGAATTAGAAAGTAAAAGTAACATAATACTTATTCTATTACTTAAAAGTAAATCTTAAAATATCTAATATTAAAATATCTAATATATATATATATATATATATATATATATATATATACTTAATACTAAATTACTTACTAAAATAATTAGTATTAAATTATTTATTAAAGTACTAAAAACTAAATTACTTAATACTATACAAAATTTAATACTTGTCATGATAACTTGTATGGTTTATACTTAAGGTCGTATTGTAGCTTCAGCGTCAAAGTGCATTACTAATGCATTCAATACATTGTTATTGTACAGGTTAAAAATTATGATAAAAATTATAATTGAAAAATGGGTCTCGAATATTGAAAGTTTGAGAAGCACTGTCTGGAACAAAAGGAAAGTTATCGTCACAATTTGAAGAATCGTTTTTTTACCTAGTCGCTTCTTGTAACCAAGTTCGAGAATTCATGATTCGAATTTACATCGATACTGAGTTAAAATTTCTCTTTGGAACAGATTGTAGTTTCTTTAATATTAGAATCCCGCGTAGTGAAATGCAAACATTTTCAGAACACGATAGAGAGGAAGTGTTTACTTCATTTCTTGTGAGCTAAGCTCTTTCGTTAAATATTTGCCTGACAATTTATTTCACGATTTTCTGATGTTAATATTTTCATGTTATAAATAAAAATCAGACAATGTATTAGTAGTAAGAAAGTCATAATTTGTCTCTTACCGATTGCGGATTTATAAAAGGATGGTTGGTTCGAAATTTTGGGAAAAATTTTTTTTATGATGAAAGAAATTTCTAATGAGCAAAAAACGATTCACTAATTTTTTAACTTTTATAGTAAAAAAAGACATTAACAAACTCCCCCGTTATGAAATAAATTCCAATCGTTGAGCAACTAAGCAAATTTATTAGCATCTAAATTTTTAGAAATATGTTTCAAAAAACGATTTTGTTGACAGAATTAATTTCGATGTATTTCTCAACGTAAGCTCAAAATTTAACAGAAGACAAGAAGAGTTCTATAAAGAAGAAAAACAACTACTATATTTACTATTTAATTACAAATAATTATTAATAAAAAAATTAAGTCTGTTTTCGAAACTATTTTGCAAGAATAAAATGTTTACACTGTTGTTATTACTGACCATCCATTAGCTTGTAGGATACTTGAATTATTTAAATTTTCGCCCAGTTACTTCTGTACTTTTAAAAGTTTAAAAAATAAATTATTCATTAAAATATTTAAATGCCAGAAGCCATTTAAGAAGGAGAGTTGTTTTAATGTATAATTTTTAACTCGGTTAGTTTATATTAATTATTTTTTTTTGCAAAAATTAAGCAAAAAAAAAAAAAGAAAAAAATCCCAAAACAGCTTGACAACTTTTTTAAAAAATTTGACGCTTACGCAATATATTACTTACACAGGGACATATTAAAAAACATTCAGAATTTCTTTTAAAAAATTTATTTCCCCAACAATCTAGCTTTCGATGTTTTTTTTTCCTTACAACTGTTGTTTCGCATGGAAAAAGAAAGACAGAAAGAAAAGAAAAACCCATGATGTTTGTGTAGAACAAAAATATTGCTTCAAATTACATAACCTCCAAAAAATCTTTTTTCCCTACCCACAAAACCTAATTAAAAAAAAATCTAATGAAACCTTTTGTAGAAGAGAAAAATTCACCGCAGTACGTATTACGAAACGAAACAAACACGAGCACGGATGTTTTGGTGGCAGTGAGTTTTATTTATTTATTTATTTACTTGTTTATTTTTCTTTCGTTCCTGCGGCTAGTTATTCTTAATAGCAACAGCATGAAGGATGACTGACGAAAGTGAGAGCAATGATAAAGCGGAAAACCTGTTAGTCTGTATTTAGGTCAGTGAAACGTTCACCCGGAGATTTCGAATTGAGAGCAGGAGTCAAAAGATGACGTCATCGTGAGACTTTCACGATGCTCGTCTTTCCTTCACGGGAGCAAAAATAAATTCACCGATAGGAGCGTAAAGGTATAAGGGAAATAAGGAATGAAAAAAAGAACCGCTTTTGATGTTCTTTGGATGTAACAAGGAAGCGTTTATTCGTAGAGTAAAAATAATACCAGAGAAGAACTTTTGAACCTAGTATGACGTGACTTATTTCCGTTCAAATACCCGGTTCGAGGAATTATCGCACACTTCAATTCTTTCATGACCGATTTAGGAACTAAAGCAGGCAGTGTTTTTGTATTAAAAATATAAATAGATAACTTAAATAAACGAAGAAAATAAATCAGGATGAGAGTATATTCGGTCTTTTTTAAAAATCAATCGGAGTTTTTCTCTGATGAAGTGATTGATAACGATCTTCACCTCTAAAATAAAAAACTGATACACTAATTAAAAAATAATAAAAAATAAATAAATAAATAAATATTAAAGGCTGTAACTGGTCTATTCTCTAAACTCCTACTAATCCTCTTGGGGAAAACTGTTTCTTTAAATATTATTCTATTGAAAACTTTCTCCTGAAGAAGATGCGACTTAAGTAAATTAAGGCTTATATTTTTAAGCATTAGCTTTTGGTTTCGATAGAAAAAGAGAGAGGTTAAGAGCTAGATGATAGAAGTTAATAATTAACGTAAAGTAATAGAAAGCTAGTCGAGAGTGACCAGTACATTATTTGCATATCATCATTTAAAATTGATGATTGACGATCTGGTCAATTAGATATTTAAATTGTAATAGTGTCGACCTGAAGTGCATTAACTTGGAAAGGAATTTCGATTATTTGGCACGTGTATAGGCAAGACGTTATAAAAGTGATTCAATTCATAATTAAATATTAATTATCCCTTCTACCTCGCTTTTGCTCCAATACTTACTTATAGGTGCATTTCCTAACCTGGGTTGTTGAGATTTGTTAGGTTGTTGAGACTTGTTAATAAACTATATTTGCTTTGACTATGGCTAATATTCCTTCTAATTCTCGAACAGTGATGGATGTGAGGGCACATCCATCACAAGGTTTAAAATTAAACACTGAGATGTACTAGAACTCTTTAGCGATAAAAAGTGTCCTCTTGTTTTATTTTACTTGAGGTAGAACAAAAAAGCATATCCGGCAATGCATTTTTTAAAATTGCTTTTAGAACAGTGTTTCTCAAACTGTGGGGTGCCCCCCTGGGGGGCACGATAACCTTACGAGGGGGTGCGAGCATATCGAAAATAAAAGATTTAAAAATAATTAATTTACTGGAATGAATTAAAACAAAATACTTTCAGACATAATAAAAAATGCACTTTTATTCTGATATAATTTATAGACGCGCGCGCGATATTAAGTCATCAAAAATAAAAACTTCTTCAATACCTAATTAGCTATGTTTGATCCTATAACCAAATAAAAAAACTTTCATTTGATTTGCTGTAATCCCATGATGAGAGATTTTTTTATTACGCTTTCTTTTTAAACCTAGCATACTACTCTTTCAAAGAAAAAACAGATCCCAGACCCAGAATCGAAAAAATTTAGGAACATAGAAAACTCATCACTGTCATTATTTTTGAAATACTGCACATTATAGCTGTAATCTGTTTGACCTTCTAAGTTATTGGTACAGTTAGTTATGACCCCTCTCTTATGTGTTTGTTTCTCATTTAGGGAAGTTGTAAGTAAGGTATTTCTCTGTTGCGCTTTTTTCCATGCAAAAGAATTTTATGATATTTGGAAAACTACGGAGAGGACTCTGAAGGATTACTTGGTCAAGACTTATTTTTATGAATATTCTCAAACATATAAAGCATAACGAAAAACGTTTTACACAATTTGTTTAGCCGTAACATACATATTATCATAATGAATACACTTTTTACCCACAAGTGGTCGCGTGGGACACACAGATAACGAAATCGTTAATTCTGGCAAAACTGTTTATTTGTTACTAAAAAAAAAATGAAAAGCCCTTGAAAGTAGGTAAGTAAACTTTCTCTTAATTAAATTATTCACTGGAATCCCGATTTGTATCGTGTACAATAAAATAATTATAAAAAAAAGGATTGGGGTGACTCAATAACCCCGCTCGACTGTATCGAGAGCGTGCCAGCTCCCGGATTAAAACATGTTGAAGTCTTTTTGCTTTAAATATTAAAAATAATACAATTATTCTTCATCGGAATTTTATATTACTGTTCATTATTTAACATCAATTATAAATGCTAATTCTGTGAGGCTTAAAATTACAATTCGCTTAAAACTAATTATAATTTGAGCAACCATTTTTAAAAAATCATTTTACATTCGTGTAACCATTGTCGAGCACTTGGCTTTGCTCTTCTTACAATTCAACTATTATATCAATAATGTTTTATTTTCTTATAAATGAACTCGGGCAAAGAGCGGGCACTGCAGCCGGTATACTTTTAATGTATCAGTGCTGCACAGAGTATTTTATAACTAATTAATTAATACTAAATTAAGAACAAGTTTAATAAGTATTAACGATTTCCATGGGCTTGTCTTGCAAAGAAAAGTTTTTATAAGGAATGCTTATGATTAGAAATTGACCCTCTGAGTTATTTTTCTATATTTATCAGATATCTATATTTTGTCTTCTAAGCAGCCACCGCATTTTGCAACATGTTCAATTTAAAAATTGGAGAAATGAAAAATAACATAATAATTATCTTGTTATTTTATTTATTTTTTTTTGCTTAAAAGAAGTATACAAAATTTAATACTTACGTTACTAATTTGTATGGTTTATAATTAAGATCGCCTATTGTAGCTTTAGCGTCATACGATCTTTTCTGATCACTCCTATCCATAAAATTATTCCGAAGGTTTTGGAATGCAATAAAATGATCTTGACAGTGTTTGCAAAGGATTTACTTATTTCAGAGGATTTGTTTATTTATTCCCTTTCTCGTCCCTCCAATACATCACATATGCGTGCATACGTGCAAAACGGTGGCATTGGGAAACGAATCACGTAACTTTTAATCGGCTATTAAGGGATTAATTCTAAACCGTACAAATTATCACGATAAGTGTTAATTTTTGCATATAATTTTATATATGATAAGCCCCTTGGATCACTGGTATAATTATTAAATTTATTCTTAACCTAGTATTGCTAAATTAATGATAAAATTACATTATGCAGTGCTGATACATTTATATGCATATTATATCAGTGTAAACGCTTTTTTTTATTATGTCAGAATGTATTTTGTTTGTTTACTTTCAATAAATTAATGATTATTTTTAAATATTCTATTGGTTTTTTTTAGACTTTTCAATATGCTCTCGCCCCCTTCTAGGGTCATCACGCTTCCCTAAGGGGGCACGCCCCTCAGTTTGAGAAGCGCTGCTCTAATGGGATGAATGTTGGCAACTAAGCCTTTGCAGACACAGCAAGCCCGTAAATGTGAGAGTCTTTTCATGGTGGCTCTCGCTACCAAATTTTGACGTTAGAATATATTAAACTCAAGCTCTCGTAGGATGCAAAATATTGCCGAGAGTACCAGGGCCAAAATGATACTCAAGGGATCTTTTAACATGCCACATAATCATATGACATACATACCTACGACTTACGCATTCAGAGAATCTATCGACTACAGCCGAAATCAAACCCACAGCCTTAGGATTACGAAGTCTGTGCTTTACCTTTGAGCTACCGAGATGACTACAAATATATATACAGTGGGTGATCGGTTAACGAACAGATCGGTTAACGAACACTTTTACGAAAGATTTTTGTGTTCGGATAACGAACACATACTCGGAGGTGATCAGGGATACACTCCTTAAATTATGGATGGAATTTTGACAACTGCTAAAGATCCGGAAATGGAGGTGAACGAGGATGACATAGAAGATCTCATAATGGAACATGAAGATGAACTGACGACAGAAGAATTCCAAGAAATTTTGAATGAAGAACACCAAGAAACACAGCAAAATGTGTCTCCTTCTGAATAAGAGGAAGACGAAAGAGGACCAATGCCGACATCTGCCTTTAAAGATCTTTTGAAAAAGTGGGCGGATGTCAGAGCAATGGTCTTAGAATTGCACCCAAACCAAGCTAATGTCAGTATGGTTGGGGATCTTTACAACAACAATACTATTAATTACTTCTGGAAAATCCTGAAAAAGTGAGAAAATCAATCGACATTGGACATGTTCTTCAACGCCCCATAAGCAAAAAATGAAAAGGACTGATTAATATGCAAGGCTATATGTATGTATTATTTTTTTAAAAACTTTCTATGAAATTATACATTTTTTAAAATTTAATTTTTAGGGTCTCCAGAACGAATTAATCGATTTCACATAGAAGTCAATGTGAATCGATGATCGGTTAACGAACAATTCGGACAGCGAACATAGTCTTGGAACGGATTATGTTCGTTAACCGATCACCCACTGTATAGTATTTAATATGTGTGTATTAAATAATAAATATTATTTCTATTTGGATGTATCCTTCTCAACTGCCTAACATTTGCTTGAGTGATGTGAAGCGATTTGATTTCACCTAACTGTACTTCTGAAGAGACACAATCAAATAAACAAAAAATTGAATAAGAGAAAAATCAATAGTTAATTGTAAAAGAAATAAGAACATACGAATTTAGAGGCATCCTTTCAGAAATGAAATGATACGCTGTATCATTATATTTAATAATAGCTTGGCATACTTTTTCATTCTAGATCTCACGATATACATTAATTAAACAATTCATATTTGTTTATTAGTTTGTGTCGCTTAGTGTTTAAAGAAACAACTCCAAATAAAGTAAATTCCGGTGAATTTTTTTTTTAGTTATATAATGATAAAAAGTTAAAGAAACCATTTTAGATATTAATTATTGACATGAATTTAAAGTTTAAAAAATTTAAGTCTCTCATAAATTTAACTTTTAGTTAAATGTTCCTTTAGTGTAAGTGTAATATTTAGCATTACATATTAAGATTTTAATACAACCCCTGACAATAAAGTTCTGTGAATAGTCCTATAACATTAACATAGAGGAAATATTAACGAAAGTTACCTTACTGTCCTTCGAAATAGCCACCTACCATAACTATGCGCCTCTGAGATCTGCTATACATGTCCTGGGAACTTTGCAAGAAGTTTTCTTTTGGAATGGAGTTCAAAAGCCTCGTCACGTTTCGTTGGATGTCAGGAATATCGTCAAATCTTTCCCTTTCAAAGCAAGTTTGAGTTCTAGGAATAAGAAGAAGTCTGGAGGATAGACATCTGGCGAGTTTGTTGGATGTTCAATTTGCACCCCCTCCCCTTTTTTTTTTGCCAGGAACTGTTTGACAATATTGGTGGTGTGAGGGTGAGCATTGTCGTGAACAAAAAACCATGAACCTTGTTTTACGTACTGGGGTTGTACCTTACGTATCCCCCATGTATTTCTCATCCCTAAATACTGGGTAAGGATTTATCGCATAAATTCACGGTTAATCTGCAGTTAATAAATTATCATGCATACAGTTAATCGGCAATCTTTCGCGATTAATTTCTTCACTTTCTCAATGTTTTAGTCACTGGGGTAGGTCACCGGTCTTCCACTACGGGTTTTGTCAGAAACACTTCCCGGCTTTCTCAAAAACGGGCCAACCACTCATACACATACTTCATGAAATGTGCTTGATCTTCATGAACATGTACCAGCGTCGCATACTTTTCTTTCGGTGTCTTGCCATGCTTAAAACAAAACTTTAAATTGTTCTTTTGTTCCTTCAATTCCCAGTTATAAACCAACGCACTGAACAACCGTGAGGGCTGATGGTCAACATCTGCCGCTACGCATGTACAGTGTTTTGTTTCGCCAGTGTTGCCAGATCGGCCATTATGACTTAATTCACCGAACTCTATTGTGAAAGGTTGTACTAAATGATGATGTGTAATAATTTATTTAGTTATCAAAATATTTTGGGGAATCGTATATATATATATATATATATATATATATATATATATATATATATATATATATAAGGAAATTACAGAAGAATGTATAGTGAGCAAAAAACCAATATAATCTATAATCTGCAAAATGAAGATTGAGACAAATAAAGAAAAGCAAACTACAAGAAAGCTAATTTTTTCTCTCATCTACAGGGATTAATAGATCTCAACTATATTTTGGTAAGAGTTTCTTTGTATTCACAAATAATAGTTCTTAGTAGTAATATAAATTATCTGAGTCGGTCTATTATGTGTATGTGTCTTTTTATATATATTTTAGTTTGAAAATACATTTATTTTCTATAATTACTTTATAATTTTGCCAACTTTAATCATAAACACTTAAAAGCAAATAAAACATTAATTCTTAAATTATTTCGGATATCATTTAAAGGGCATATTTAAGGTATCCGATTACGTTAGGAACCGTGATTTTAAAAAATTGCATAAATGGAAAATTTCTATGATATTTAGTGTCACTTAGATTAGAATACATGCATAAAACTGTTTTAAGGACATTTTGACAAAAAAAAAAATTATTTTAATACAATATTTTGTCAAAAAATGAACTTAAAATAACCTTTTTTCAAAATGTTCTCGTTTTATAAAAAATACTTCTTAAATAATAATATTTTGCTTATATAAGCTAAAGACTTTCTCTCTCTCCATAGAGTCTGAACTATTTTTTTTAAAGAAAACTCGCATTATTTTCAATGTTACAACCAACTGAAATAGTTATCGGCGTTTTTTTCTTAAAATTTCTCCCCTCTGTTGTCGTAAAACATGGATAAGCCCACTTCTAAGTTATGTATTTCAAAAATTATAGTTGAGCCTCTGTACAGAGGTCTGATATATATGCAGGCAAAATATTATTATAATAGAAGCATTTTTCACAAAAGGAGAATATTTCGAAAATGGGTCATTCTATGTTCATTTTCTGTCAAAATATTGTACTTAAATAATTTTTTATACGTGCGAGCAACAAGGGAGCCAGAAAAAAAAAGGTAGGATCTTTTCATATTTTTATAAAATGTATAAAAACGCTCTTAAAGAGGATCTCATAAGAGTTGTTGAGAATCTAGACGGTACTGCGGAGAGTACTGACACTATAGTTAAACTAAAGACTAAAATTGAGAACAGTAGTACATTTGAAAGTGATCCAGATTTCGTTAAAACTTTAATTCAAAACTGTATAGATGAGAGAGTATCGCGAAACGAAAGAGAGGTAACTTTAGAAAAACAGAAAATTGAGCTCGCGAAACTTCAGTTAGCAAAATTAGAAAAAGAAGTCGAACTTCAAACGGCTAAAAATAAAGCATTAAGTTTAAATCCTGCAGCTAAAGTCGAAGATAAACAGTTCGAAACTAACATAGAAAATATGATAAAAGTATAAAAACTTTATCTCTTCCTGTTCCCACCAGATCTGAAAATTTTAATCTGTTCTTCCAATCATTAGAACGCGCATTTTTAACCAAGAAAATAAATGATGAATATAAATCTGAAATTCTAATAAATCTTCTGGGCGAAAGAGCTCATAACGTCTTACTGTATATTAAAGAAGAGGAATTAAATGACTATGAAAAACTAAAATCTATAGTACTCAGAGAATTCCAATTAACCCCTCGCGAGTGTTTAAACTCATTTAAAAATGCTGTAAAATCATCAGGCGAGACATACATCCAATTTGCTGCAAGATTGACGGCAAACTTCCAATATTATTGTTCGTTAAGAAAAGTTAATTCCTTTGAATCTCTATGTGATCTTATAATTTCTGATAAATTATTTGAAACTTTAAATAAGGAAACTGCAACTCATATTGGCATTCGAGAAGCAGAAGATTGGTTTAGGCCTATTGATTTAGCTAAAGAGTGTGATATTTATATTTCATCTAGAAGCGGATCACATAAAGAAATTCCTATTACTTATGGATATACCCAAGACCCCTTTAAGAATAGATCACAAAACTTTAAACCAAAGATTAAAGAGAACTATCCCCAATATCTTGAAAGAGAAAATAAAAATTGCTATATATGCGGTGATTCATCTCATTGCGCAAGAGACTGTGAGAAGCGTTTTAAACCTAAAGAATCTAATGATCACATCCATAATAAAATAATCGTGAATACTTTGAAAATCGAGAGCGAAAAACAAAATAGCGATGAATGCGCAAATCTTCAATACGTAAACATTTTTGTGGAAAATCAGCCCGTAACAGCATTGATCGATTCAGGTTGCCAGATCCCAGTTTTAAATTCCTCACTAATTAGAGTGCAAACACCTTCCGAAGAGATCATAACATTAAGTTCATGTTTTGGCGAACAGCGTATGGTAGAAGTTAAACCCATAAATATTTCTCTTAATCAACAGTCTCCTAGCCTAAGTGTGCGAACGGCGATATCACCGACCTTGACCGAAGAATTTATTATACATCCCAGTGTATATTCTGAAATAAAGAAACTAGGCCACGCAAAGAGCGATGTTTTATTGAGTGAAAGTGGATCCTCTTTGAGTGCAGATTGTGGTGTTTCTTTTCCAAATGTTTCTGTTTCAAATGTGATAGAAAACTCTAGTTATGATTTATCACATGTTAAAAACTTTAATACTAGAAATGATTCGAGTTCTCTAATTAAGGATTATAAATGTAATAAAATTAAGAGTACTAAGCTAAAATTGAGTATTGTAAGAGAAAAATGTTCTGATATAGTATTGTGTAAGAAAGCCAATGGTGCCATGAAAACGAGTTCCGTGGAATTTATCTCCCGCTCACCTAACCCTTTACCTATGAAGAGTGAACATCGACGGTTTGTGTTGCTCCGAAAAATTTTTGAGCCTTGGCAGTGGAAGCGAAGGAAAAAGAGAAATCGTTTTGAACAGACGTCCAGAACTCTACAGAGGAAAATATCGATGCGTTCAACCAAAGATCAACTTGTTGAAAAAGATGTTCTTATGCCTGTGAAACAATGTGTTTTCCTGTGGAACCTTCCGGATGTCGAAGAGGTGCCTTCACATGATGGAGAAACTGTCTAGTTCAGAAAAATTATGATATGTTTAATCTCTATATATTTGTCGTATAGTCCTTGTCTGTTCCGTTTTTTTTTTTTGTATGTTTCAGATTCTCCTCTGGTCTCCATGGAAATACCGCTGCCGACAGCGTACGGTCAGAATGGCCGTTGTGGCATGCAGCCAAAAGCAAGGCAGTCTTCGCGCGCAGGCGCAGTGAATAAAAACTGAAACTTGAACTAGTGGGAGAGAAACAAAAACTCTTGGACATTAGAGAGAGAAGAGAGAACGCGAGAGGTGCGCGAGCAGGCGTTACCTTCTGAATATCATCGTCAAACTTATCTGTAAAAACTTATCTACCTTTTTAATTAATTTTTGTTTAATGTTAAATAAACCATAAGAGAAACGTATTGGACCCCTTGTTGTCTCCCACGTATATATACATTTTCTAATCTAAGTGACACTAAATATCATAAATATTATCCATTTATACGCTTTTGCAAAATTACGTTTCCGAACGTAGTTGGATACCTTAAGACATCATAGTTTTCCTTTTAAAAGAATGAATTAAAATTTAATTTAAAATTGTGAAACCAAAATATTTTTAAGCATGACAGTGAAAAAAGTCGTACAATTGATCAATACTGGATTGTTGGAAACATTCAAGTTTGTACTTTATCAATACCCATGACTATTTTAAATAAAAAATGTAATCAATAGATTGCTTAGTACAAATCTACAGGTTTAATTGCTTAAATTATCTACAATTTATACATTTAAGGGTCATCCCTTGAATAGAATTTAAGCAAAAACTATGAATGATGGATGAAGAACACACGCTTTGATATTTATTTAAGTAAAAGAGAACATCCTTGTATGAGAACTCTAGTTTGTTTCATTATCTTCGCTAATATCTAAACTAATTTAAAATGGTGACACTTCATTACTAAGAGAAGGAAGTTAAATTTAATTATTTCTGGTATTTTTGAATGACTGTGCAGATTCGAGTGAATGGCTATTTTGAATTTCTTTTTTAGGTCATACTGGGCTGTCAATGCTTTTATTATTGCTGTAAATGTATGAAAGTGTAAACGGATTGTGAAATACGTGAAATTAAATAATTTCGAATTAAAACTTTGTAACAGGAATAATTTCTTTTAAAAAGAAGTATGTAAAAATGAAAAGAAGGTAACTTAATTTCAAGCAAATATTCCTTATACTGCAATTTTTTTCTTTTTTGCTAGATAGCATTGTAAAAAGGTCGATAATTTACTTCTTTTAAGCCAATAAGATTATACATTTGATGTCCTAGTTATTATTAAAGATGTTATGAAAACACATGTGTTTAAACATATCATTTACTTGTGTTTATTTAGGATGACTATTTTTACAGCTTAAAGTATGTTTAAATACGCTTTCACTTTCTGAGAGGTATAAATCAGGTAAAACAATTGGCTAGGTAAATATAAAAGTTGCTTCTTAAGTAGGAGAGTGAGATTTTTTGTTCTTTAAAAATATTTTAAATTGAATGTAAAATACTCTTTCTTTCCTAGACAGAAAATAATTTTCAATTGTGATTTTTGTTTTTGATAGTAAACATGCAGTTTAAACCAATTTACACCAGCTAGTAATCCATTCATCGGAAAAAAGGCATTGGCAATACATCAAACAAAACAATCACATAAGTGTAAAATATTTATAATAATTCTTTTCTTTTTATAAAATTCAGTCTTTTGTTTTCTGTGTTAATTTATTCTATTGTTAAAGAAAAAGAATTTTTTTTGACCGAATATTCTTTTTTCAAATGCGTTCTTAAATCATGATTGATGTATGAAAGAAAATATTTTCTGGTAAGAAAACTCGATAAATATGTTTTCACTTTAGATTGTAGTTTCATAAAATTTTATTTTTAATGAAAATTATTGAAAAAAATACTTATAAGTGAGAAGATTAGTATTTCGAGTCACAGTTTTCTAAAATACGGTAAGAATTGAACAGTTCGCATTGAAAATTTTGTCTCATCTGTCTCTTTTGTCTTTTTTGTTTTTAATCATGGCTACTGTGAAATCTTTTACTTTCTGAGTGCTTAAAACTTTACAAATCAAGAGTATAAGAGTTTCTTAAGACATTTAATATCTCCCTTGACGTTTAATTCCTGAATTATCATTTTGATGTATTGTTCCGTTAAATGCCCTTGAACTTTCAATTCTCTCTAAATTGATACACGTGTTTGACCTATTATTTGGCGATTTAGGTTAATTTAGAATTGTAAGCTAACTTTTTTTTCTTTTGAAAAAGAAAAAAAAAACCTTTTGTGTGTTTAAATTTCCACTTTTTTCGCCTCGTAATTAAAATGCTGCGCAAATCGCGTTTGTATTAGGCTACACTATATGTAACCGAAAACTGGTCAAAAATATTACAATTATCTTCCGATTTACTTTAATTATCACAGTGTTTCAATACCCTATATCAAGTGCCGGAAACTATATGCTTGATTTTGTTCGTTTGTGTATGTTTCCAAAATTGTTAATTAGTTATAATTTAGTTAGTAATAGCAGTTTTTTTGCAGTAATTCGTCCGTAGTAACTAACAAGTTGCTGTATGAAAAAGATACGTAACTTTTAAACATTGTTTAATGTAGTTTCTAATTTACTGCTTATAAACCTATAGATCAACATTTTAAAGCTATGGAAATGGACGAAATTTTTTACGATGAATTATTTACTACACATAATCTCAAAAAAAAAAAAACGAAACAAAAAAAATTTAATATTTCGGAATTTTGATACTGAAAATGTATTTCATGTTTTTCATGTGTTTTCACTTCATGTGTTTCAATATTCAATGGTTACACATTATAAGAGTTTCAGTTTTTTAAAAAAAATATCTCATTTTAATTTTATTTCTGAAATAATCATAAGATACCTATGTTCGGAACCGTGATTTTGAAAAACGCGTATAAATTGATAATTTTTTTGATATTTAGTGTCAGTTGAATAAGAATATACATATAAAATTGTTTTAACAATATTACAAGAAAAAAAATTTAAAATTCAATATATTTGGCAAAAAATGAAGATAAAATGACATATTTTCAAAACATTATTCTTTTATGAAAACTGCTTCTATAACAATATTAATATTTTGTCTATATATGATCAGGACTTCGGAACAGAACCTGAACTAGGACTTTTGAAACATAATTAGGAACGGATATACATGTGTAATAATTCCCGCTAGTATCCTTTTAACTAACAATTTTTAATAATATTTAAACAAGTTTTAATTCTTTGGTTCAAAACTATCGCTTTAATCTTAATCGTAATCAACTAGTTAGTATCCGAAATGCCCGTCACGCCCAATTTAGCCAATCAGAGCTACTATTGCATAATAGTCACGCGATTATCACTGCCAGTATATAAAGTGAAAATCGCGTGATCACCCTCTTTGTCTTTGTGTTTTATCATATAGAATGTCGCTGCTCTTTGTCTGTTTTGCTTTCGCCATGTAATCGTCGCAGTTTTTGTCGTCTTGAATATGTGTAAATAGCTGCAGCTTTATGTCTTTGTGTGAACGTATGTTTTTGTGAAGTCGTAACACTTTTGATCTTTCATTTGAAAATAAAGAAGAGTAAAGTGCAATCTGAAGTTCTCCACTTATTCAGAAACGACCGATACCGGCCGACGAAGCTACACACACACACACGCACACACACACACACACACACGCACGCACGCACACACACGCACGCACGCACGCACGCACACACATACACACACCACACATGTATATATATATACATATATATTCATCTTTAATATGCTACAGTAAAGATATTTCAATAAAAACACCCGATATTAATACATTTCATCTTAATTCTAAAAATAATGTGAATATTTTCAAAAATCTTAGTTCAGTCCCTATATGATAGTCAAAATGTTGTTACTATAGATGCATTTTTCGCAACAGGAGAACGTTTTTAATACATATCATTCTTTCTTCATTTTTTTGTCAAAATATTGCATTTGAATAATATTTTTTCTTGTAATAATATTCTTAAAAATTTTTATATGCATATTCTAGTTCAACTGACACTAAATGTAAAAAAGGGGAAAAATTATTCATTTGTAAGCTTTTTCAAAATTGTGTTTCCAAACGTAGTCGAAGCCTTAACTTCGAGAAATAGTATTATGAATTTTTTATTCAGAGTGGTATGTTATTCTCTTTTATTTTGAACTAAAATTAAAAATAAAAATGCGTTAGTAGGAAGTTATTCATCTAACAGATAATATGCAAGATCGCTTATAATTTTTAAGTTAAAAAGTTTCAACAAAGTTTAAACGAATTTCTAATTAAAAACTAAAGCACCCCAAATTAAAATTCTAATTTACATTGATAAAAATGTGATGACTTACATTAACATTAATTACCTAAATAACCAGAAGGTATTTTCTTTAAATGTCATAACACAACGATTACTTTTTCAAAATAAGGATTGTAAAATTTAATGTCACTCAGAGATGTGGCTGTTTCAAAAACTTAATAGTTAAACCTAAATGCAATAATTTTTAAAATTCTTCAAACTTTTGAATTTTTTTTTAAAAATAATTTTATGCCTTTTTATTAATTATAAATGTAGCTACAACGAAATTTTTACCTTATATATTACTTTTAAATAAAATATTATGATTTATTTTTCAATTATTATTTTTCTCTTTTTTTTCTAATTATACCTGTAGTGAACCATGTTTGATAAGTCAGATATATTCTCCAGAATTAATACACCATAAAATTTATGTACAGTTTTACATGCAAAGATTTTCAGATACGTGATCCCGTATAACACTAAATATTCGTTCCACTGCTGAAAGTACTTTCACTCAACCCAGATTGCCACAGTAGCATTTTAAAATGTTCATTGCAAGTTAAGTATGTCAAAGTGATAATTTAAGCGGGCTTAGGTTGTCTCTAAGAAGTAATAGAGAAATTTCTCAACTTGTAATAAGGCCAAATTCATCTCATCAAAGCTTCTAGTAGCAATTACTGAGAAGATAAGTAGATTTGTCTAAAGAACCACCACTTCCCATATATATTTAGGAAGGCTCTTTAGTAGGGTATACACAATACCCTCCAAATGACAAAGGCTCTTGTTAGATAAAACATATTTTTCACTTTCCCATCGGTTTAATTATGTTTTTCATCATAACATCAACTATACAAAATCTCTTATCCTTATAGATTAAAAAATTCTAATGATTTGTAAGATTTGTAGTAGAGGACAGTGCGAATGTATCGTATTTATTCGAATCTAACTTCCCAATGCCGACCGTTTTCCACGTAGGCGCGTATGCGATGTATATTGGTGTGTGGGGGGTGGGAGGAGGTAAGGAATAAGGAAGAAAATAATTTGAAACAAGTAAATCCTTCGCAAACACTGTCAAGGTCCTTTCATCGCATTCCAAAGCCTCCGGAAAAAGTTTATGGATAGCTGTGCACAGAAAGGCTCGCACTTCTGAAAGACGTATATATACGTTCGGAGAAATTAACGCTTTGGCTGAGTGAGACGTTTATATGCACCAGTGGCACTTAAGAGGTTAAAGTGGTATTGTAGCTTTAGCGTCAAAGTATAGTATTATTTGTATTCAATACATTGTTATTGTATGAAGGGGACGCGATGAAATTTATGATTAAATATTGGGTCGCGAATATTGAAACTTTGAGAAGCACTGGATTAATTATTCCCTTCTTAGCCTTTATTTTAATTTTTTTAAAAATTTTATAAATATCTGATGATTATAAACTTCTACACTTTTTTTTCATCATAAAGGTGTGTTGAGAATTTTGGGTGTAGTTTAGAATCGATGACGGCTTAGATTCGAATAAATAAGGTATATATGTATAATGTATCGATGCGAAGATGTGAGATTCATTTTTCCGTATTGTAATTGTGGCACTAAAACAAAGCTTCTTTTACTGATCACATCATCATTTATTTCGTTGTACCATCAAGAGAGTTATTTTGAATGAGCACTTCGCTCAAAAAGAAAAAATACACACACACACACAGGAGAGCGAATTATTCAAATTCCAGATTTAAATACTTAAGGATAAACAGGGAATATAAAATATATAACCACGTGCTCAAGTGAACTATTATTAGTTATTTATAGAAACTACATCATTGCTTAGGGAAAGGTTGAAACCGCTAAGTAAGGTACGTGTAAGCCATTAGGATATTCTATATGATATCAGAAATTCAAGGTCTCATCTTTTTAACGAGGAAACACTAATAAATCTTTCAAAATACAAGTTTTAATCCTTTAGTGAAAAATGAAATAAGACGCGTTTCGAAATAAGGTATTCGGATTTATGAATTAGATATTATAAGCAAGTAATATAAAAAAAAAATTAAAGTCAATTCATACTTAGGTCAACGAAGAACTTTTTTCGTTTATTAAATTTAATCAACAAATTCATATTTGAAGAAAAACATCAAGTGTCATCCACTACAAGTTTAAAAAAATGTATTTAAAGCCAAGAAAGAATTAGTGAGAAAAACGTACTGGCACCATCTGTTATAGGTTGCTCTCTCTACGTCATGAATAACGCAGATTAAATTTAAAATTAAAGAATAAAATTATATTAATGAATTAATACTTGAAAAAACTGTATTAACATCAAGTGTGAACCACTACAAGTTCAAAACAATATATTTAAACTTCAGTGAATGAATAAAAAGTATTTTATTAATGATTAAAAACTTGTACAATATATATATATATTTATATGTAGGAAGAGTGTGAACTATAATAGTAGGAATTGAATACGTAGGATTCGAATTTTGAGTAAATATTAGATTAAGTTGTTACATATATATATATATATATATATATATATATATATATATATATATATATATATTATGAAAAGTAAAAAGTTGTACTAAAAGCCCTCTAAACGCTACTGGAATTTTAAAAAATGAGAAACTTGGAATATCATTATATTTATTGTTGATTGCATAATTTTTTAAGAAAAATAATTTTGAATCTAAAAATAAAGAAAAATGGGAACGGAAGAGGTTTGCCGAGAGAGAGAGGCGGGATAGGTGAGACTTAAATTTCTTCGAATCTTTTGATGATAACACCCAAGCGTCATAAAACGATTCTACGTAAGATCTGACTTTCATTTGATTGGCAGTTGCTGAAATTAGTGAGGGTGGGTTTGATCATGCGTAATATTTCTTTTAAGTATATTAGGTCATGAGTGTACTTAAGAGAGGATGCGTTCCCTCTAAAACAAAAATAATTAGCAATATCCATTTTTTTTATATCGCGTGTATAAATAATGAGTATTTAAGTATTTCTACAACGAGATTCTAATTTTGCTGCATATAGAGAAGTAGAGATAAATATTCGGTTCCTTTATTCAATTATTAATTCGATTGAAATGTAATTTCAGTTTATGACTTTCGATTTTTAAATTTTAAACGGAATATTTTTACAGATAGTATTTTTTTCACTCGTGTAATTTATTGAAAACTTTTTTTAAAAAAAAAGACAATAGCTCACACACACACACACACACACACACATATCTTAAGATGGCTGAATAAATCTGTTTTTAGTTATAAGAGATTTGTTCATCATCGCTTTGTAAGATCTAAGAACGTATTTACTTATATTACGGTTAGTGTTAACTTGCTTATCTACATCAATTAATGACTGTTAAGGGGACTTGGCACCTTTCAAAAACCTAAAATCGATGAAAATATCGATTTTTCAATTTTTAGTTTAAAATGTAGTTTGATACCTTTGGTACAATTGAGGGAAGTTTTGAAACGATCTGATTATTTTAAACGCAGTAAAATGCATTTTAAATATTTTGACAGCTCTGTCAGCAGTTTAAATGCCACGCCCACCTCAATGTTTACATTTTTTTACTTGAGAATAAATCCATTATTTTACATTAAAAACTACAGAGAAGCAGAGGAATCCGTTAAGCTGTGACTGTAACTATCAGCAAAGTTGTTTATTTACATTAGCTTTGCCATTTTCGCTTGCTGTGTGATTTTTAGTTTCATTAGTTTTTAACTTCATAGAAACCTAAAACAGCATTTTTAATGCTACTTCAATCATAATTTTTAATGCTACTTCAATCATACATTCATTCATTTTATTAGTTGATATCGCAATTATGCCTCTTAGAAAACGTTCAGTACGTGCTTTGCAAATGAATGAAAAGCGATGGTGTAAAGCGAAAGTTGATTGTGAAGTGAACAAAAATTCAGTTTTTTCAAATGTACGGCCTGGAAAAATTGAACACTGTGGTAAAAAAGGATACCTCTGCTATTGGAAATTATATATTGGTGGACTTTAACCAAGTTAACAATCTTCTTCGAAGTGCAAAGTGCCAATATTGTGAAAAACAAACTTTGAAACTGGAGCTTGGAGCCAAGTTGGGATTTTCATACAATTTAAAACTATTGTGTAGCAATTGTGATGAAAACAAAACTGTTGTAAACACATCTCTAAAGTCTGTTCAGACCAGCCATGATGTGAATTTGAGAATAACTCAAGCTTTTTCACATATTGGGAAAGGTTATTCAGCTATAGAAAAATTTTGTATGGTGATGAATATAGATCCTTTTTCATCAACTACATATGGGAAGTGTGCGAGACGGCTGGATAATGCATATACTCTGGCATCTGAAAACATATTTGCGGGAATCCACCGAGAAATTAAAAATGTGTACGAGAATGGAGCTGAAATCACAGACTTAAGTGTTAGTTTTGATGGAACGTGGCTAACTCGTGGTCACACCTCACTTATCGGTGTAGGATGTGTTATAGATATGCTCACCGGATATGTTGTTGACTTTGAAGTGATGAGTAAGGTGTGTCGTCATTGCTCTGTGGCAAAAAATAAGCTAGGCCAGTCAAGTGCTGAATTCAGCATATGGTATGAAGGACATAAAGAGAATGTGATATAAATCACTTGGGCTCATCTACATCAATGGAAATGGAAGCTGCATTAACCTTGTGGAAAAGATCCACATCACTTGGATTCCGTTATATTACAGTATTATCCGATGGTGATTGTAAAACGTTTAACTACTTGTGCGAGAAAAAGTGTATGGACCTGACATTGTGATAAAAAAGGAAGAATGTATTAATCATGTTAGTAAGCGGTTAGGAACAGCTTTGAGATCTACTGTAAAAGACTGTCGTGCTCAAGGTATTTCTTTAGGTGGTAAAGCTCATGGTAGTTTGAAAGAAGCCACGATTAAAAAATTAACTACTTACTACCAAAAGGCTATTTTGAGAAACAAAGGGGATGTGAATGCTATGAAAACAGCAATATATGCTACATTGTTGCATAGCATTTCTACAGATGCTAAACCTCAACATTCGAAGTGTCCTGCAGGAGAAAACTCATGGTGTTTCTACCAATCTGCGATTGCTAATGGGGAAAAACCTAACAATCATAAATTAAATGTAGGAACACCAATAAATGAAAAGTTTCTTCCAAAAATTCTACCGATTTATCAAAGACTTGCATCTAATGAATTGTTAGAAAGATGCATTCGATGTGGAACACAAAATGCAAACGAAAGTTTGCATAGCATGATTTGGGCAAAGTGTCCGAAAGAAATTTTCGTAAACAAAAGACGTGTTAAGCGGGCAGTAACAGAAGCTGTCTGCGAATACAATAAGGGTACAGTACACACCATTGTAGAAACACAGAAAGCATTAGGTGTAGCTACTGGAGGTTCAACGAAACAACTTGCTACTATCTTAGATTGTCGAAAACAAAAATTTAGAAAACGTCGTCAAAATGCCAGTAATAAGCTGGCTCTTAAACTTATTAAAAAGCAATACATAAAAAAGAGTTATTAGCTAGGAGGAGAGAAGGAATGACTTATGGCGCAGGCCAATTTTAAAACAAACCTGTTTTGAAAAAATAATACATTTTAGCATAAATTTGTTTTACTTTATTTTATTTTAGATATTGATTTAAGTAGCAAATTATTTTTATAAAAGCTTTTAAATTTTCTATTGTACATTTCATGTATTTTTATACATTTATTTCATGTATTTCATTTATTTTTAATATATTTCATAGATGTTTCTTGTAAAAATAAGTCACAATGATATTTCCTATTTTTCGTAATTTTGGGCTCACAGACAGGCACTTTTAAAAAAAAGCTTATATTTTTGTTTAATATTTTGAAATTGAATTGTATTATGTTTTATTTTAAAGGTATATATTTATACAACATATTGAAAAATTATTACAAAATTTAGACATTGTTTTGATATATATTTGCTGATTGGTATTCTTAAAAATGCATTTTCTCAGTTCGAGTTTTTCATGAAATCATGGTCTTTAAAAGTACAAAACTTCTACAGATATTTATCAAACAACTTGAATTTTGGTGTGTATCTTTATTACAATGTGCTTAATTAAATTAGGGATCCATTTTTCAATATTTTGAATAAAAAAAATTTTATAAAAGAAAATGTAGCAGAAGTCATGTTTTTTTTTTTTTCCATTAATGTTTACATTTTATTTTTTTTTTTCCAAAACTAATTTGTTTGTTGCAAAATCGATCCCTAAAGTTATTACTCATAGTCTAATAAATCCAAAAAAAAATTTTGGTGTCAAAATAATGATAATTGTAAAAGAAGAAGAATTTTGAAAATCGGTAAACATTTTTTAAAAACTTTAAATTTTAAATTTTTTTTTAAATTTAGGAATTTTTTTCATGGTGAAATTTCTTAGTTTAGTAGTAACTGTTAATAATATACAAAAAAAAATATTTTAAAACCCTTAAATAAAAAAAAATTGAAAAAAGGTGCCGAGTCCTCTTAATATTAAAATTTTGCACAATAAACAAAGAATTATAAAAATTCTGCAATGTACAAATTCTATAAATATTAAAATTCTATACTTTACGGGCAGTATCTTACATGCGTACTGTGTTTGTATTTATGCATGTACTATAAATTTCAAAATTTTGCACTGTATCCATCTAAATTTTAAGATCCTATACTGTGTGCATATATATATAGAGAGAGAGAGGGGGAGGGAGAGAGGAAGAGAGAGAGAGTGAGAGGGAGTGAGAGAGAGTTTAAATCAGGGATGGTGAACCAGCGGCACGCGTGCCATTGATGGCACGCGGAAGAATATTTTTGGCACGCTGGTGATAAAAAGGGTTTGCTTTTTATTTCAAAATTTCAAAGTTCACTATGAAGTGTAACGAACAAAGGCGAGTAATCGGTTGCGCACACTCTTACGTTAGCACACTCTTAATTAGCACACTCTTACGTTATTGTCTTGCCTTAGTAACGTCGCAGACTACTATAGCTTATGATGTAGTTTGTCTAAGCATATAGCATAGTCAATTTCATTGACACAACTGTATTTTAAGGTTTATCTGTGTTATATTTACGATTTTTAATTGTTATTTAACAATGCTAGTTCAGCAAAAGAACAATAAGTGAGTTAGTGTAACAAAGAATTTTTCAAATTTGGTAGACCCAAAGGCATGGCTTTATTAGTAAAGCTGGCAGAGCCGTGTGTGTTTTATGTTCTGGAGGTATGCCGAACATCGTCTGTAAAACGGCATTTTTAAGCAAATCACAAATCTTTTTGTCAAAAAAGTGAGCCTCTGGAAAAATAATCAATTGCGTAGAAATCGTTTGGCAGATAACTCAAATTCAGCATGCATTCTACTAAATGTAGCATCTTACATTCCTAATATAAGTTATTTTTCACATTCAATCTGCAACAACAGATGTTACACTAATGTTACTTTAATTCGAATTAACTATACAGTGCAAAGGATATTTTTTCGAAGTAAATAGAGTTTTGTGTTTTGTTAGTATTTAGTTTTATTATTTTCCCAATAATCACAAGTCAAAATTATTTGACGGTACGTCTGTACCTCATCAAGCACGTCTTTAGAAAAAAAATGGCACGTTGATCCATAAAAGTTCGCCACCCCTGGTCTAAATTCTCTACAAATGAGAGATGAACATCCATCAAGCAAAACCGAAAAAAATTTAGAGATTGTAAGATAACCAGTATATATATATATATATATATATATATATATATATATATATATATATATATATATATATATATATATATATGTGTGTGTGTGTGTGTGTGTTAATGAATAATTTGAAAAGCCATCGTTGAAGAGAGTCAGTGTGACTGAATTTTAAGTTCTGAACACTTGAGCGCCTCAAGTTAATTTTTACTAATCACACATAACACGGTTGCGAAAAAAAAATAATAACCAAATATTTTTAAATATAGAAAAAAGACTTTTCTTCTTTTTCCAATGGGCTTTATATTAGCAACCAAGCCTTTGCGGATACAGCAAGTCCCCAAATGTGAGAACAATTTCAGTGATAGCACCATCTAGTGGCGGCTCTTCTCGCTAACAAATTTGGACGCCTTATTTAATTCAAGTTTTCACAGGATGCTAAATATTGCCGTGATTTAATTTTTTCGAGAGTACCCGAGTCACAGGGGAACTCGTACATGTCACATAATCATAGACATGCGTGCCTACGATTTTCGCATCCCGAAAATCTATCAACTCCAGCCGGGGTCGAACCCGCAACCTTAGACTTACGAATCAGGCACGCTGCTTCTAAGTCACTGAATCCGGTTATAGAAAGGAAAACTTAGAGAGAAAAAGGTACATTTGTTCTTTTTCATTTTCATTGCATATTATATATGCATATATTTTAGTTTTTATTAAAAAATTTTATCATTCTTCTCGAATATTAATAAAATATAATAACGGTGTGTAAACTAAAAAAATAATGAGAAATGTGCTAGACGTATAAGTGGCATTAATAAAACTGTTACAGTATATTTCCTTGCGATGACTTAACAACAAGGACACATTTGAAGGTATACTAATTATGCTATACACCAGAGACATGAGAATTTTCTTTTAAACTAATAGAACAATGCAATTTCCTTGATACTTCTTATCAAAGAAAAACAAATAATAAAAATAATAATGCATTGTGCAGTGAAATTTTATCAAAATAATGAGCTATAAATCAGTGCTAAATGTTCGACCGAAAAAAATGATAACATACTTATTATTTTTTACGAAATTATTTAAACTCAAATGTAAGATTAAAAAATTATATCCCCTAAGAATTACACTATAAATGTATAGAAACTGTTTTGCAAATGAGAGCATTGTTCCGATATATTTATCAAAAAGTATAACAAAACGTTACATTCAACAACTACATTTGCAAGTAGAACGACCTGGTGCACTACTCCCCACTCACCCCCGACCCCATTTTATCAATCAAAAAATTATTAAATAAATAAACAAGCAGCTCCTCAATTGATTAAATGGGCTTTCACTTTCCGAATTGCCGTGTCCTTTTTTCCTTGATTGTTTATTGTTTAGAAAGTGAAGAGCCTTTGAAGAGTTGAAAGTGAAACGCCTTTGGCATTCTTTGGACTCGAAAAGATGCATTTCGGTGACCGCCATTACGGCTGGCATTGGCAAGAACTGAGCACGTGAACTACAGAAGGAGAAACAAGCTGCAAGCAGTAACCGGAAGATACCGAAGCTCTCGTGCAAAAAGCCAACAACCCTTAAGTGGAACAGCAGACAAAAAGGGTTTATTTCCTGGCTAACGCTGTCAGAAAAATAACTGTGCCACGTTGATAGCATTTCACTTTTTCTAGGCCACTCTTTTCTCACCTTCGTATTATCTGCAGAATGGGAGGTTAGCGGTTCTGATGGTCAGATAGCAGGAATTGTCGTCCTTTTCGTTTCTTTTCCTTTCACGACCAACGGGGCACTGGACTCTGGGCCATTATTGTCTTACTGCCCGACTGGAGTGAAAAGAAAATAATCAAGTTTTGAAGGAAAAGAAGTGTTTTTTCGTGCCTTGTGCGAAGAGATTATATCTTTTCTTTTTCTTCTTTTTTGTGGTATGGAAGTTTTGGAAGAGACGTAATTTCTTCTTATTTTTTTCCCTTTTCAGAAAAATTACGTGCTACAGAGAGGTACAGTAATAAGGTTTTTGAGAAAATTGTAAGAAAGTTTTAAAAAACGTGAACGTAATTTGAAAAAAAAAAGTGAAAGTTTGTGAGATATCATCTGAATTGCTTGTTAGTGCTTTAGTTTCATGGGAACAAATTTGTACCACATTATGAAAAAAAAAGAGGTAGAAGAAGAAAAAGAACGAACAAAAAAGAAAGAAAAAAAAAGAAATTACTGTTACTGATAAAGAACTTCAGAATTTTAATATGTATGAAAAACTCTGAATTTCTTTAAATTAATGTTTATTTATCGCAAAACGGCAACGTGAAATGTATTCAGTATTAAATCCTAGTAATTTCTTACAGAACAATATTCCAGATGAGAAAAATTCACAATTATAGAGTTCTTTATTCCTTATGCATTTTGTAGAGTAGTAAATTCGATTGGAATAGAATTTGCAGAATTACTTTTAGGGCAGGAGAATAATGATCAAATTAGATTTTTATTGGAATGATTTCCATCTAAAAAATTACAAAATAAAAAAGATTTATTAAAGTAAATTGAAATCCACTTTTAATTGCAACAGTTTAGGTTAATTTTTTAAATAAACTCTATGGTATATATCACTTTAAAGTGAACATTTTAAGCCATGGGATGAGCTTGCTAGGGAATTAAATTCATTTAACTAAAAATGAAAGGGAAAATTTTGATACAAATTAAATAAATTCGTAAAAAAAATTAGAATGCTGTAAATTTAAATCTATTTTTGTGTTGGTGAATTTCTTACTGTCATTTAGCTTCAAAAAGAAGAATTAAAAAGAGGAATTTGATCGTTAAGGCAGTAATTTAGTAATTCAGTATAATCCAGTCTTCACGTATTTCAGTAAAAAAATTGATTTTTCAGTTTTAATTGGGATAAAACCTTCTACACTCTCCTTTTTCTTTCTGTAGATAAATTATTAGTATTTTACCAATCTAAATAGAGGTAATGGTATGTATTAGTTAACAGAAATAAGTTTTCGCTTTAAATCACAAATTCTCAAAAGTGTATATAATTTATTACACAAAATAACTTTTTAAAGAAAAATCAATAAATACCGGTGCTCTGAAACTTTTCATACGTATTAATATTACATACATGAATATTTTAAAGATAAATTTTGTCAAAAAAGTTATTTATCAAAAATTATGGTTCAAAATTGTAACGGGCTACCTCGTGAGGTTTTTATCTTAAAATTAGGAGGTTTTCATTTCTCAAATTACTCCACACATAATATGATTTTTCAAAATAAATAAATAAAAAGCAATCAACTTTCGAAAAAGAAAATGCTTTGAGTAAAATAATAAAAAACACTAAATGTGCAGAAAACCTCATGATTGTACGATCTGTCAATTTTTTAAAAAATATTCTTTAACCTTGATCAGTTTTAACTTTTAAGAAAGAGGTAAAATGCCGCATGAAGTGACACCCCTTCTTAAAAGTTATTTATTAAAATAAGTATTATATTATAATAATAATTTATAATAAAATGCAGAAATATAAAGGCATAATTCATGGAAGATTATTTAAAAAATCAATGATTTTGTATTTCTAGGTATTTTAAATACTTTCTTTCAATTATTTTTGTTAAAAACATTTAGATAGACATAGTTTGTGGCTAAAAGTAATTCATTCATTCTGTTAAATTACTAAAACCCAAATACACAAGTATGAATGAAAGTTGTAAGCGTAAGACAGAAAAAAAGACCACATAAACGAAATATTTTACATTTGTTTCAAGAGTATTCATTTTACGAAAATGCTCGCAGAATTATCTTTACCCAAATCCATTTAAAATCGATTTAATGGCTGAGAGCATAGTAACAAAAATGTGTAGCTATCGTAACTTTACCGCATTGAAAGGGAAAAAAGAAACATGAAGTTTCATTTAAAATCAAAGACAAATTTTACTAATAAAAACGTAACATTAACTTTCTTTAATTAAATGTTAAAAAAAATCACGTGTTTCTTGCTATGTTTAATAGTTATTTCAACGAAATTCCGACATTTGAGTTTATATATCACAGATATATGCCATAACTTTGTAGTGTATTACAATAGTAATTGTAATTTTACATACTAGTATCAGATAAACTTTGAATTAAATCCTAATACTTGAGTTTCACCATAAAGAATATCTTTCAAGGTTCGTCAGATTAAATAGAAGTCTTATATCCATAATACTTTAATCTCAACCTTCTTTTCTGCTGGGTCGCATACATAAGTATACTACTTCATGAGGATAAATAGAGGAGAAAGGGGGAGGGGAGAAATGCTTTAAGACCAAGATAACATTAGAAATTTAGAATGTGGAAAATTGAGCAAAATATTACAACTTCTGTTTTGCTTTTTTTTAATTATTATTTTTTATATTTTTTATTTTTGTCACTAACACTAAATTAGAAACATTTAAGAAACTCTCCTTCCCAATTTCTGCATCAGTAAACAGCTTTATATGATTACAAATAATGTAACAAACTTCATAGGATATCTTTGTTACAGCTGTGATATTACCACTGACAAAACACTTTGTTGCTGTTGCAAAGATTATTCAAGAAAGTCTATTTATCACCTCTTGAAAGAGATCTTCGAGAAAAAGTGTCATTGAATGTGATTCCTGTTTATTGGTATTTCTTAAATACAGCATTTTTGTGACAAATCAAGCAATTACTGATCCATGTTTGCTTTTCACTACAAAATGGTCAACTTTCCAATCGTCTTGAAACGATATATTTTTTCGAATATTTTTCGCTTGCAAGATATGAAAGATAGTTAAAAATTAGTTCCACCTGTAAAATCGTCGCTAATCCACTGTTGACCGTTATCACTAACTGTAACCGTTACAAATAGAAAAAGAATATCAATTCTTACCCGTACGACACCGACAGCAGAAAGCAAAATTGATATATCTGGTTTCTTGACAAAGAATTTCCCACCAAATTTTTAGTACAATGTTCTTAAATAAATAAATTTCTCAGAGTAATGGGTCATGACTCTGCCACTTAAAAAGGCTCTGTGGGCCGCATGCGACCTGTGGGCCTCAGGTTTAGTATCACTGCTTCAGCCCATTTCTAATATGATCTATATAACAAGTTGATTTTCAAAAGGATTGAAACATTTCATAAACGTAAATTTTAAGCAATTTGTGAGAAATTTAAGTATAAAATGGCTCTCCTTTTTTTATCTTTCTTAGACGTCATCTATGAATAAGAAAAAGCGAAAAAGATCCTAACATGAGAAGTATCGCAATAAAGTAAAGTAATAAATTTAAGATTAAAAATATTTCATTCCGTAAAATCAAAACTATTTTCTCTGCATCTAAATCTCTACCAAATATTTGCGTTTTGTCCATAGCCTTATCTTTCACCTTGCAAGAAAATAAACAATGATTCTTTTTCTCAATTTTGTCAATCTGGAACCTACTGACCAGATAATTAATTACAAGAAACTTTTATTTATTTTTCTTCTCGAAAGCTTATCTTTATCGCATCGTAGGCCAAGCGATCAGTTTACCCATCTGCCTAGTTTTTCCGCTTGAAAGAGTTCCAAGATCCTTTTCATTTCGAAGTGAAATTATCAATTTTCACTTTTTCGTAAATTTAACTTTCTACTTTTTACCATAACTTTATTGCTAATATGTGTATTCCTAAGAGTTCGTAAATTAAAAACACATTTTCAGTGGTTAGACGCGTACTGTATCAAAATACTTCCCTAGGCCAGATTTGGTTTGTTATTTTTCCATTTCGTGTCATAAAAATCGATTCATTTGAAAATTACTTCAAGAACCAAATTAATTATTTATTAATTAAAAGATTTATTAATTTTAAATTTTAAATCTCTCTTTCTTTCACAAAAACAAAATTACGCTTCTAACGGATATGTTTATCATAGATATGTTTCTCAATGGAGATTCCTCCAAATACTATTTTAGTGTGAGCCTTTGAAAATTTTCATGTTCCGTTTTAACTGCTCGGATTGATTATTTAATTAATGTGCTACCACAATTAAAACATGTGAAAAAGAGTGAGTATTTATTAACGCCACTCTGTAAAGTAACACTAGAGCCATTGGCGGAAGACTGCACTATTTTTAACCAAGGTGAAAGGACGAGGATGACACCTGAGCTGGAAGGTCCTCTAGAATTTCCATACCATGCCCATGTAAGGACTTTGAGCCTTAAACATATTTATCGGGCATTAGCCCCTCTACATGGTGGGTATTCAGAAGTACCAGGGCTCAAACTCATGACACACTGACCACTAGCTCCTGATCAGGACCACAGGCTACTGCGGCCTCTATGGGATGTTTGAAGTTAGACTTAATAATTTTTAAGCATGATCAGATGAAGAGATTCTGGTGTTATATAAATAACGAAACATCTTAGCTATATAAATTTCCACATCAAGTCATGTAATGAGTTTGAATTCAGTTTCAAGGCTACACTGTGATTTTCATGGAATCGGGATATGAACCCATGATCCTTCAGAATACGAAATTTATCGTTCAATCATGCCCCACCAGACTACCTGTACTTATTTTATTAATGTTTTGAATTTTTATTTACCGAAGAAAAATCTTCTGCCTTTGAAAAATGCACAAACTGCCAATTTAACACATTTTTACCTTTGTGCAGTTCTCACTTCCGTGAACCCAAGGAAAAGTTAAAAACTATTCACATTCTAAACTTCTAGGAAAATTCGGATCAATTGAAAAGAAACATATATATATATATAAAGATAAAAATAAAAAAAAAGTTAAGTACAATTCTTTACTCGTAAGGTTTTGCAGTTTGGTTCAGAAAAAAGAACCTTATTTTAAAGAAAAGTTAGAAATGTTGAAGCGGATTCCTTTTGTTAAATAGTAGAAAAGCCCCAACGCGACAGTTTCAAAAACCTTCTCATTTCTAGGTTTTCTTATTTGAAGAAAATAAAGCCCCACTGAAATAACTCTGACTGTTTGAGAGATTTCTTAAATATCTAAATATATAAGTCGGAGACAGGAAGTCTTTTCTTATTCTTTTTCGTCGAAAATCGAGACATTTCTTGAAAAGTCATGAACTCGGAAACTGGAACACATCGATAATTTGCGAAAAGAATGAGATATTTATTAGAAAGCAGAAAAACAAAAAAAAAATCAATAATGGAGATGTCTCATGGTAGAAATGAATATTATAAACAGAGAGCACTTTTGAAGGATTGTAAGATTTAATGTGTCCCTTCAATGAATATTTTAAATGACGATGAACAAGGAACTCTTTTTTGATTTTTCGATAACTCGTGTTATAAATAACATGTTTTAAACGAACTCTTTAATCAGCACAAAAAGAATTTAAAATTTCTTTTTATGCTGATTCAAATCATCTTATTAGTCAAAATTCTTAGGTTCAAAAGGTTTTCGGCTTATTCAAAAATGCTTTGTATTGACAAGTTTATCTCTAATTGTAATAAAAACGTTTTATTTTAACTTCAACACGCAAACAGATGTTTCTGAAGCACCATGCTTAAAATTATGAGAATTTCGCTAGCTTTGAAAATGCTAGATTATTTCAGTCTCTCATATTTAGCTGAAAGTTATCTGGTATATTTAAAAAAGAATACGAGTTTTCTCTGATTATAAAAATTTCTAGAAATGGAGCCTAGGACTCTCTCTACTATAGGTATAGACCAGCATTAATTTGAGTGGTAGATCCACAAGCGAAGCGTGCAACCCCGCATCGTGAAGGGGGTCAGGATTCTAGAGGGCCCAAAGTCTGATTGACACCAAGTACGTATTTGACTAATTTATAAAATATTAAAGGCCACAAACCTGACTTTGTAAGGCGGCCCTAATATTCTTCGTTACTCCACAGGGTAGATCATTTGATATTTTCTATAACACACAGCTATTTGATTCCTTTCTTTAAACTATACTTCTATTGTATGTATTAGTGATATTTCCTTGCAATCTTGGGCCTTTGTACATTTTGTTAAATTTTAAAACCTACCAGAATGAAAATATTTTCTTGATTTCTGAACTTATTATCCAGAGCTTGCTTCAGCAAGAACATTTTATCAGGATCATCTTTCAATAAATCTTCACACTAAGTTTGTAAGATTTTTACTAAGGGAAATTTCTTTAAGTTAAATTGTTTTTATTGTTAATTATATCAGTTCCGGAAACACTTTAATCTTGTATAATTTAGTAGCGATAATATCGATCGTCCTCACTTTTGGGATCTAGCCAACAACTACTCGGACTGCGCGATATAGACGGCTGAGTTGAAGAGCAACAATTTTTCTTTCCGTAAACAAGACGTTTACCATAGTGCTCTAACAACCTCAAGTAACTAACGCTGCTCAGCATGATAAATGCCTTCGTCTAAGTACGTGTCGGCGGAATTTTCACTTTCCGTTGTCACGCTATCAACCTTGTGTGACGACAAATCGAGAAACGGTACTCAATGACGGTCAACGACCCTAGGCTAGGACATAGCTTCCAGCCATCCGTGAACGCAGTTTTGTGTCAAAGGTGGGCTCGCATAGTCACGCAAGTAGCGGACCCATTGTTCGAAAGTGAAATAAAGCTGAGCAAGTTTTCACTGCAAAGCTGTACTTCAAGAGCGAAAGGCTTAACGAAGCAGAACTCGTAATCGTCACCATCTCCAACAATGGCGGTATGTAGTGGAAGTGGGATCACAAAGCTTACAAATCATTAGGGTGACTCTTATGAGGTTTTATTCTTGATGTTCAATCCAAGAGGAAAGCCACTACTGACCGACTTGTTTTAGTAACCGAGTTTATGCTCAATAGTATGAAAAGCGAGTTCGATAGACTTTGCCGATTCATTGGTTCTGTTCAACAATGAACATGCTGAAGCTCACCTATTTACGAACAACACAAAGTAGTACTGGACAGTTATAAGCGGCTTTTTGATGAGCTTTGTTCCGCAACCTTGTGCATCTTCTTTTATTCTCAGGGATTTAAAATTTCATCGGACTCGCTCCTGAAGCCATTATTTTCGATCTTTTTTTATCACTCATACGGAAGTCGTCCTTTGAATACTACAATTGATTGCTATGAATAACCCATAAGATTAGTTTTTACTTTAAACCGTTTTCATTTATTTGTAATGAATTGTTACACAATCATACATCTTTGGAATAATATTTTATAATTGCTTTACACCGAATGTATAAAATAAAGGCTTTTGTTAATGTTCAGTGTGTATTGCAGTTTAATAGAATCTATTTATAATTAAATTGGGATACAAAGTACGGAAAATGGTACATTCCGTTATCATATAATGCTTAAATAATTACTTAACATTAAGACACCTATTTTTAAGATCACTCAAAATACTTTTTCATCGATAATTATAAATTAACCTATAGAGCAGTGAGCAGCTTTAAGAAATATTACCATTTGTAATATTTCACCGAATTTTGCTTACGTTGAGCATGCATCAACTAAGAGCACAGATTGGTAAAATAGGGACATGCGAGTGATGCTCCAAAGATAACATTTATTTTTTTCAAAACTAAATAAAAGAAGACAGTCTCATTAAGAAAGCATAACAAGGAATTTCAATGAAATAAATAAACTTTAACTAAAATATTTTCAAAGATTAAAATGAGAATCTATATTTAGATTATTTATACATTAAAATTTAAATGAATTTGTGTGCTTTCATGTGCTCAATATCACTCCTACCTTCTCTTTAATATTTAAATTAGTACTATATAAAGTTAAAATACTACTTATACGCTACATTGTAATGATAACAAAAGATTAAAAAAAATTTTTTTGTAGAGAAATATTTTTTAAAGGAAAAGCTCATAAAAACAATACGATTTTAAGAAATTTTACTAGAGCAGAAATTTTCGAACAAATAATTTAATAAGCAATAATTTTAATATATTTTAACACCTTCAAAGTGTTACAAATATCTTTAGTTCGAAATCACGCCAGAATTTATACAAAGTCCCTTCGCTCAAAATTTTTTTTGTTGGAAATGCTCATAATAAACAGGTAACTCTTCAGTAAAGTCACTGTAAATAAAACCATGGCAAAATTGATCCGTAATTGTTTTTCCGAAGCTTTCTCTGTATTGTATTTTAACACTTTTCTAAATAGTCTAACTGTTAACTTCTTTATATTTCTCTATTTTTGTTAAGTATTTTCAACAATTTTGTCACGCTATTGCTACCTACCGAATAAATTAGTCAAAATAACTTTATTTTTCATTTGTGAAATTTTAAATTCGTCATTACGTTCTTTTTCACGAAGAATAAAATGGAGCTTGGAACTAAGCAACGACTATCACTAGCTTTATGAATTATAAAATTAGAAAAAGTAAATGATAAGCACTTAATTAAATTATTTATAGCTTTAATACTGCGCAAAGTGAAATAAGAATTATAATGATTAGAATCATCAAAATCATTATCGCTCTTTTATTAAAAATGTCTGAGCCCGACAACATGCAAAATAGTATTCATGCTCAAAGTTAAAAGCAAATTTTTTTTTCTTTACGAAATGTTTTCCAATACTACAATTTTTAACCAATATAACATTGGATTAGATAACACATTAGACGTTATCATAGTGCTTTCAAAATTACTGAAGCAATTGCTAAATTATAGTTAGATAAAATAAAATTTACGCGTTTCATGTGTAGAAATGTACAGCTATTTTAAAATGAACAACTGACTAAAATCATTTTTTTAAAATTGCTTAGAAGCAGAAAAGAGGCAAAAAAAAATATGGGAGTTAATCTTTATTTTTAAACTCTAAAAATTGGGGAAAGTTAAGTAAAAGAGTTTCTAAAGGGAAAAAAGTTACATAAAAGAATTCTGTTTAAGTCAATTCCTACTAAAAAACAACATAGAAAACTTTTATTTTATATATATGTAAGGATAATTAAAATTAGATTAAAATTAATTTCCCTATCTAGCAATTAACTCATCTTTCTCAGTCCACATCTTCAAGTATCAAACTAATCACCCATTTATTTCTTCCGAACATATGACCTAGCCAATAAACATGTCCAATTTCAGATCGTTAGATTTAATAGTCCCCATATGTCAGCATTAACTTTCAAGTACAATCATAAAATCCGCGATATTCACCGCATCTGTTTTTCAAGTGTTATCCACTTGAATCCAACACCGTGGCGTACTTTTTCCTCCCTGCTCTCAGCGTCAGAAGAGATGTAGAAATGATTGAATACAGATCTTCCTTTTTTAAAATTTAATTTAATTCTGTCTCGAAATATGACATATATATGGTTAATTTTATCGAATAAATATAATTAATATAAATATGTATATGCATATGATCGAATCACAATATTAAGGTCAATGAATTTCTATTTAATTATCATTAAAGTATCGTATTGTCATCTAAAGCAATCGTGTATAAAAAATTTCAGTTCAACGGAATGCTTTAAACGTGAGAAAAAAAATCTTTAAAGTTTTGACCTAAGTCACTAAAAATGAAGCCAACATGACTGTATCTGTAACTCTTTAAATAATTAGTTTCAGTCAATTAATTATAATTAAATTATCGTATTGTCACCCAAAACAATTGTGTATAAAAAATTTCAGTTCAAATGAGGACTTTAAAAGGTGAGAAAAAAACATTCCAAGTTTTGACACAAGTCCGCCAAAATTGTCGCTAAGTAGCCAAAAATGATGCCAAAGTGGCTGTATCTGTAATTCTTTGAATAATTAGTTTTACTCAATTTTTATTAATTATAAATAAAAATTACCATATTGTCATCCAAAATAAACATGTATATAAAATTTCAGTTCAACTGAGCGCTTTAAAATGTATTTTATTTACGATTGAAAATTTGAGCAAGATAAATATATAAATAAATATACACTGGTGTGCAAAAATTAAGGACGAGACGGTTTTTTCAATATAACTTTGTACAAAAGCTTTCCAAATCAACACATTTAATACCGTAAGATCTCCAATACGTAAGGACATGTTTAATATGTAAGCAACACTTACTAAAAGAGAAATCAGAGGGATAAAAAGAAGCTGTATTGAAAAAGTAGCATGGAGCGCAATGCGATTGAAGGCTGAAACATCCCTGTGATGGGTGTCCAGCAAGAAACATTCGGTCTTTAGTAGGGGATATGATCTCCCCTGACTGCTAGGCAGGTTTCACAGCGTCTGCCCATGCTGAGAATGAGGGTGTCAATGAGTTGTTGAGGCATTGCTGCCCATTCGTCTTGCAGCGCCAATCGAAGCTCCCGAATCGTTACTGGTGGTAAGGTACGAGCTGCCAAGCGTCTGCCTAGAAAATCCCATACATGCTCGATGGGATTGAGATCCGGAGATCGTGCCGGCCAATCCATACGTTCAATATCCTCACTCTCTAAGAGCTGTTCGGCAGCTACTGTGCGATGACATGGTGCATTGTCGTCCATGAAAAGGAACTGCAGACCCATAGCGCCTCTAAGAAGACGCACATATGGAAGAAGAATCTCGTTACAATAACGGGTCCCGTTGACTGAACCTGCGTCGAAGATGTGAAGGTCTGTTCGACTACCAAGCATGATGCCTTCCCAAACGAGAACACCGTGACCTCCATACCTGTCCCTTTCAATGATGCTCGAGGGATGATTGCGGCTTCCCCGCTCTCTCCAGATGAGTATGCGATGAGAATCGCTACTCAAACTGAATCTGTTCTCATCTGTAAAGAGTACTCGTCCCCATTCATTGTCTCTCCAATTCCGGTGTTCCCGGAACCACAGAGAACGCCTTCTCCGATGGGCAGGCGTTAAAGGTACACACCGTACAGGGCGTCGTGCAAACAGACCACCACCGTTCAGTCTTCTGGCCACGGTAAAACGCGATATCGGTCGTCCAATCGCCTGTGTCGTGTGTCTAGCGATTTCTCCCGCTGTCTGCCGCCTGTTTCTTCTGGCCTGTAAGACAATGTATCGGTCATATGCGGGTGTGGTTCTTCGTGGATGACCACTACTGAACCCCCGGATAGCTGTTCCTGTAGTTTGAAATTGTCTCCAAAGTCGTGAAACGATGCTGTGAGCAATTCCGAACTCTGCAGCCACACTTGTCACACTGCGGCCTTCCTCCAACTTCCCAATGATTCGACCTCGGGTAAAAGCATCCAGATGTCGTCTAACAGATTGATTATTCGCCATTTCTCGCTGAGGCAGCAACTCGGTGTGATTTTACCTGCTATACAGCGTGCAATCTCTTTGCCAGAAATACTGATCTTACACCGACAACATGCTTTATACTACTCAGACACTCCCCCATTACGTCTACCTGCATATCTGCGCATGTGCTACCGTACATCACCTTACTTAATCTCCTGATTGGTCTTTCTGTCCGCTCTGCCTCTTCGTTCAGCTGATATGCTAAGTTTTCGACTTCGTCCTTAATTTTTGCACACCAGTGTATATAGAGGGAGTAGGAATTGAAAAAAAGTACAGTAATACATCAATTACGCGAACCCGGAATGTACGTGATTTTAAAATCTCGTGGATTCGTCTTTCTTTCCCCTCACTCTTTATTTTATCACTGAACCACAAACGGAATCATTACCAGAGCAGATGAGGTTATTATTGGGATTGAAGAGGTTGTCGATCTTAACAGGTAAATAAATTTAGAAATGGAAAGTGATGACATTCAAGAACTGTTGGATTCTCACAATAAGGAGCTGATAATTGATGAGCCTATAGAAATGCATGACTATGATGCAAGGCGTTGAATCGTCTTTAGACCCAGTTCAATCGGGAGATCGAATAACTGTTGGGAATTTGACAGAAGGCCTCATTTTAATTGAAAAAGAGTTACAAATGTTAAGAAATACAGATTTCAACGAAGAGCGTATTTTTTTTAACAAAACAAGGAATAAAAAATATATTAGAATGCTACGAGGAAATTTTGCGGGAGAAAAAAAAATCTCTGAGCCGGCAGACTACTTCGTTCGAATTTATGAAACCTTCTACATCAAAATAACTTCGGTTTGTGAGTTTGTATTGTGTTATCTAAGATTTTATTAAAGATTTTCTTTTCTAAATCATTATTTTCTTTCGCCTCTGGCCCTAACAAAAAATAATTTATCGTAAAATCCGGCGTATAACGCGCACCTCTACTTTCAAGCTGCAATTTTTAATTTTTAGGTTTATTCGCCGTATAACGCGCATCCCCTTTTTTTACGAAGAAACCTGAAATGTACGTATATAAAGCTCTTATGTTTTAAAGTCATTTATACGAGGTACTTTTTCCAACTTTAGAACAAAGAAATAGTATATTTTTAGAACTATACAACCCTTTTTAAGTTCACAAGAAATGTCATTTTTTTTAAGTAAATGATGTTTCGATATATGTGGAAGTCTAATTTTTCAATATTTATCTCCTTTTTTTTGTTTCTAAGGCTGTCATTTTTATACCCAGCGTATAACGCGCACCCGTACACTTCGATCTCATTTTTTATGTTCAAAGTGCGCGTTATATACGCCCGATTTTACGGTATATGTATTTATGTCAGTGTTTCTCAAACTGTGGGGCGCGCCCCCTGGGGGCGCGGTAACAATGCGAGGGGGCGCGAGCATATTGAAAATAAAAGTTTTTGGAATGAAGTAAAACAAGATGCTTTCTGATAATAAAAAATACACATTTACACTGATATAATTTATTTTTATCATCTGGTGATCATCAAAAATAAAAGATTCCACTTCAAACGTTCATTAGCCATATTTGATACTATAACCAAATTAAACAAATATTTTGTTTGCTTTGCGGTCAATATGAAAACGATGAGAGATTTTTTTTACGTTTCTTTTAACGATATCAAACGATAAGAGATTTTTTATTACGTTTCTTTTAACCTAAAATATTACTTTAGCTGACCTTCGAACTTACTTGTATGGTTATCTCCGTCTTTTTTTTAGGGAAGTTGTAAATATATATAATGTATTTCTGTTTCATCATTTTTCCATGTGAAAGAGTTTTATGATATATGGATAAGCATGAGTATTCTGAAACATATAATACATAATGAAAAACGTTTTACACAATTATTTTTTAGAACATGCTACACTTTCCCCATGAACAATTTTGTAGTTTTGATTGCTGTGTTGTACGACTTATTATGGTTTATAAATGTAAATAAGCAGAATATTAAAAAAATGGGCATCTGTGATCCCTATTAAAGGAAATTGAAACTGATCAAGCACTTGAAGAACCTGCTGAAATAATGCATATTAATCAAGATAGCGAAAGTAAATATCAGAAAAGTGTGAGACATGAAACGTTCGAGTTGATTTGAGTTTAGCTGGAAAATAACGTTCCTGTGTTGTTAGCGAAAAGTGTCTGTGATTTATGTCCTTTATTAAGGGCACGCACATTTGGAACATTTTCTTTAGTTTTATTGGATTTTTTCTCAAATTTTCTAAGCAAAATTGAAAAGTCCTTGAAAGTAGGGGTAAGTATATTTTCTCTTAATTAAATTATTCACTGGAATTGTGATTTTTATCATGTATAGTAAAAAAATAACTATAAAATAAATTATAGTTTTAAAACAAACTAAAAAACACGCTTTTATAGTGAATTGACCTAAAAAGCAATATATATATAATATATATATTACTTAAAAGTAAGATATACAAAATTTAATACTTATCTTGTTAATTTGTACGGTTTTATAATTTTGATCGTATTGTAGCTTTAGCGTCAAAGTGCATTATTATTGCATTCAGTACATTATTAATGTATAAGGGGGGTGCGATAAAAATTGTGATAGAAAAGGGGGGTGCCAGTAGTGAAGTTTGAGAACCACTGATTTATATGCAAAATTATACCCCGACTTACGCGAATTCGACATACGCGGTTATCTCTCAATCCCACTTATCACGTAAGTTTGCGGTGTTACTGTAATTTGTAAGAAATTAAAAGAAATATTTTAGGAAAAAATATTTCATTTCATCAACCATTTCTATATGCCCAACAAATCTGAAGCAAACACACTAAATCTGCAAAAAAATGCAATGCAAAAAACTCCCTCTCTCATAGTATTTGGATAAATTGAGAAATAAATCAAGGCCCTTTACTCTGTAAGAAAAGGACAGAAACTGTTAACTACAACAGTAAATGTCATTCTTATCAAACAACACCGCAGAAACACACTTCAGTTGCGAACTTGTTTCGTGAAAACAAGGGCAATGCTGTATCTGAACTTCAGAAATTTCACCATCGCGAACATTTACGCAACATAATTCTTGCTTCCAAAGTTGTTAAGGAAATAATCAAAGGAAACTGGACACCTGAGAATTCGATTTAATCAAGGGTGCCTACTTCTCTCTCAACAAATCGGTCAGATGTTACCACAGCTGTCGCTTAACAATTAATGAATGATTTACGAGTTCTAAAAATTTACGTTCAGGCCAAGATGGTTGTATTTCCTTTATTTCTACAGTATGTTTGATTGACAGGAATATGTATTCAGACAAGGGAATAAAAGTATATTAATTTTTTAGATTGAAATATTTCACGGACGACAGATTTTGAACCTTCCATATGTCCGTTACTTACAAAGCCTCAACGATATATTGAGCAGTACTCACAGAAGATTAAAGCAAAAAATTATCAAAGAAACTGGTGATTGTGTCACAAAAGAGAAAACGATTGACTTTTTTGACAAAATTTGTGACATAAAAACGTTACAGAAGATCTAGAATATCTAATATTTCTGTCACTTTTTATCATTATTTCAGATTTTATTAAGATAACAATTTGTACCTCTGAGAATAAAATTGAATTTTTAATCCTTTAATGATCGCATAATTTTCTAGAAAACAGTAAAAAGGGGACAGTTTCTTATTCGAAAGCGTAGTTAAAAATAAACTAGTTGAAAATAAACCAACTATCTCCAATTACACTATAAATAGTATGGTAGTAAAATAAGAAATAAAACTTTTTCCGGGTACAAGAAATAAATTGTTTTTAATCTTTTTATGCGTTACTTTTAAACACAAAACGCGAAGAAGTAAAGGGTTATTCATGCCTTCTAGAATATTCCTGTTGTAGACGATGGTTAATATCAGGATAATTCGTTCGTTATATAAATGACAAAAATATCAGGTTTCTTAATTGGTATTCATTACCAATTGATTACCTGTTATTGACGAAATATAGGATTCGCAAATAAATTGGTAGCTTGTAAAATAGGCATTAAAACCCTTTACTCACCACATTATGATTTACTGCAGTTTTTTTCATGCAAAATGTTTTTAGAATCACAACATTGAAAAAAAATTAAGGGATATACATAAACAAAATATTCAACTTTGGAAAATTTAATCCGTTAGAGTTAATTAATTGATTAACGATATTCAACTGTAAAATTAATTATATAAACTGCTCACTTAAACTAAATAGCCAAATAGTTTTCTAAGGTATTAATTAACAAACAATCAAATAAATAAATAATTAAGGCACTTACCTTTTGACATTAACTACTTTTTCGGAACAAAAATGACAATCTTCGCAATCACAGCAAAATGTCAGCTGAAAACGTAATTTCTGCTATTAAACTATTCACCTTTCCCGCTAAAATACTCATCATAGAACCCGGGCTGCCATATATCTTGAAAGAGTGGATTTAAAAGAATATTCCTGCTAAGTATCGTTAGAGTATTCGTAAAAATGGTTATTCTATGTAATATTAAAGTGAGTGGTACTTATAAATACCATCGGTAGAGAGAGAGATTAAGGTATCCGCGACTACGTTCGGAAACGTGATTTTCAAAAGCGCATAAATGGTTAAATTTCATGATATTTAAAGTCACTTAGATTATAATATATGCAAAAATTGTTTTAAGGACATTTTGACAAAAAATTATTTAAATACAATATTTTGGCAAAAAATTAACTTAGAATAATCTGTTTTCCAAATGCTCTCCTTTTGTGAAAAATGCCTCTATTAGAATAATATTTTGCCTGTCTATAGCTTAGACCTCTGTTCAGAGGCTCTACTAGAATTTTTGAAATATATAATTTAGAAGTGGGTTTATTCATATTTTACGACAACAGAGGGGAGCAATTTTAAGAAAAAAAAAAAACGCGAATAATTATTTCAATTGGTGGTAATTCCGAAAATAAAATGTGAGGTTTTCAAAAATTCTAGTTGAGCCTCTGTAGAGAGGTCGGAGCTATATACAGGCAAAATATTATTATAATAGAACCATTTTTCACAAAAGGAAAACATTTCGAAAAATGATTATTCTAAGTTAATTTTTTGCCAAAATATTATATTTAAATAAATTTTTTTTGTCAAAATGTCCTTAAAACAATTTTATGCATGTATTCTAATCTGAGTGACACTAAATCTCGTGAAAATTAACCATTTATGCGCTTTTTTAAAATCACGGTTCCGAACGTAGTCGGATACCTTAAAGATTCAAGTTTAAATGGTAATTTAATTTTATTACCTATAAACCAAGGGTGGGAAAGTTATTTTGAATTGCGTGTCACATTGTGGGATACCGGAGGTCCCCCCGCGCACCTTTTTAAAACTATTGCATTCACTATTAAAAAAACAACTATTTGTAAGTTAAATAAAACAGTGGCAGTTTTATTCAGTTCATTTATTGTGTTACTTTCATATTGTCTATAACTGCAAGTACATTTAATTTTAGAAACAGTTTAATGAAACAAATGTTCTCTGTCACACTTTTCTGACATTTATTTTTTAAATCAGAAGTGAAATTGTTGAAATTCTCATCACAACCTGCAAATTTATGTCAGCCAACTTGCATCAATATTTACTCTTGTTGATTTTCATATAAGGAAAACTTTGCTCACGAATATATATTTATACTAAAATATGAATAACAATTTCCCAGCAAATTTCTTCAAACATGGAAATTTTTCTGTTGACAGATTTGCAAAAGTCAGTTAATGTCATAGCATAAAACATTTCCTTTACACGTTAGAATCTGACTTCAAGTTAATAAATTAAAGCTATAGCACAACTGAAGTTAGGACTCATTTTTTTTATAATCCTGGGATCTTTTGACCTCCTCCTTCAAACTCTTCACATGATCTCTTTATAGAAACCCTTTTAGGTTTTTTTGTTTTCCTAACAAAGGAATTCTGTTTTCCTAATAGTGAACAATATAAGAAGAATCTTTGAACGCACACAAAAAATAATCCCCATTCAAAATGGAGTTTCTGACTGTTTTGACGGGCCACAAAAAAATTCTTTTTGGATAACATGTGGCCCGCGGGCTGCTATTTGCCCACCCCTGCTATAGTCTTTTCCAGGGGTTGGCAACATACGGCACGCGTGCCACTTGTGGCACGTGGTACAATTCTCAATGGCTCTCTGCACAACTCTACAAATTTGTCAATTTTTGAGCGGATGGAAGTTGATAAATTTGTAATAGATTTTATTTGCCAAACATCTTCAGAACTACGGACATTTACGGAATTACGAAAAATTCTGCAAGATAACTAAAGATAAATTTACAGCTATTTTGTAAAGTATTGAATGTCATTGCTGGAGAGATTTAATTGTTTGAAGGGAGAACATGGCATGTACTCTGCTTTCCATTTTTGGTTCTGCATATCGAAGTAAAAAGTCTTTCCTCATACGAAAAATACTACAAATTCACAAAATAAATAAATAAATAAAATGTTTAACAACTGAATGCTTAAAATAGTGTCAAATTGAAAGTTGTAAATTATACTCCTGATTTTGCGATATGAAAGTAAAGAGGTGCAAGTACTATGCTCACATTAAAATATTTGTTTATGTTTTTATTTAATTTTATAATGAAGGGAAATACTTATATTTCATGTGTTGTCTACTTCTTATTTCAATAAATATGTTTAAAAGTACGTAATATATGTGCAACATGATTTTTTTTATTTTTGTTGAAGAAATAGATATATTTTATGCTGTTTATTTTTATGTTAAGAAAAATCTTCAAATGATGAAAAAATTATATGTAATAAAACTATAAATCTATATTATTTTCCTTTATTTTCTAATTCTACATGCATTATCATGGGAATTGTTTAAAAAATTATCTTTACTGTGCAGCACGCTGAATCGTATTGGTAGATTGGCTTGGCACACCACAGCTAAAAGGTTGACGACCCCTGGTCTATTCATTCGAATATTTTACTGCTTTCAATAATTTAATATTTTAATTCTATTTTATTGCAGATTTTTTTATTTTACTTTTTCTTTTTGTAAAATTGTGTTGATAATTTTTAAACAACCTTAGAATGAATGGGGGGAAAATATTAATTTATACACCTTTAATTAATATTTTTACTCATAATTCAGTCTTAAACATATATAATGAAGTACTTTGAAATAAATTAAAAATAAGCTTTAGTTCATATATGATATATATATATATATAGTTAATTACTTTTAAATATGTATGTCGAATGAAAATAGGTGTAAAATAAAATTTTAACAAATGCCGAATTCACTTCATGTAATATCCGATTACTGTTTTTATTTTATTTCATTCCACTTTTTGGTTAAATTATATTTTTATAAAAATATATCAGCCACTTATATATTCTTCTAATCCGTTGTTAGTTTTTCTTGTTAGTTTCTTGTTGTTAGTTTGTTAGTTTTTAAGGTTCTTTTTTCTTGTTTATTATATATAGCGCGTGGTTTCAATTTGAATCAGGATAGCTTGATTTATTTCGACTAAGTTTTGAAGGAACTTTCGATTACATCTTCAGCACGTGGAGACATATTTCACAATGAATTGAAAGCAAGTTAGGTTTAAAACGACAATTTTCACACGCAGTTGAGAGGTAATGCTAAGTATATCGTAAAGATTTGTCACAACTTTCTTTGTTTGAAACTGAAATTTTGCTTAAAATTCCAGTATATAACTGATATATTTTTCTTAAAAATAACACTCGATCCTTCAATAAATTTATTTTCTCTAAAAATAGTGCATTTGCTTACATAAAAATCCATAACTGATAAAGTACTAAAACGTGTGTTTTGCGCTTTTATCTTTTGTACATTGTGCTAATTTTTAAATTTTTTTACTCAAAACGCTTTTCTGTTAAAATGTATTTTATATAAGTAAATGTACTTATATATAAACTCAAACTCAGTGACGCACCAGTCCACGAGGGCCAGGGTCCCATCCTAGTATATGTGACCATTGGGCGCCGAGTTGCATGAGCTGATGTCCTGATTAGGTGGTCAGACTGAAGCGAAACACTTATATGTAGGCTGAACATTTTCCCTGTAAATGCCACTAAACGGAATATCTGGTAACTCTTTTTCGTGTCTCAATTTTTCCATTTTTTTAAAACTAGTTCAATTACAAATAGCTAGGTGGTATTCACTGATTTTTTATTAAAGACGCATCCCGAAACTTTAAACCAAGGCTGAGCGACGAAAACGACACCTGAATTTGAGCCCTACTCCTCAATCTTCCACACAATACTAACCTGAGTACTTAAAGCTTTCACGGATTTCCCGTGCCCTAACCCCTTTACATGGAGGGTGCTAAGGTTCCAGGTCTTCGGCTCCCGACTCGACAGAAGTAACCCCTGTTCGCGACCGTGACTACTGGTCATCACTTCTAAAAGATAACTGGCGTCTATATCAATAATGAATAGTCTCTGCGCTGGCCTTGTTTACTTTTTATTCCCTAATCTCGTAATGAACAAATATAAGTTAATTTTCGCATAATTTTATATTTCCCTTACTAACAACGTATATTTTTTCGCGATTTTTAAGGAGTCGTCTAGAGCCAAATGAAATACCAAATATGTGTAGCATGAATCAAATAAAATTTTAATTATTTTTAACATTATACTGTATAATCAAAACGTATTTTACTTTAGGAGACCTGTGATGAAAAATATTTATTTATGCTTGAGTATTTTTAGATAAAACATTTTTAAGGTATCTGACTACGCGTTCGGAACCATGTCTTAAAAAAGTGCATAAATGGACAATTTTCATGATATTTAGTGTCACTTAGATTAGAATACATGTATAAAATTGTTTTAAGAATATTTTGGCAAAAACAATTATTTAAATACAATATTTTGGCAAAAAAAATAACTTAGAATAACCTTTTTTCAAAATGTTCTACTTTTATAAAAAATGCTTCTGCAATAATAATATTTTGCTTATATAAAGTAAAGACTTCTCTGCAGAGAGCCTGAATAATTTTTTTTAAAAAATTCGCATTATTTTCAGAGTTACAACCAATTGAAATAATTATCGGCATTTTTTTCTTGAAATTTCTCCCCTGTGTTGTCGTAAAACATGGATAAATCAACTTCTAAGTTATATATTTCAAAAATTCTTGTTGAGCCTTTGTACGGAGGTTTGAGTCAAAATATTACTATAATAGAAGCAATTTTCACAAAAGGAGAATCTTTTGAAAATTGGTCATTCTATGTCCATTTTTTTTCAAAATATTGTACTTAAATAATTTTTTATTGTAATAATATTCTTAAAACAATTTTTTGTACTTTTTCTAATCTAAGTGACACTAAATATCATAAATATTACCCATTTATACGCTTTTTCAAAATAACGGTCCCGAACGTAGTCGGATACCTTAAAGAACAAACAAACGCGCACTCGAGCGGAAATTCAAAAAAGAAGAAGCATTCTATAGAAGTGCATTTATTTTTTATAAAGAAATTAATAAAGTCAAACCATTTATCTCAGAAACTTCTGTCATCTTTTCCTTTATGAAGAAGAATGATTTGATATAATAAAGTATATTACAAAGGAAAAATTATATTAAAAATAGGGGAAATATAACATTTATAAATATGAAAATATTTATAAATTTTTTGTAGGAGCAGTCTGTGTAGTGTAAGATAATGTGTTAAAAAAGGAACAGAATTCACAAATTGTCTATGCTAACGATAGACAATTCACCATCCTTCCAAGGTCTTTTTAATCTACCTGGAATAATTATTCACACATATGTAATTTTTATTGCACAGTTCGATATTTCGCGATAATTGATTAGTCTTCAATGTAGATTCTATAATAATTGAAAAGTAACACAATTCGCTATCTTACAATATTTACTATAAATCTATTTTTCTTATTTAATATACTCTAATACCTACTTTAATTGGAAGAACATCGGGAAAAAACAGGAGTTCCTTCCCCTCCCCCCAAAAAGTCATTTATTGTGTAGCTGTAACATAACCACATAATGAATCTTAAAAATATTGTCTTTTTTATGCTGTATGTAGTATATAAACAGTCCTTCTTATAAATAGTGACACAGCTCTGTTCTTTTTACAAATGTTGTATAACCTTACGGCGGTTGTTCTACCGCGGGACACCGTAATTAGTGAATGCTCTTGAAGCTCCAGTGAAGGTTGTGGTAATCTGGTTCGTAATAGTGTCAGCTGTAAAAAACATAAGTCACCGTAATTGAGAGTGCGGAAGTGTCATTTTTAGACCATCCTCAATTTGTGTCATTCAGTTTCATTTCTTTAGGGGGACTTATTTTTAACTCCCAAGCTGTCTCGCGCAAGCGACTCAAGTGTACAAGCTCGTGAACTAGGGACGCTCTGTTATGTAGGTAAAAAGAATGTTTATATAGATCTTTTAGAAGCACAGTTATGTAACAGCTAGGTTCTTGGAAACCATCGAGTAGTTTTGGGAGGCATGGGCCCCAAAATAAAAAATTATACACTAAAAACATTCGGAATTGCTAAAAGGACAAAATTATCTATACTACTGCGATTTTCAAACTGTGGGGCCAACCCGGGGACGTAATAATCCTACGTGGAGGGCGTGAACATATCGATAAGACAAAAATATAGATGATTATTTTAAAAATTTATTAATTTACTGAAATGAAACAAAACAAAATACATTCTGACGTCGTAAAAAAATAATATATATATGGCATATTTATTGTAATCTGCTTCAATTTAAAAATTAGGGAGGAAAATTAACATAATATTTATCTCATTACTTAAAAGTAAAATTACTTAAAATATCTATCACTTAAAAGTAACATATTTACAAAATTTAATACTTATCTTGGTAATTTGAACGATTCATAATTAAGGTCATACTATAGCTGTATATATATATATAGACTCAAAATATAATATTATTACATTCAATACATTGTAATTGCATAAGGAGAGGGTGCGATTAAAATTATGACTTAAAATTGTGTCGCAAATATTTAAAAAGTTTGAGAAGTACTGCTGTAATATAAATAGGTGCAGAATTTTAATCTATGGTAATTTTTATGCGTTGTATATTGTTATAGGATTTTTTGTATCATTATAAATTAAATAAAATTTTATCTTATTAACACAAATTGCATAATATTTTAAAATTTTCTTTTTGTTCTTTTATGGTAATTATTTTCATGAGGGAAAGTTATATATTTTTTTTAATTATATAAATTTTTAAAGTTTGGTAAAAATAAATAAATAAATTAGGAAAATTCATTGTAAACATAATGAAAATATGTATATTATCTATTTATTATTTTCATATTGGGTTAACATGTTTTTTCTATTTCCTAATCTTTAATGGCGACATTTTTCAAAATTTAACTAAGTGTTGTCAACAATGGATTGCAAATTTATTTTGATTAATTGATTTTTAGATACTAAGTCAAGCATTTCATATTTATCAGGTTTCATTTTCTAATATTAACTTTAATTTATAAATGCTTATGTAATATATGGGAGTGATTTTTCGTTTTACTCGTAGGTAATTTTTAAAAGGTATTTACAAAAAAGGAATTGAAGCAATTTTAAAAATTTAGACATCCTTGCATCTTTTTCAGATTTTTGTATCATTCAAGCATACACGCACACAAGTTCATTAAGTGATTCGAGTAGCAGTAAGAAAATATTTGGAAATGGAAGAAAAAAATAATCTTTAAATTACTTTCGATAACCTTCTTGCCAAAAAGAATGCAGTAACTTTACATAAATAACAAAAAAATTTGCATTTTAAACATGTGACCATGCTTCTTTTTCAATACTAAGCCGTTTATTAGAAGTGCTTGTTAAATAGAAATTAAATGTCAATACAAAACGTTAAAATAATTATGAAATGTACCTAATATTAAACTACATACACATGTAAAATTGAAAAATGATTGGTTGCATTGCAATAGAGTATTTTTATGATTTCTTTGCTCGATTAGCATTATTTAATTTAGACTGCACATAGTTATATGGATTGACTGGTTGCGTCAAACGAGTATTACTTTATATAAAAAAGTTGACTGACATTTATGGGAGAATAGGACTGTTCATCATTGCGAAACTGACAACATTCTTTTTGAATCAAAAACGTTAGTTCTTTTTTTCATAAACAAGGTTTCCTCGCCTTGTATATTGTCAGTAAAACTAACCTTGTTTCACACATTTTCAAGAGTTGCCTGTAACTTACAGGGTGTCCCAAAAATAGCACCGAAACTCTGGACAGAGAGTACATAAAAATGCCCAAACAACTGTATCTGTAAGATTCCTAATTCAAGAGAAAAATATGGTAAATGATGACGCATGGAGGCTTATGATAAAGCTCCGGCACATTTCTGTGAGTCTAATTCTATGGCCATCATGATCATCAAATCTCACACCGTTGAATTTTTTTTTCCTGTTGGACAATTTCAAGGAATTGGTATTTCGAGGCGTAGTGACCACACGAACGGACTTAGTTGGTATTCTGCATCCTGCTTGAACTCTGGTGGACAACGCGCTGCTTATTCATTTATTCCACGACACACTCAAACCTACCTCAATATATACTGGGGCCACTTTGAACATCTACTCTAAAAATATATGCAAATTCTGCGGCTGATTAGTCCAACACGGTGTTTTTTCTTTGCACAGACATGCCTTGTTTTTTGTATTTTTCTCGCAAGCTGTGGAGTTCTTTAGGCATTGTTTATGTATTCCCAACAAGGAATCTGGTTGTGCAAAGTTTGGGTGCTATTTTTGGGAGACCCTGTATATTCCCCAGCAATGGAAATTAAATAAGACCATAATGATTTTTTTTTCTGGTTAGTTAAAAACTTCTTTTTTTAAATTCAATTATTAATTTAAAATAAAATGATGGATAACTTTTCATTACTTTCATAGAATTTTAAAAAAGGAAATTATATGAAAGTAGGAAAAGAAGTATTTAAAAAAATACGTATGGTTTTTGTTATACAAAGCAGAGATATCTAAAAATGATAGAATGGTAGAACAGGTGAACTGGGAAAAACATTACTTTTAAAAGTTCTTGACATAAAAGTTCAAAATTAAATGCCATGTTTGTTTATATTAACACATATAATCATTTTTTTCATTTATATCATTTTAATTGTTTCATAAGGATTAAAATATTCCTAGTATAACAAAAATTTGAATTAAGGAGACACAGTACGATTCAATTGACAAAAATCGGTCAAAAAAGCAAATCTAATTTTTTTAGCCTAAATTATTTTTTATATACTTTTCTATAACCTCACAAAATTTGAAAGCTCTAAACTTAAAAAACGCAAAATTATGATAGCTTTTACGTTCGTTCTTATTCACATCCCTATGGAAAATCAAAGCTTTAAACTGACTTGTCTCAGAAAAATAAAATAACTAGCTTGTCTTCATATATTTAAAATGCTAAGGCTTTTTTTCTATTGTGCCTAAAGGTTTGAATTTTTTTTTCACCTATTGCTAATAGTTTATGTAACAAAAGTTGGTATGCATTTTTTGTGAAACAAAGTAATACTTATTTTTTAAAAAAATAATTGAACTCAGAATTTATACATATTTTAAAGAATTTTCAATAAGCATTCATAAAAAGAAGCATTGTACGAATATAAATCTTGTTATTGCAAAACCCATACCACCTCTTGTTATACATAGTTTGACGTACTTGTAAATAAATTTTCAAGCGTGTACGTAAATTTTTGTAGGAGGAGAGTAGCACTTCACTTCACTTCATAAATTTTAAGTTTCTTCCTTAAAAAATGAAATGGCTAGCTTCTTATGAGATTTTGAGCCCAAAATCGTTTTACGTAGTATGCACGCATAGGAAGCAATTAAAATTTTTTTGAAAATTTTTAAATAAAAAAATTTTTGCGCAAATCGTACCATGTCCCCTCAAGAATCTTAAAGGGTGCAGATAAAATTAATTAGAAAATCAAAGCAAAATGCGAAGCCTTGAGACGCGCCGCGCGCGTACAAGATAATACTTTAACTATTCCGCGTTAAAACAAACACTCGTACATTCATTAGAATTTACACTTAACTTGACCCGAAAATCTTTAACCCATGCAAAGTTTAACTTGGAAAAAAAGGATATGTCAACTATTACATAAAACTGTCTCCAATTAAGGCTATAACTTCTAATCATCTTCTAATACTTGAATTAAGTATCGGAAAAGTAGGACATGCAAATAGCAACAGAGTATTCAGTGTAAATAAGATCCCTTATCAGTTGCTTTTATTCGCCTTGCAAATTCAATGATAACATTGAAATTGGAGCAAGAAAACTCTAACTTTTTTTGTATTGCTATGATAAAGAGAGTTAATGTTCCCATTACATTTGCTATTCGACATCATGATATGATATATACATAGAAACGTTTCTTTAAAATACAGGAAATCATGTGGTTACCAAGACTGATATTCTTAACGAAAGAATCATTTTGAAATGAAATCGCTTGTTTATCATTGAATTTTTTCCCCGTGAATAATATTTCTAATGCGGAATATTTTTTAATTCCTACTATTAGTTCCTACTCTCTCTCTCTCTCTCTCTCTCTCTCTCTCTCTCTCTCTCTATATATATATATATATATATATATATATATATAAATCACAATTTCACAATTATATATATTTATTTATCTTATTCAAATTTTCAATCACTAATAACATACTTTCTATTCATCAATTCAAGTTCAAATACATTTTTAAACTTGTAGTGGATGACACTTGATGTTAATAGAGTTTTTTCAAATATTAATTCATTAATTAAATTAAGAAATTAATAAATAGCAACAAACAAAAATAATAGTCCCACAGCATGTATAGGAAAGAAAGTCATTCGTTGTGTCCCTGTAGCACAATTGATAGAGCGTTGGACATCGAATACCACCTGTTATGGTCTAATTTCTGAGAATGTGATTTCTTTTTTACTATATTATTTTATTAGAATAATAAAATTTTATGAATGAATAAATAGTAACAAAAAAAAATAGTCCAACACCCTATATAGAAAGGAAAATGGAAAATTGCAAGGAAAATCGCTTTCTATTTTGTCACTTAATATTGTGATTCTGTCATATGTATATACATATTTATATTAATTGTAACTATTTAATAAAAAATAACTATAAAATAAAATTTTTCTTTGTAGACCTAAGAAGGAATTAACTTAATTTTTTTTATATTACTTGCTGAGTGTAGAGTAGCTTCTAGAATAAAACTAAGGATAAAAAGTGCTTTTTTCATAAATTTAACTGGACTTTTTAACAATGCTATCGTAAATAATCCTGAGGTGGAAAAGATAATTAATTTAAAATTACATTAAATATATCATGTTCCATACTATACCAATCTCCAAAAACAAAAATTCGTCAGAAAATTACTTCAAACTTAAATTGTTAAAGAAAAGAGCCACAAATGATTTTTAAGAAAATTTATGGCAAAAATAAACACTTTTATAAATGCACTTTCAAAAAAATATACAAAATCCTTTAAAGGTAAGTTTCCACCTTACAGAGTTTGCAATGCATGGAAGAATCTCAGAGATGGATAATGAAGCATTTAATAATTTTCTCTGCATTATTACTTACACAATTAAAAATAACTAATTTACTATACATAGATGCGTATTTAATCAAATTAAAATTAACTAGATGAAGGATCTATTTATAAGTTTGGTGAGATTGATTTTACTTGCATATATTAATAACAGAAAATTGTATGAAGATCTTAAATTTTAAAAATGTGCATCATTAAAATATATACTTTTATGCGTTATACCAAAATAAACCAAACGTTTTGAATCCTAAATAAATGAGCTATATTTTTATTTTAAAACTTTAATGTTGTTATTGCTAATGCCACCTGTCTGACGACCAGATCGAGGCCCAGGAAATTCATCGCTCCTAAGGGCTAGATGTACGCAAACCTTTAGCTGTAGCTTTGAGCACCATACCGGTGACAGTACGATTAGGCTCGGTTCCACTCCAGTTTTGAAGGAGAACACCCTGGAGCGAGTCAGGGCCTCCCACTCAGTGGCGTAACGTACACCCCAGCATTGCGGGGAAGGGGCAGGATTCTAGAGGGTTCAAGGCCTTACTGATGCCAAGTACGTACCCATTGTAAGATCCAACTTGGGGCCCAAAACCTGACTTTGCAAGGGGACCTCCTTAATAGTCTCTGTTACGCCACTGCTCCCACTCCTCTTCCCTTTCCACCAACTTCACGAGAAGACGCGGTTCGACGGCTATTTAGAGTACCCCCATGCCGCAAAGGATCTATACATTTATAAATATTCATGCCTTCTCCGGGATTCAAACCCAGGTCCTACGGCACAACAGTCAGTAAAATAATATGAATATTCTTATATGAATTGAATGTTTTATATTTTTTGATTTAATAGCAGTAGCAAAGATATAATACGTTTGTGACGGTTCTATTCGCATACCTTCCTCTAATCCTCTTGGAAAATCTTTGGGCTAACATTCGCGTTTATTCACAACCAACCCTTTTGAAGAAGAAAAGGTGATATTCAAATTAAGTCTAGTATATATAGTCAAGGCTTTCTAGCTAGCAATGAGAAGGACAGAGAGAAAGCCAGAAGTCAGGTGAGATTGCTATTTATCAGGTATCACTCAAATTTATAGAATATTTCAAATATTAAATAGACGAAAGAATTAAAGTGACGATTGGTCACTAAAGTTAAATTAACGTTAAGTTAATTGATATAATAGAATTGATCCTAAAATAAAGAGGTCGATATTTGTAGTATTCTTATAATTCATGCATCTCGTTGTTGTTCCACGTATATTGCTTACATTGAGACATTCTCTTCTTGTTGAAATTAATTGATTCAGTGTTGCTAATTTTTGAGATCAATAAATAGATTGTTTTTGATTATGGCTAGAGTTTCTTCCCTTCCTCCCACAACCATAGGCGACCAAGAGAGAGAGAGAGATGATTCCCTCACATGTTTGTTTAATTAATTCAGAATTTTAAATCGTAATTTCTCAGCATTTTAGATTCCTTATACCATTTATTGGATTATTTGTACATGTTAAGATTATTTTCGAAAATCGAAAAATTCCTTGAAATTCCGATTATACTTCCTCCTTCTAAAACTGGACAATTTCTTACATTATAGAAGTATCCTGTAATCGAGAGTAAAAGAAAATTTATTTTTGGAAACTATTTTATAAACTGTAGTAACGACGCCCTTCGAATAAGAGTCAAATAATGGGACATGAATAAGCTCATGAAGAAAAAAAATGACCTGAATATGAAAAAAAATGCGAATGTATGATGGATGCACTTTCAGGATTGAAAGAATATTTAAATTAAATATCCTATACCCTAAACTTGTGAATTTTGTCAAAAATTTACAAATTATTATAAAAATTACAAATATGAAAAAAAACTACACGAATGTGATGCACTTTCGGGATAGAGAGAAAATTTAAATTAAGGTATCCGACTAACCTAAATTTGTGAATTTTGTCAAAAATTTACAAATTATTTTTATGATTGTATTTTATAGGTCATCTTATTAGCTTTATTAAAATACCAAGTTTATTGTTTTCCATTCTCTATAACAAAAACTACAAGTGTTTTAATAAAAGCAGATGCCACTACTTGAAGCAAGAAGTCATAGTTTAAAATGTGTTTGACTCGAAATGTGTTTTTTTGAAAATGCGCAAACAGAGACAGCCATTGCTGAATTTTTTTGTGTATGTTCTGTATAATAGTATACGTGTGTTTTAGCCTTCAGATTTATCAATCACTGTTTTATTACAAAATTAACAATCCCTTATGTGAATATAATCACTGTTTTTTTAACCAATTTCATGTAATAACTACGATAAAATGCTCTAGTTTTCATAAAAACTAAAATATCTCTTATCCTGAAGATCATTTCAAAAACGAATATCATAGCAACACATCAGAATTGAAAATTTTTTCTTAAACTGTTGGTACAGAACGGGCCCCATTTATGTTATTTTTTGTAAATTTTTGCCCATTTTTTCTTATTTTAGTAATTATAATTTCTTTTTCTCTTCTTAATTTTAGCATATTTTTCTAAATTGCACTAAGCAAATCTAAAAACCAAAAAAAGTCCCCATATCTTCATTTTTTATTAAAAAAAAGTTTTCGCAAGTAGTCGGATACCTTAAGATTAAAATAGAATTGGACATCTTTTATGTGGGAACATAATCCTGAGATTTCAAGGTTAAAAAAAAACTGGAACAAGTAACAAAATCATCCATCACTGCAGTCATACACTGCAAGAATTTAATATACGATATTAAAGGGAAAAAGTTTTATTTGTAGGAGGGTGATAAGAAGTAACAAATGAGTAAATTTGTTGCCTTTTAAGGAAAGCCCTTGTTAAAAACTACGGGTACATATAGGCAACAACATTAAAAAATAAAGGAAAAAGAAGAAAAGAAATAGTTCTTCATAAAAAACAAAACACACTGAGAGTTATTCTCGAAAACTGCCGCAATTACCTTGAAAACGCAGAAAGAAATGGAATTTTTGGGGAAAACTGGAAGAAAAAAAAGATTTTCTTTTTTTAAAAAGTTATATATACAGCAAAAAATACCAGCGAGCCTTTTCTTCTAGAAGTTTTTTTAACCTTTGTAATTGTTTAGGGAGCAATATTATTTTAAGAACTAGATGTTTCAAGGTTTGAAGGCATTTTTGGGGATCAAGTTCGAAGAGAAAACAGTAAAATGTTTATAAATGGATCCGAAATCTGGAATTTCTCCCTCAATGCGACCTGGCCTTGCAGTTAGTGTTTCATCCAGTAGTTCGAAGAACTTTTCTTTCCTTTTTTTCTTCAAAAATAGTACAAAAGGAAGATAAAAAAATGTAAAATACATTTCGTCATTTTTTTAAAGAATCATTAGTTATCGATACTAATTACCTGCTCAGTGGCGTAATGCACACCACCGCATAGCAGGGGGACAGGATTCTTGGGAGCCCAAAGCCTGACTGACACCCACAACGTATTTAACAAATTTATAAAATATTAAAGGAAAACTTGGTTTTGCAGGGGACCCTGATATTCTCCGTTACGCCACTGTATCTGCTTGAGGAAAAGTTTATTTCGAAACATTTTCTGCTAATATTTTTCATTTAATCAAATGCCCATTTAGAATATATCTATGCATATGTTTAAAAAATGTTCAGTTTTCGGAAATTTTTTTAAAAAAGATTAATGTTCTGAAGCAGTGGCGTAACGTACCCCCCCGAATTTGTTTGGGGGAAGCATTCTAGGTGGCCACAAAAATGACTGACGTCAAGTACGTATCCTTTGTATGATCCGGCTAAGGGCAGAAAACCTGGCTTTGCAGGGTCCTAATAGTCTCCGTTACGCCACTGTTTTGAAGATATCGAATGTTTATATTCTGATTTGAAACGTGTTGCCTTAGATGAATTATTAATATTCTACTGGAACTACACTATTAAGTTTGTAGCTGATGGAGCTAGGACAACCATTCAAGAAGAATTTGTGAACTTACTTTTCTAAATATATATATATATATATATATATAGCAAAACTTCCTTCCACACACAAATATTTATTTTCTTTGATATTTATAATTTTGTGACAAAATTTCCTTAAGGTATCCGACTACGTTCGGAACCGTGATTTCAAAAAAGCGCATAAAGGGATAATTTTCATGATATTTAGTGTCACTTAGATTAGAATACATGCATAAAATTGTTTTAAGGACATTTTGACAAAAAAAAAATTATTTAAATGTAATATTTTGGCAAAAAATTAACTTAGAATAATCTTTTTTCCAAATGTTTTCCTTTTGTGAAAAATGGTTCTATTATAATAATATTTTGCCTGTATATAGCTCAGACCGTTGTACAGAGGTTCAACAAGAATGTTTGAAAAATTCACATTATTTTTAGATTTAGCACTAATTGAAATAATTATTGGCGTTTTTTTCTTAAAATTTCTTCCCTCTGTTGTCGTAAAATATGAATAAACCCACTTCTAAGTTATATAATTCAAAAATTCTAGTTGAGCCTCTGAACAGAGGTGTGAGCTATATGCAGGCAAAATATTATTCTAATAGAAGCATTTTTCACAAAAGGAAAACATTTGGAAAAAAAGATTATTCTAAGTTAATTTTTTGCCAAAATATTGTATTTAAATAATTTTTTTTTGTCAAAATGTCCTTAAAGCAATTTTATGTATATATTCTAATCTAAGTGACTCTAAATATCATGAATACTATCCATTTATGCGCTTTTGAAAATCAGAGTTCCGAACGTAGTCGGATACCTTAATATTACATATCAACTTGGCTTCACTAAGACGTATTTCATATCTATGTTACTTCCTAATATAGCAACCAGACAAATATACATAGTTGTAGTTTTCTCCATTCTGACAATTTTTGAAGTGTTTTAAAAGCTACAAACTGAGCACTATTTAAAATCACACTTAAAGCTGTCGATATATCTCATAAAATTGTTTCGCAAAACTCATCAACTTGTACTAACAGGGACAATTATAGCTTAGCTACAATTAAGCTATTTTTCGCTATATATAAATAGTAACATTCCTACAAGGACTTTTTTCTACGCTATAAAAGATGGAGAATACACACATTTTCTGTTAATAATTTTAACCATGTATATTTGCTCACTTCTTTTCTAGAGTATACTTTAAAAATAACTTTTTCATAATATTTAACATCTTTCACACAAAAGTAATTTAAGCTCCTCACAATTTAATTTGGAGAATAACATGATAAACAAAAACATGGTAAACATACAAAATATTATTGTAGTTCTTTTGGTCACTGAAAAAATTCCTCCTGTCTGCATTTCTTATTAGAAATTTTAATGAAGTTTTTGTAAAATATGAGTGATTATAAAAACCAATTAAATTTTTTAAGTGGTTGCAAGAAAGAATTTTCAGAAAGTGGTGTATGAAATCTACGAGTGTGAAACATAAATCGTCAAAAATTAATACATTTAACAATAATCAAAATTTAAACTTTTAAAGTAATCTTTTCCGCAAAAAATTAGGAAATTTTTGTACACTTAAAGTAAAGAAAGACTTTTTAAAATTAAAATTAAATTTAAAATAAATTGTAATTAAATTATAATTATTTCATTAAAAAAGCTGGTTTTTAAAATATACTTAAATTAAACTTAAATTTGTGAAAATTAACTTTAAAAGTTTAATTAAACCGAAGTTTAACTGAAAATTATACAAATCTTGTTAAAATAACTTTAGAATTAAATTTAAAACGAATTACAATTAAATATTAATTGTTTAGTTAAAAAGTAATGGAAAAAAACTGTTTAAATTAATTTAAAGTTTAGCTGAAAACTGTTGTAAAAAATTATTCAAATTAAATGGAAAGTCAGTTCAAAATGAACACTGAAAATTGGCTTACTTTAAACTGATCGAAACTGTAAAAATTTATTTAAATTAAGCCTTAACTTCGCACTGTTCCATTTCTGCAACATATGATTTAGTTTAAATTAACAGTCTCAATATTTTTTATTTACCTACAAATCACTTATCTGAGAAAAAAAAGATTACTGCAACAAAATGAATGCTAATTTTGTCACTAGATGTAAATACATTTTTTCCAGAAATCACAACAATTATAAAAATCTCTGATGCCTCAAGAACTGTGTTTTTGCTATAAAAAGAATCCATTATATTTTATGCTTCCACTTGTTTATTGACGAAATAAATTATCAGGTAAGAAATTTTAGCATTTTATGAAGAATAATAAAATTCTCATACAAAAAAAGTTTTGTAATTTGCAGCAATACTGCGCAACATTGCACTTCTGCAACAAACAAAAAAATGACTGAAATTCAATTGAAAACTGCTTAATTTTTTTTTCATATTTTTCCCTTTTACCATTACTTGAGAACTAGCTGATATAATATTTTTTATAGAAATTTAAAAAATTGCGAAGTTAAGGGTTAAATCATAATTTAATCTTTTAAATATAGGAATAAACAGGAGTTTTTAATTGAGCAATATTGAATACTTTTTAAAAAGATAAATCCTTAATACCAAAGATATAAATGTTTTTAAACATAATATTGCAGGTTATTTACGCAATTCTAATGTAAAATAGTACTTAATTCCCCCAAACATTTCAAGTATCGAAATTAAGTAAATCACTCACAGTGCTTAAAATCTAATCCATTTCCCAAACCTAGCATCTGACGGTTAGAAGGCCACAAAATGAATTTAAAGACTTCAAGAACATTCTCATATACGTGAGGAACAAAACAAATATCGTATTTAAAAGCAATTTCGAGTTTTAAAAAATTGCGCAAGGTTGAAGCAAATGTATGATTTCGGTGAGACATACTTCTAAGAGGATTGAAAATAAACTTTAGAGGTGAGATAGAAAAAAGGGGGAGGGAATGAAAATTCGTTTATACTTTTTTTTTTGTTCACGTCCTCGAGCTTTTTGTATATGATGCAAAAATGCATCAGGGCCGAAAAACACGTTTTGTTGCACACGCGGATTGAAAGTGACCGACAAAAAGAAGAGAAAGGGATGAAGAACAACTTCTTCAAAAGAATTAAAGTAGATAAGTAATAAACAACAAACAAGTGCTGTAACGAAGGAATGGGAAGATTTGTATGGATGATATGGGTTAGGGATGATATCGCTGTGGGGAAAAAGTTAAGGTATCCGACAACGTTCAGAACCGTGATTTTAAAAAAAGCGCATAAATGGATAGTTTTCATGATATTTAGTGTCACTCAGATTAGAATACATGCATAAAACTGTTTTAAGGACATTTTGACAAAAAAATTATTTAAATACAATATTTTGGCAAAAAATTAACTTAGAATAATCTTTTTTCAAATGTTCTCCTTTTGTGAAAAATGGTTCTATTATAATAATATTTTGCCTGTATACAGCTCAGACCTCTCTACAGAGGCTCAACTGGAATTTTGAAAAATTCACATTATTTTCAGAGTTACTACCAATTGAAATAATTATTGGTGTTTTTTTCTTAAAATATTGCTCCCCTCTGTTGTCGTAAAATATGGATAAACCCACTTCTAAGTTATACATTTCAACTCTTGTATATATATGATGAATCTCCATCCCTTCAAGTGTCAGTTGGGGTAAACTTCCTACCAGGACAACTCAACCCACCTCCCGCATAAGAACTTTGACTTCTACTTTTGCCAGGCTTAAAAAAAAAGACACGTGTACTAACGACTCACTCGCTGCTGATCAACGCTGAAAGAGGTCTCGTCTTATCATGGCTTGGAGAGTACAGACTGTTCTGCTGAACCTTGGAATAAAATATAATATGACAAGCTGCATGGCCCGGCGTTGCACGGGCTTTCTCTACTTTTATAAATTTTCCTTTCCCTTCACAAAATCAGCACTTCCATTATTCTTTTTCGAAACTACTTTGACTTGTTTGTTTCTTTCCCCTCCGCTTAAGCCTGGACTTTACCGAGTGTGTAACTTAATTTCCTTTTTTCTTCATGACGGCAACACTTTTGTGCGGGTGTGTGCGCGTACCATGCAAGTGATTGCTATAATGATGTCATTAAAATTCCCTTTTTCAAATTTTTTTTTAACTTCTTTCCTGTTCAATTACCCCCTGCTTTGCACGGACATTTTTGAATGTATAACATATTGTCATGGAAATTCCCCTTCTCCTCTAGCTGTTAGCACTTCCTCTTGTGTGTGTATGATTTCTATATTAACGTCATTACAAATCCCTTTTTCGAAATTTCTTCCACAGCTTTCCATTGTCAGACACAATTCTTTTATCTCTCTAGAGCCTGGCATTACAGTGGCTTTTTTGAGTGTAGAACTATTCCTCCCCCCACCCTTATTTATAAATGATGAATTAAAAAATCTTACAGATTGCTATTGAAATTATTTTTTTTTCTGGTCGTTTGAATGTTTGATTAAACATATGTACTGGTATACCCGTTCTTCGCACGGGTGAACTGAAAAATTAAACAACACAGATTGAAGGTTAAAGAAGTTTTTAAGGAATTAATTTTACGTGAATTGCAAATTAAACAAAAAAAAAAAAAAAAAAAAGCTTTTTGCGTAGCTCAGCTAAACAAAAAAAAGAGAGAAATGAAACACCTTTGTTAAATTTTAAGTATGTAGATCTAATAGCTGATAAAAAGGATTTTTTTTGTTTATAACTCCCCGTAACACTCTTGAGGGTCGATTTTTGGAAATACCTTCTTAAGCTGATCTCTGCTCAGCAAAAGTAACACATTGTTAAAAGTTTTGTGTAATGAACGCTTGAAATAGTGTAAATAATTTATATCTGAAAGTGTAATACATTAATATTACTTTCTGTTGTATTTATTTTATGTTAAAATTGTAATATTTGCAAGCAACGCCATTTCTTAAATTATAATGACGATTCAATGAAAAACATTGCGAAATGTTAACGATAGAGTCAAGTTGGCACACAAATGCCTAGCTACTTTCGTAGCTCGAGCTTCATTTGAGCTTTGTAAGACCCGCCGTGTAGGGGAGAAATGCACTTTAATATTTTTTCCAACCGCATTGATTTACTGCAGTTTTTTCATACAATTTTTTTTGGATCACTACATTTAAAATTAAGGGACATACATAAACAAAATACTCCACTTCGGAAAATTTAATACGTGAGAGCTAATAAATTAATTAAAGATATCCCACTGTAAAATTAATTATATACACCGTTCACTTAAAATAAGTAGTCAAATCATTTTCCAAGGTCTTCACTAACATACAAAAACATAAGACACTTAAATTTTGACATAAACTATTTTTTCGGGACAAAAATAATTATCTTTGCAATCCGCTGAAAACGCCGTCAGCTGAAAACGCAATATCTGCTACAAAACTATTCGGCTTCCCCGCTAAAATACTCATCATAGAACCCGTGCTGCCATATATCTTGGAAGAGTGGATTTCAAAGAATATTCCTGCTAAGTATTGGTAGAATATTCCTTCTAAGTTGGTGTGGTGTGGTAGTTAGGAGAAAGGGGTGCCAGCTCAAGTGTCGTCCACGTTACTTGACCATGGTTCAAAATTACGTGATACGTTGCCAAAAGCCCTTATGTAGCTGAACAGAGCGATGTTAATATTCACTCACTCACACACTCCAAAAAATACAGTACAGTACTTGTAATTATTTTTATACTTAAAAACGCAATATCTGCCTATTCAATTAAAATTATAGCGTTATAATTAACTATTAACCACAAACAAATTTTGAAAAATTGTCCAAATGATGCAGTGGGAAAGAGAAAGTTTATTTACTTTAAGTACCAGAACCGATAAAAGCATTTATTTTGAAAAAAGATCAATTTCTTACTACTAAATGTGCATAATGAAATCATAAAAAAAAATTAAACTAAAGAGAGATTTATAACAACCTCTCCCTTCAAAACTTAGTTTTATTCTGAAATAAAAAAAATAGGCATTATTCTGATCCCAGGAATTAATTAGAAGCGAGCCCCTTGCGTAGCCAAAAAACAAAAAGAGTTTTTCACAAACAAAAGATAGATATATGCTGTGGTGGGCTTTTTTGCAGCGCAAGCCAGATTTGCTTGCAGATGCCAGAATTTTTTCCTACTTACTTGACAAATATCGTTATATTTTGGACACTTTTTACAATTTTTTATAAATTATAGCCTATGCTATAAATTATAGCCTATGTGTTATTCTGATGTATAAGCTATATTTCTGTAAAGTTTCATTAAAATCCATTCAGTTGTTTTTGCGTGAAAGACCCACAAACTTTCACTTTTATAATATATATTTGACTAGCTGCATGGCCCGGCTTTGCACGGGCTTTCTCTTTCCCTCATGACGCCAGCAATTATGTGTGTGTTTGTACGCACGCAATGTGAGTGATTTCTAAAATTATTTCATTAAATTTCTCTTTTTCGAAATTTGTTCCACATATTTTCGATTTAAGACAGGTTTTCCCCCTCCCTCTAGCCCGGCATAACACGGTTTTTTTAGTGTAAAATTACTGTTTCCTCTTCCCCTCCCCCTCACAGATAAAATATAGCTTCAAATTTCGATCTATGACTTTTAAAAAACAATATTGCATTAGTTAAAAAATTATTAATGTGAAGCAATAAAAAGAAAACGATTCTTTAGTTAGCTTAAAAATGTCTCTGAAATGTATTATTATCCAAAATAATAGACAATGTACTTTTTTAATTAACAAATAATTAATTTAGTAATGAATTAATAGAAATACTTTTAAAACACACACACACATATATATACAGGGTGGGCAAAAAGTCCGTAAAAATTTTAAAAATTCATAAAATCCGGAGAAATGAACGAAGAAAAAAACTCTTTGCAGGATCAGCATTAGTATGTCACGGGATTTTTTTTAAGCTAGAAAAAAAAATTCGAAAATCATCCGGTAGGTGGCGCTGATGTACGCAAATCAAAGAAACAATGCATAAATAATGAACAGAAAACTTTTACAACTTTATTACACCAGAATATGTTCCACATGACCACCACCACAGGGGAGAAGACATTCCAGACGAGTGCTACATGTCCGGATGTATGGAGGATACTTCTCTGCGGATCGCATCTTTCAGTTCCGACAGACTTGAGGGACCGGATAGATAAACGCGATATTTCAAATATCCCCACAACCAGAAGTCTGCCGGTATTAAATCTGGAGACCGAGGAGACCATGGGTACCTGCAGCGCCTGCTAACGATTCTGTCTTCCCCGAACGTCTGTATCAGGAATGTCTTAACCGGGTTAGCAGTGTGACTGGTTGTTCCATCCTGCATGAACGTGACATTCGAAATCTGGCCTCGTTGAATTAAACATGGCACGACAGTCTCCCGCAGAAGCGTTAGATGACGCTGAGCATTTACCGTTTCCGTTATCCATTCATTTACTGGGCACTGCTTTTCAAAGAAGAAGGGTCCTATGATAAATGAACCCGTGAAACCACACCATGTGGTCACTTTTGGGGAATGCAAGAGCTTCTTTGTGTACTCACGGGGATTAGAGGTCGCCCAAATGCGACAGTTATGGTTGTTAATGTCACCATGAAGCGAGAAAAGCGCTTCATCTGTCCACAAGATGTTAAAAACCCAGGTGGGATCCTGTTCCATTTTAGAGAAGGCCCACTTCGCAAATGCTTCCCTCTGTGCGGTATCAGCAGGCAAAAGTTCATAGCACGATTGCAATTTGTATGGGTACAGCTGGAGGATTCGACGAAGAATATTGCGGACAGATGATGGTGGTAAGCCCAATCGTCTGGCAGCTTCACGAGCACTGCTGGTCCCTGAAGCTGCTTCGGACGCAATTGCTTCCATTTCGACAGCAATGCAGGGTGCACGTGCTTCTTTCAAGCATGGTCGTCCGGCTCGTGCTCGATCCTCCAACTTTCCAGTTTCCTCAAAACGTTTAACAAGCTTTAAGATACCTGCAGGTGTTAAAGGGCCTTTTCCATTCTTCACATTTTTCTGAACTCGGAACTTACGCAAGGCAATGGCCACTGATTCCTTGTTCATGTAAAATAACTTCACCAACAAAGCTTTATCCGGCGCACTGAGCATCCTGTTCACATTCACTGTTTTTAATGGTGAAATGAATGTGGATTCATTGAGAGCAAATGTTTTTATAGCCGTCTAATTTGCATATTTTCACCACAGACGCTTGTAACAGCGCCACCTACCGGATGATTTTCGAATTATTTTTTTCCAGCTTAAAAAAAATCCCGTGACATACTAATGCTGATCCTGCAAACAGTTTTCTTTTTGGTTCATTTCTCCGGATTTCATGAATTTTTAAAGTTTTTACGGACTTTTTGCCCACCCGGTATATATATATATAAGTTATAAAAAAACAGTATGGGGGAAGCGTAGATATATATTTACATGTACTGAAAAAAAAACTAAATGATAAAAACATTTTGATATTTTATTTTAAATTTCATAGTTTTCCTTCCACTGTCATAGTTACAAATTTTGTGTAATGAATGCTTAAAATAGTGTAATTAATTTATATGAGGAAGTGTAATACATTAATATAACTTTTTGTTGTATTTATTTTATGTTAAAATCTTGCCACCACCTCTCCCTTCGAAATCTAGTTTCATTATGAAATAAAAATAGTGATGACACTGATGAAGGGAATCAATGAAAAGCGAAAGCGCACTGAGGTATGGCGTAGACAAAACAGAAGGGATAAAAAAGATAGATGAATGCTGTCACGGGCTTTTTTGCAAATGGCAGAATTTTTTCCTACTTTCTTGACAATTGTCGTTATGTTTTGAAAACTTCTCACAATATCTTTATAAATTTAAGCCTATGTGTTATTCTGATGTATAGGCTATATTACTGTAAAGTTTCATTAAAATCCATTCAGTTGTTTTTGCGTGAAAGACCCACAAATATACTCACAAACTTTCGCATTTATAATATATATTAGATATTAGATAAACGGCTGTGCGTTGCATTTCCCCGTCCATCTTTAAGAATTCCTCCAATACATGATATATATATATATATATATATATATATATATATATATATTATTGCATAATATGTGCACGTAATTTCATTCATTTTATTTGTTTAATTGTAATATAATCTATGCAATTACCTTATTACTGCGTTAATTTTATTTATAATAAATAGGTTGATTTTTCGAAAATGCCTCAAAATGCATCATTTGCTATAGTACTTTGGGATGGTATCCTGCAAGTTTATGAATTGCTACAAATATTCAAATCAATCATTCCTGACATGTAAAATTATTATATAGTAAAATAAGTAAATTTAGAAAGATTTGAGAAAAACTCAGAACTTTTTGATTAATGAATTCTGAGCTATGTCAAATATTTTAATCGTTTTTTAATGTTGAATGTTATTTCTCTTTAAATAAATTACGTTCATTTACAATTCCGTTATGCGTTAGTTCTTAGGATATTCAGGGCATCTAACAGTCACTAAGTAATTAACCTGTAAAACAAGCTCTTAACTCTTAAAACATACATTAAGACAATGAATAAAAAATTTAGATGAGTATTTTAAAAGAAAGGTCACACACAAAATGGATACAAGTCTTATGTATTATAGAAACATTTTAACCGATTTAATAAACAACAATTAAAATGTTTCAAACGATATATAAAACGTTTTTAACTGAATTTCAACCGTGCTCTTTATCTTATCCTAAATGCCTTTTGCAATATCTGATGTTTCTATGAAAATTTCATCTTGAACGAAACCTCAAAAAATAGTTGTACAATTGTTTTAATTAATGAACATTTTAGCTCGTTAACCAACTATTTTTATTTCTGTCATTTTTGTTTTTAGGAATACACCTAACTTTACTTATTTAAAATATTTTTGAATAATACTTTAAATTAGGGGTACTCAACCTTTTTTTCCGCCGGGCCGCATATATATAGCAGATGTTTCACTCGGGCCGCAACAAGAGAATTAATGGAAAAAACATTATAAAACAGTGTTTCTCAAACTGTGGGGGGGGGGCGGTATTCCTGCGAAGGGGACGCGAGCATATTGAAAATAAGTTTTAAAAAAATAATTTTTTGGAATGAAGAAAAACAAAATGCTTTCTGACTTAATAAAAAAATGCACATTTACACTGATATAATTTATATATACCATCTGGTGATCGTCAAAAATAAAACATACCACTTCAAACGCTCATTTGCTATCTTTGATCCTATAACCAAATAAAAAAGACATTTTGTTTGCTTTACTGTAATCACACGATGAGAGATTTTTTTATTACATTTCTTTTAACCCCCTAAAATATTACTTTTGACTATCATATATTTGACCTTCAAACTTACTGGTATGTTTCACTCCATCTGTTTTTCTTTTAGGAAAGTTGTAAATAATATTTTTCTGATGCTTTTTTTCCGTGTGAATTAGTTATATGATACATGGATAAGCATATTGAGTACTTTGAAGGATTATTTGGCCAACATATATAATGCATAACGGAAAACTTTTTACGCAATTCTTTTTTAGAACTAATATCCATATGTTTTATTGAATACACTTTTAACACGGTATCGGTCCCGCGATGCGCGGAGTCATCTAATGTTCACGAAATAGTTAATTCTGGGAAAACTGTTTATTTGTTACCAATGACCTTGACAGAGTATTCTCCAATAAGACAGTCTTAATGGGAACTAAAATGAATTTATCACATTTCTCCCTCTTTTTTTTTGGGGGGGGAGGAGTTGCAAACGTTTTTTTTTTTACAATCAAGTTACTAGTTTTGATCGAGTTCGCGCTGCGCGACCACTTTATTTCAAAAATATTTTCTATGAACATGCTTTATATCCTTTATTAAGGGCACGCATATTTGGAGCATTTTCATTAGTTATATTGGATTTTTTATGGAAATTAAAAATTGAAAAGTCCTTGAAAGTAGGTAAGTATATTTTCTCTTGATTAAATTTTCGCTGGAATTGTGATTTTTATCGTGTATAGTAAAAATTCCCTTTATTTTCAGAGTTACCACCAATTGAAATAATTATCGGCGTTTTTTTCTTAAAATTGCTCCCCTCTGTTGTCGTAAAATATGAATAAACCCACTTCTAAGTTATGTATTTCAAAAATTCTAGTTGAGCCTCTGAACAGAGGTCTGAGCTATATACAGGCAAAATATTATTCTATTAGAAGCATTTTTCACAAAAGGAGAACATTTGGAAAAAATATTATTCTAAATTATTTTTTGCCAAAATATTGTATTTAAATAATTTTTTTTGTCAAAATGTCCTTAAAACAATGTTATGCATATATTCTATTTTGTGACACTAAATATCATGAAAATTATCCATTTATTCGCTTTTGAAAATCACGGTTCCGAAGGTAGTCGGATACCTTAAAAATAACATATACACAATTTAATACTTATCTTGTTAATTTGTACCGTTTATAATTACGATCGTATTGTAGCTTTAGCACACCCATCAAAGTTCATTATTATTTCATTCAATACATTAGTATTTGGGGGGGACGGATAGAAATTATGACTGAAAATTGGGTCAGTTTGAGAACCACTGTTATAAGACCAAGGCAATATTGGACACTTAAAATGTGGAAAATTGATCAAAATATTAATACTCGTTTTCGGCTTTTATAGTACTATATTAATCTCTTCAAACACACATAATTTTTTTCTTGTTTTTATGATGCATTTTATACTGTGGTAGTTTCAGTTCCCATCTATGACCAAGCTCCTAGTCTATATTCAACTGTCCTACAAACAAAAATGCCATGTCGTGTGATAATTTGATTTTTTTCTTTTGACAAATTCTCTATTATTCTTATTTCAAATATTAATTTATTAAGTGCAGAATGGCAGCAAAGAGGAGTTTTGATTGAATTACAGAGAGAGAGAGAGAGAAATTAGTATTATTCTTTTATAATTAAAACTCAGTTTTACCCATAAAATAGTTACTATTCTAGTTCTGTTCGCTACTTCAATGTTGTTATTGCTAACCGTTACTGACGCAAATTTAAAAAAAAAAAAAAAAATCTTGCAATTCGAACCCGTACGACATCGGCAGCAAAATTGGTAGATCTGATTGCTTGATTGATAGAAATTCCCGCTACATTTTGAATACATAGTTCTTAAATAATTTAACTTTTTAGTGCAATGGACCAAGAACGGGTTGCTCAAAAAAGTACGGTGCAGCCTGCAGGTTGAGTATGGCTGCTTTAAACAGTTAAATTTGATTGCAAACTTAGATGTCGGTGACATTACATTAAGGCAAAAAAAAAAAAAAGAAAAGGAAAGAAAAAAGAGATACTCACACACACAATTCATTTGTTAAAATGCAATTATCTCAGATCTTAAAACTAATTCGTTATCAACGTTAGAAATGTTAGCTACTTGTAAGAATATACATATAAATATTTATGATTAATATTAAATCTGTAATGAGCGTAAATATACTAAAAATCAAGTTTAAGACTGAAGCCTTCTGATGCGAATTATATTGATATTAATATGCAACCATTTACGCAGTGAGACTCAAAAACCATTATATCAAAGTCTGAAAAACTTTAAATGTTAAACTCTTGAGCATTAAAACAAACAGCTAAATTTCCAAACCTAAACTTATTAATCTAACCTTTAATCATGCTAATATCTTAAGAAACACACACAGTTATAATAATAATCTTTTAATCTCTTGAATAAGCAAATCACATTCATTTACATATTAAGGGAAGAACTAATGCCATTAGAGAAAAGAACCTTACACAAATCTTTATGTAAATTAAATGCGGCACATTCAATAGCGATTTAATTAAATAGCATCAAGATCTGTTTATACTTCCAGGTGAGGTAAAAAATAGAGTTAAAAACAGGTTGAAGGTTTATTTTCAACACCTTTAATGTGTTTTACTCTTTGAGTACTTGCTCAATAATTTATTATGTTTTCCGTAATTTTAATGAATGTTCATCAGAAAAATTTCAAAACCATACTCTAGTGACTTAATAAATTAATATTTTGACTTTAAATGCAATTTGTATTTTTAAGTCGTTTTGAACTTAATTTGTTCCAAAGTTTATATACCTGATTTTTTAAATTTACATATTTAGTATTCTTTAAATTTTTAATTGAAAAAGCTCAAATTTTACACATTTATCAAAATATTTTGTCATATTAATCAACAATGACTTCTTCGTTCATTTTTGAAATAATTCACATTAAAAAAATGCACCATTGGAGGCTTTCATAACAGTAATAAAAAACATATTCAATGCCTTCTATTAACAGAAAATTAAAAAGTAGTAGACATAATTAATTTAAAAGGGCATTAATTTTATTTCACCAATAACTTTTGCAAAAAAATGTATAAAATTTTCAATTAAAAATCTTAGACTTGCAGAAATTTATTCTTCTATTATGTGATAAAACAGGCAATTTTTCAGTTAAATAATTATTCCAGAGAACGCGATATACCATGCTCGTCATTAAACTAAATTAAAATATCAGGTTTTGTATTTTTTAAATAATGCAACACATCAAGATACTAAAAAGCTATGTTATCAGTTTCAGGAAATGTTGTGTTAAAGAATTCTTCATCAGTTTGACGATAGATCTAATAATCTCTGTAACTCGTGCTTACCTAGCATAATTATGTAAAATTACTTCGAACCAAATAGATCCGATTTCTATTTCAAAAGAAAAATTATAATTTATTTATAGAAAGAAATATTTACATTAAAAATTACACAATATATATTCCGTAAAGAAATTAGAGTTTTTTTTACACGCGGGGAAAGTGTAAATATATATAAAAGGAAATGCTTAGTAATCATTAAAAACTGCAGGAGAAAGAAATTCGATAATATTAAACCAGCTCCACATGCTAGCTTCGGCGACTTCTGTTTTTAAAAAGCATCTTGCGCCTGATAATTTCAAGGACCTCGTTGATATCAGGTATTCACGAAATCGCATGTAAAAAATTGTAGCCGAGAAACAACCAAAAATGAGCTATCATATGAGAAAATAAAGAAGACCGAACAGAAATACTCTTTATCAATCATCACTTCATTTCTAGTTTATCAAGGTTTAGATAACTCGACCCCTAAAAATCAAATTAGAGAAAAAAAAAATCTCATCTGATGGTCTCATTTCAGCCCTTCAAGTCCCAAAACAAGTCCACGTGCTTGAGAGATGAAATAAACACCAATATGTAGCAACGCCAAGAACATAATAAATAAGCATTCAAATAGAAGTGAACGTGATTCATAAGATAGGACATGAACTTCATTCCGCTATCTATAGTGCCCCTCAAATGAGGGAAAAAAAGCACAGGTGGAAGCGATATGTTTATCAGATACCAGAAAAGACATATTTTAGGTCAGCAGCTTTGTACAATCAGCGCCCTCGATTTTTAGAAGTTTAATCAGTTTCGGGGAAGAGAGCAACGTGGTTGGGCAACAACGAGTAAAGTGTTTGTTTGGTTGGAAATTCAATGTATCGGTACATTTTTCCTTTTTGGGTCACTCTTCTATCTGGTTGAATCCTGACCTACACCTTTAGTCACATTGACTCCACTTAACCCCCAACGGGTGTGGTTGCTAGAGCTGGAAAGAAAAAGCGTTATGTAAGGTTGCCGATCAAGTGACATAGGGGCTTCAAAGGGTAGGATAGTAGGTCACCATTTACACACGAGAAAACAGCTTTCGCAACCTCCGGATGTGGAGACGCACAGGGAATGTGTGATAGGATTGGGCATTCCTTCCCCTCTGCAACAGTAAAGAAAAAAAAAGAAAGAAAAAGATCATCTCATATCTAGGGAGGGAAAGTGTGGTAACAAGAGATTCAGAAGCAGTAAAAAGGGGAAATTAAAAGAAGAAATTACCATACACGCGGGAGGGTTGATAAGTTTCGGATGTTACCGAACGTGACATGCAGTATTAGCAGGACTCTCGAATTAACGATATTAATACAAACTGTGCCCTAAAAATGAGGATGTTGCTTGAAGTGAGCTGTTTGTTTCCAAAATCAATCATTTAAAAAAAGATGGTGTCATTGTTTCAGGAAAGAAAGGTCATTAAGTGACTTGAAAGAGTTTGACAATAAGAGATTTAAAAGGAATATTACATATGATATCTGTCACTGATAGCACGGTACTTCATAGTATTGGTAGTCGTTATGCGAGATTTGAAAAGATTGTTATTCTTTAAGAGAAAGAAAACATGATGTTCTGGGGTAAAAAGATGTCAGGAACTGTGAGTTATTTGCTTTTAAAATCAATAATGAGAAAGGGCAGTGTCATTATTCCAAAAAAATATCAATTTTTTACAGTATACAAAATTATGATACTGTGATATATTCCGAAAGAAAATGGAAATAAAATTTATTTTTATTAAAATCTACTGTCTGATAGTCATGCTTATGATGATTATACAGAAAATCTAAACTCTAGAGAGAAAGTTATCATAATAGCGGTAAAACGAATGTTACAAATTTATCAGATAATGTAATTTTCGAATTCGTATCTTTTGAGTGATTATTGCATAACCTTAATTCGGAATAAAAATGTGATGAGTTTGACTTTTAACATAAAAAAATATGTTATTTTACGAATTATATTTATAAAATAAGTAATAAAAAAATTAAAGCCAATTCCTACTAAGGTCAACAAAGAAAAATTTTATGTTATTTACTTTTTATGAAATAATTACAATTAATATAAAGATGTATATACATATGACAAATCACAATATTAAGTGGCAAGTTTTCTTCTCCCCTATAATAGTAAAATTAAGTAATTAAATCTGATTAATGAATCAATATTTCGAAAAACTGTATTAACATCAAGTTTCAGCCAGTACAAATTTTAAAAAATGCAGTTGAACTTCAGTGGATGAATGTAAGGTATTTTATTAACGATTGAAAAATTTGAGCAACATATATCTAATATCTAATATATATTATAAATGCGAAAGTTTGTGAGTATATCTTTGTGGGTCTTTCACGCAAAAACAACTGAATGGATTTTAATGAAACTTTACAGTAATATAGCCTATACATCAGAATAACACATAGGCTTAAATTTATAAAGATATTGTGAGAAGTTTTCAAAATATATAACGACAATTGTCAAGAAAGTAGGAAAAAATTCTGCCATTTGCAAAAAAGTCCGTGACAGCATTCATCTATCTTTTTTATCCCTTCTGTTTTGTCTACGCCATACCTCAGTGCGCTTTCGCTTTTCATTGATTCCCTTCATCAGTGTCATCACTATTTTTATTTCATAATAAAACTAGATTTCGAAGGGAGAGGTGGTGGCAAGATTTTAACATAAAATAAGTACAACAAAAAGTAATATTAATGTATTACACTTCCTGATATAAATTACTTACACTATTTTAAGTGTTCATTACACAAAATTTGTAACTATGACAGTGGAAGGAAAACTCTCTATGAAATTAAAATAAAATATCAAAATGTTTTTATCATTTAGTTTTTTTTTTTCTTTTTGAATGTTTTTTTTTTCAGTACATGTAAATATATATCTATGCTTCCCACATACTGTTTTTTTATAACTTTTATATATATATATATATATATGTGGGGAGACAACAAAGGGGTCCAAGACATTTGTCTTTTCTTCTACTTTATTTTAAAACTAACAAAAATTAATTAAAAAGGTAGCTATTCTAACAGATAGGTTTGACGACGGTAACGCCTGCTCGCGCACCTCAGTCTTTTTCTCTTTTCTTCTCTTCTATGGTTAAAGTTTCTCAAGGTTTTAGTTCGTGTTTCACTTAGCTGCGCCTGCGCGCGAAGACTGCGTTGTCTGCTGACGATTGGATCCTACATCCGGCCAGCCTGACTGTACGCTGTCCGCAGCGGTACTTCCATGGAGACCAGAGGAGAATCTGAAACATACAAAAAAGACGGAACAGACAAGGACTATACAACAAATACATAGAGATTTAACATATAATTTTTCTGAACTAGACAGTTTCTCCATCATGTGAAGGCACCTCTTCGACATCCGGAAGGTTCAACAGGAAAACATTTATTTTGCTATCTTGGTTTTTATCAGATCCATCAGGCTTAAGAACGTCTTTTTTCACAAGCTCTTCTTTGCTTGAACGCATCGATATTTTCCTTTCTAGAGTTCTGGACGTCTGTTCAAAACGATCACTCTTTTTCCTCCGTTTCCACTGCCAGGGCTGGAAGATCCTTCGGAGCATTGCGAACCGACTATGTTTACTCTCCATAGGTGAAAGGTTATCAGAACAAGATAAACGTCTGGCTCTCTGACACACAGGAATATCATTTTTCAATTTAATACACATTTTTAACTTAGTATTCTTAATTTTATTAGGTTTATAATTCTTAATTAGAGAACTCAAATCATTTCTAGTATTAAAGTTTTTAACATGTGACAAATCATAACTACAGTTTTCTATCACATTTGAAAAAGAAACAGCACCTAAAGAGGATTCACTTTCATTCAATAAAACATCGCTCTTTGCGTGGCCTAGTTTCTTTATTTCAGCATATACACTGGGATGTATAATAAATTCTTCGGTCAAGGTCGGTGATATTGCCGTTCGAACACTTAAACCGGGAGAGCGCTGAGTTAGAGAAATATTTATGGCTGACACTTCTACCATACGCTTTTCGCCAAAACATGAGCTTAATGTTATCCTCTCTTCGGAAGGTTTGTTCACTCTAATTAGTGAGGAATTTAGAACTGGGATCTGGCAACCTGAATCGATCAAGGTTGTTACAGGCTGATTTTCCACAAAAATGTTTACATATCGGAGCTGTGCGAACTCATCGCTATTTTGTTTTTCGCTCTCGACTTTCAAAGTATTCGCGTTTTTTCTATTATGGATGTGGCCGTTAGATTCTTTAAGCTTAAAACGCTTCTCACAATCTCTTGCGTAATGAGATGAATCACCGCATATATAGCAATTTTTATTTTGTCTTTCAAGATTTTGGGGATAGCTATCTTTAATCTTTGGTTTAAAATTTCGTGATCTATTTTTAAAGGGGTCTGCGGTATATCCACAAGCAATAGGAATTTCCTTACGTGATCTGCTTCTAGATGAAATATAAATATCGCACTCTTTAGCTAAATCAATAGGCCTAAACCAATCTTCTGCTTCTCGAATGCCAATATGAGTTGCGGTTTCCTTATTTAAAATTTCAAATAATTTATCAGAAATTATAAGATCACATAGAGATTCAAAGGAATTAACTTTTCTTAACGAACAATAATATATATTGGAAGTTTGCCGTCAATCTTGCAGCAAATTGGATGTATGTCTCACCTGATGATTTTACAGCATTTTTAAATGAGTTTAAACACTCGCGAGGGGTTACTTGGAATTCTCTGAGTACTATAGATTTTAGTTTTTCATAGTCATTTAATTCCTCCTTTTTAATATACAATAAGACATTATGAGCTCTTTCGCCCAGAAGATTTATTAAAATTTCAGATTTATATTCGTCATTTATTTTCTTGGTTAAAAATGCGCGTTCTAATGATTGGAAGAACAGATTAAAATTTTCAGATCTGGTGGGAACAGGAAGAGATAAAGTTTTAATGCTTTTGATCATATTTTCTATGTTTGTTTCGAACTGTTTCTCTTCGACTTTAGCTGCAGGATTTAAACTTAATGCTTTATTTTTAGCCGTTTGAAGTTCGATTTCTTTTTCTAACTTTGCTAACTGTAGTTTCGCGAGCTCAATTTTCTGTTTTTCTAAAGTTGCCTCTCTTTCGTTTCGCGATACCCTCTCATCTATACAGTTTTTAATTAAAGTTTTAACGAAATCTGCATCAATTTCAAATATACTACTCTTCTCAATTTTAGTCTTTAGTTTAGCTATGGTGTTCGTACTCTCCACAGTACCGTCTAGATCCTCAACAACTCTTATGAGATCCTCTTTAAGAGCGTTTTTATACATTTTAGAAAAAATATGGAAAGATCCTACCTTTTTTTTCTAGCTCCCTTGTTGCTCGCACGTACGATGTATCCAATAATTGAAGAAAAACGTTGATTCCACTGATCTCACCTCTTCGCAGGTTATATAGTTCTTGTAATTATTCGAATTGACACCTCTTCGCAGGTGTTTATGAAATAGTTCCAACCTCTACACAGGCGGAATATTCACACTCGGTTCCAATGAAGAATTCAACCTCTACACAGGTTATACGAAGTTTCAAAAAATGGCGGCGCGTCTCTCCACGGACGCTTTTGTTCATGTTCCAAACTTTGATCAAAATCGAAATTTTTTCGATCCCGGCCTCTACACAGGCGGAGTATTCACGAAAAATTCAACCTCTACACAGGTTGAACGAAGTTTCCAAAAAATGGCGGCGCGTCTCCTCCACGGACGCTTTTTTTTTCACTGTCCAAACTTTGGTTCAAATCGAAATTTTATCGATCGCGGCCGAGCCCCCATAATTTGTGGGAGACAACAAGGGGTCCAAGACATTTGTCTTTTCTTCTACTTTATTTTAAAACTAACAAAAATTAATTAAAAAGGTAGCTATTCTAACAGATAGATTTGACGACGGTAACGCCTGATCGCGCACCTCAGTCTTTCTCTCTTTTCTTCTCTTCTAAGGTTAAAGTTTCTCAAGGTTTTAGTTCGTGTTTCACTTAGCTGCGCCTGCGCGCGAAGACTGCGTTGTCTGCTGACGATTGGATCCTACATATATATGTTTTTAAAAGTACTTCTATTAATTCATTACTAAATTAATTATTTGTTAATTAAAAAAGTACATTGTCTATTATTTTGGATAATAATACATTTCAGAGGCATTTTTAAGCTCACTAAAGAATCGTTTTCTTTTTATTGCTTCACATTAATAATTTTTTAACTAATGCAATATTGATTTTTAAAAGTCATAGATCGAAATTTGAAGCTATATTTTATCTGTGAGGGGGAGGGGAAGAGGAAACAGTAATTTTACACTAAAAAAAACGTGTTATGCCGGGCTAGAGGGAGGGGAAAAAAAACCTGTCTTAAATCGAAAATATGTGGAACAAATTTCGAAAAAGAGAAATTTAATGAAAATATTTTAGAAATCACTCACATTGCGTGAGTACAAACACACACATAATTGCTGTTGTCATGAGGGAAAGAGAAAGCCCGTGCAAAGCCGGACCATGCAGCTAGTAAATATATATAGAAAGAGTGTGAACTTAAATAGCAGGAATTGTGTGTGTGTGTATGGACAAATATTTGGAATAAGATGTATTTGATACACACACCGTGATAATAAGCAAGAAATAATCTTTCCCTTATTGCTGTTATCTATACTTTAACAGAATAGACAAAATATATAGGTCTTATTTGAAAAATAGAAGTAATTGTTCAATAAATAAATATTTAAAATTATTTCTTTTTTCGTGAAAATGACATTGTTTCGGTAACACTGGTCAAAATCCTAACCCTCAAACAGTACCCACTAAACGAATATTTTGTTGCAATGGAGTTATGTCTTAACAAGTTGGCCGTAGTAGCCTAGTGGTCATGGTCATGGCCTCGTCGTAGCCAGCTCACTGTGAGTTTGAGCCCTTGTGCCACTGAAAACCTACCGTGTAGAAGAGTTTATGCACTTTAAATCCATCGAGGCTCAAAGTCCTCTTGTTAGCGTGATATGGAAGTTTGGAGAGGGAGGTGCCAGCCTCGTCGCTTGACCATAGCTCAAAATTACGAGAACATCGCCAATAGCCTTGTTGTTGCGTTATAGTGCGACGTTAATAAACACTCGCTCATTCACTAAGTCTGAGCAAATCGGGGTGAATCAATTTATTTACATAGTTTAGTTCGGCAGATATGATTGTGACGGTGCTTTACGTGTATTACTATTAATCCTCTTGGGGATTGGAGCCAGCAATCGAGTTATTTCACAGCCATCCCTCTGAAGAAGAAACCTTGATATGCAGATTAGCTAGAATATATATAGTTGAAGTTTAATAATCATAGAAAAAGGAAAATAAACTGAGTCACTGAAAGCAGTGCTGTTAAGATAAGGATCAGAATTTAGAAGCGTGATTATAGGACGGGCTTTAGCTAATGAAATAGTTAGGATTCTTAAGATAACTTTGATTTAAGTTAAGTTATTAGGATTTCGTACGCTTATTCACATAGGGTTGTGAGCTATTGTTCTATCACTCTAAAGTTTCCCTTTACAGTTTGCTTGTCTTAGATTATTATATTTGGTAATAATGGATTGGATTTTTTTCTCATGGCTAGTTTGGGTCATCAATCTTTACCTCCTACAGATTTAGGTCGAGTAGAGGAAAAGATGGCTTCTCCAGGTGGGAGGCCATTACACGATATAAGATTTAGATGAGAATGAAATAAATTTGGAAAAATAAACTAAACTCCCTTTACTAATTAAATTTCAAGATATACTTTCTTATTCATTATAATAAACTATTTTTCCAACTTTTAAGAAGCATTTTTGAAATTTTACTGAAATACGCTATTGATGAAGAAGTGTATACCGCAGTTCATAGAAAAAAAGAGTTCTCTCTCGAAATCTAGTTTTTATTTTCCCTTTTTGATTTATTTTCTAAGTAATTCATCTTAGAGACTAGCTGTAAAAGAAGACAAAACAACAATGCTCTGCTTATCATTTCGGATAATATTACTCTGATAGCAATTCAATATCATATAACAAAAAATGACGAAGAAAACTTTTTATTGACTTTTTGATGTACTTATTTTTTCCATGTGTGTCGGGGGAGGAAGGGAGTCTGGTTAAATTCCAGGTCGATAAATTTTTTTGGTTGATAGAAAAAATACATATTGCAGCTTCTAGAACTTTGTATCTACTGCATGATTAGTCTAGCGCAATCAGTTTTTGCTATAGCTTAATTTTTTTTCCCCATTCGTTGAATTTTCTACAAATCGAAGACCATGGAAAAATCTATTTTATGTTTACAGTTTGTCCCTGAATTCCTTCAAGAATAAAATGTTTCCTTACGAGAAGGAAAGATAAATTACAATTACATACATATTAATTTAAATGGAGCAATTCCGTATAAATCCAAAAAGTTTATTGAGAGTTTCTTCCTTAACAAGTAAAATCACCGCAATCACTCACAATACAAACATATTAAACTACAAGTTTTAGCTTGGTGACCTAGAGATAGCGTGCCCACCTCGTAATCTCAGGATTGTGGATTCGTTCCCGGCTGGAATCGATAGATTTTCTACTTGTGAAAATTATAGGCATGAATGTCGTATGATTATGTGGCATTATGTGCGCATCCCTTGAGTATTAATTTGGCTCTTGTACTTTCATCAAAATTAAATCATGGCAATGTTAAGCATCTGATGAGGGCTTGAATTGAAAAAATTCAAGCATTGAAAATTGCTTAGTGGGAGCCACCAGTAGATGGCGCCACCAATAAAATGGCTCTCAAATTTGAGGACTTGGTGTGTCTACAAAGGCTTACCTGCCAAACTACAGCTCATTTGAAAGAATAAATTTTAGCAATATTGAAGTATTACATTATTGCTAGTGAGATATGTAATAATAATAATAAAATGAACAGTTATAAGCGTAAAATGAATACGATATGATTTAGAAGAATTTTCGGGGGGAAACCCTACAAAATATTTCAAAATGGTAATGTCACTCTCTTAAATGTGGCTTTATTGTTTCATTGTTTGTAAGCAAGAGCTTATTATAATTTTAGATTATGTGGAATGCCAAACAGAAATTTTTGAAAGTTTACTTAGAACTCTTTTCATTGTAAAATGAAGAAATATACTTAACTTGGTTTATCAAATTAAAACTCTTGGCTGTATAATTTTCATACAGCATCACGTAAATTACTGTACCAAACGTGTAATAATTCATGCATCATAATAAATAAAACACCTAAGTAATAAATCATTTGATTCATGTAAAATAACACTGAAATTGTGTATACCGAAACAAACGTGTGTGTTTAATAAATATATGAAATGCTATTTTTTAAATAAATGGGCTGCAATTTTTACAGCTATAAGCCTTTGCAGACTCGGCAAATCCCCAAGTGTGAGAGCCATTTTATTGGTGGCACCATATAGTGGCGGCTCCCGCTACCCAATATTTGGCGCTTTAATTTATTCAATTCAACTTCTCGTCTATTCAACTTCTGTGATTTAATTTTGCGACAACCAAATTATTACTCAAGGAATCTTTTACATGCCGCATAATCGTATGACATGCATGCCTATGATTTTCTCATTACGAAAACCTTTCGAACTCCAGCCGACATCGAACCTTCAACCTTGGGCTTACGAGGCAGGTACGCTACCTCTAATCCAGCGAGTCGACTTTTATATATTATGGGGAAATGCATCTCCCCTTCAAGGGGGTCAAAAGTCCATCACTCTCGTATCATACCCCAAAACGCCACCAAACATATTCTTTTGGTTTTTGCCGTTTGATGCAGGAGCTGCTCAAGGGCCGGACAAACCAAATCCCTGCCCATTGCAGTATATGGAGGAAATTTGAAAAATATTATTTTCTGTTTTAAAAAATTTTATATATTTTCTTAAATACTATTGTATGGGAATTTGGTATTTCATTCTTATTTCCTTATTTTAACGTCTGTTTTCTTTTACGTTGAAATTTGAAGAATTCGAAGTGAGAGTATATGTTACATCATGAAATTTGATATGTTTACTCATTTTCCACAAGTAACTTTCTCCTTATCCCAGAGAGGGGTCACATTGGACATTCCTTCCACCCATACGATGTCCGGTGTCAGTTGTACAAAAGGGGAGAGGAATAATAAGTTTTTGGTAGATAGAGAGCAGCAGATGTTTTATTTTAGTCTTGAGTTTAGTTCTATAAGTTGAAATAAAAGCTTGTGATCCCCGCCATCAGTAGACTCTTTTTGGAAGAAATTTTCCTGCTGAGAGAGAGAAATGGGGCATTCCTTCGCTTACATTTTACTCGCTTAAAATAATAACAGGTAATTATATCCTTAATTTTGAATTATTGTGTATTTTTTAAGATTTTACACTCACACACATATATTATAGTTGTTATGCTGTTTTTCTGTTTGCAAGAATTCAAGTTTTATTGGTTTGCATTTATGAAGAATTTCTTTTTTAATTATAATTTTTTGCTTTGGAGGAGGAGCGGCATTTTTTAAATTTTGTCCGGGGCGGCGAAACTGCTAGAGCTGTCCCTGATTGACGTTAACAAAAAACAATAAAAAATAAATCATTGAATAAAAAATTAGCATCATTTAGTAGAATAAATTATTAATAACAAATACTTAAGGTATCCAAATACGTTCGGAACCGTGATTTTCAAAAGCATATAAATGGATAATATTTTTGATATTTAGTATCACTTAGATTAGAAAACGTACATAAAATTGTTTTAAGAATACTATAACAATAAAAAATTATTTAAGTACAATATTTTGGCAAAAAATAAACATAGAGTGACCCCTTTTCAAAATATTCTCCTTTTATGAAAAATGCCTCTATTATAATAATATTTTGCCAGTATATATCTCAGACCTCTCTACAGAGGCTCAACTAGAATTTTTGATATGTATAGCTTAGAAGTGGATTTATCCGTATTTTACTACAACAGAGGGGAGGAATTCTAAGAAAAAAACGCCGATAATTATTTCAATTGGTTGTAACTCTGAAAATAATGTGAATTTTTCAAAAATCATAGTTCAGACTCTCTGGAGATGTCTTTACTTTATATAAGCAAAATATTATAATTTTAGAAGCATTTTGTATAAAAGGAGAACATTTTGAAAAAAAGGTAAATTCTAAGTAAATTTTTTACCAAAATACTGTATTTAAAATTTTTTTTTCATCATAATGTCCTTAAAAGTATTGTATATATGTATTCTAATCTAAGTGACACTAAATATCATGAAAATTATCCATTTATATACTTTTTTTAAAAAAAAATGGTTCCTAACGTAGTCGGATACCTTCATTATAAATTTTACGTACTGTACACATAGGATTATAAGCAATCGAAAATAATGAAAGGCGATGGGAGGTGGACATGTGGACCCCCTCCCCTCTTTTGTGAGCGCCACTAATCCGCGCGTGTGTGTTCAGCGAAAAAAGGAAGGTAGGATGGATATTATCAATTTTATTTTTCAATACTGTAATAAAATTTAATAATGGTTTGTTTTTAGACATAATTTGGATACCCATTTGTATCTGAATCAATAGGCCTATCAGCTAAAAAAAAAAAAGTACGTAACAGATTTTTACCTTTGTCCAATAGTAAAAATGTAAATGCTGTTGAACCCTGATTAAAGATATCCGAATACTTCGGAACCGGGATTTTAAAAAAAGCGCATAAATGGATAGTTTTCAAGATATTTAATGTCACTTAGATTAGAATACATGCATAAAATTGTTTTAAGGATATTTTGTCAAAAAAAAATTATTTAAATACAATATAATTTTAGAATAATCTTTTTTCAAAATGTTCTCCTTTTGTAAAAAATGCTTCTAGAATAATAATAGTTCGCTTATATAAATTAAAGACTTCTCTAGAGAGTCTGAACAAGGATTTTTGAAAAATACACATTATTTTCAGTTACAACCAATTAAAATAATTATCGGTGTTTTTTTCTTAAAATTGCTCGTCATAAAATATTGATAAACCCACTTCTAAGTTATGTATTTCAAAAATTTTAGTTGAGCCTCTGTAGAGAGGTCTGAGCTATATACAGGCGAAATATTTTTATAATAGAAGCATTCTTCACAAAAGGAGATTATTTTGAAAATTTGTCATTCTATGTCCATTTTTTGTCAAAATATTGTACTTAAATAATTTTTTATTGTAATAATATTCTTAAAATAATTTTATATATACATTTTCTAATCTAAGTGACACTAAATGTCATAAATATTATCCATTTATACGCTTTTGTAAAATCACGGTTCCGAACATAGTCGGATACCTTAATAAATTCATCGGGATCGCGAACATTTTATTCATTAAATCCGGTTATTCGTAATATTGGGGAACAACAACAACAAAAAAAAAAAAAAAAAATAGAACTTTTTACATTTACTCTTTAGGAAATTCTACAATAAGTAACTACACAAAAAATATCAAAAATTAGAAATTACAGATTTATTATTCAGCTGCTAAAAATAATATTAGCGAGTTATTACGCACCAGTTAATTCGAAATTTTAAAATAATGACTGATTGACAATCTTTTTGATTCCTGACTCGAAAAAATTCTTTTTCAACTCCATGCAAAAAATATATATATATTTCTGTCCTTTATATCCCGCTGCATGAGGTATGTTTTCACATTTTCCAAACAATGTAAAGAGTTAGAGAACAGTTAGTTAACAGTAGGAGTTTCAATATCAATTTTTGTATAAAAATCGCTTCGTATTTGTTTCGACAATCTCGATGCTTAACAAATTTTCAAAAACAAAATTTCTGCAAAAACCCACGTATAATAAATAAACCTTACTGCCTTCAAGAAAGAGGACAAATTTTAAAATCTCTTAAGATATCCCTTGCGATGTGATAAATAAATTTCCTGTCCCATTCAAAGTTCACGTTGTATGTTACACTTATGACTCATCTAAATCTTTTAAGTCTATTAATGGGCTACAATCTTCTCTGTCGAATTTTTTTCTTGCAAGAAGAGTATTGTTCTGTTCCGGGCAAAAAGGATGTCATTTGCAAAGAAATCCAACTTATTTTTTTTTAATCCGAACCAATTAAAAAAAATTCTGTTTGTTGAAATAATTTGTTAATTTGGGGTTTATTATTCGTAAATAGGGGTATTTTTTCTGCATTTGAAACGGGGAAAAGAAAAATTGGTTAAATCGCGAAATTCGTTAAATCAGGGTCCTACTTTTTTATTATCCAAACTTCCCGGGCATTCTAAAGTAGAGACGCTTAGATTAAGTTAAACTTGTTGTGCAGTTGATCAACGTCACGCTACAGGCCTTAACAGTGGCATAACGTACACCTCCGCACCGTGGGGTGCCTAAGGTTCTAGGGGGTCCAAAGCTTATCTGCCGCCAGGTACCTACCCTTTGTAAAATCCAACTTGGGGGCCCAAAACTTCGACTTTACAGGGAGGCCCAAATGTTCTCCGTTACGCCATTGCACAGATAAACAAAATATTTGTTCAGATATATATATATGTATATCTATATATATATACGCCTTTGGTTTTTGAAAGGAGTTAGAAGCAAATGTGGAACCTTTCTTTATTATGGTGTAAATCAAGATTTGACAATTTTTTGACTTCAATAAAAAATCTTGAAAAAAATGTCACTAAAACTTTATATATTTTTTTGGAATTATCAATGTTTAAAAATCACATTAATTTTTCACACAAGTTTCTTTTTTCAAACAAAAATATTTCTAGTTTTCATCCATTTTTGTAAGACTATGAAATAATTGTATGATTCTCTGTCATACATTCATATATATATATATATATATATATATATATATATATATATATATATACACAATGAAAATCGTTTAACATGAAACTGAGAGGACTGAAATAGTTTTTTGTGAATGTATCCGACTACTTGCGACAGCCTTTTTTTTTAAATAATGGATACATGGAGATTTTTTTGTGATTTTTAGATTTATTTAATACATTTTAAGAATAAAATGCTAAAATTAAGAAGAGAAAAATAAATTATTACTACTAAAAGGAGAGAAAATGGGTAAAAAAATTGACAAAAAATTACTTAAACGGGGCCCGCTCTGTACAAATTCTCAATGTTTCAATTTTGATGTATTACTTTGCTGTTACTTTTTGAAATGACCTTCAGGTTATAAGAGGTATTTTAATTTTCACAAAAACTAGAGCACTTTATTTAAGTCATTATATGAAATTGCTTAATGGAGACAGAGGGGAGAAATTTTAAGAAAAAAACGCCGATAATTATTTCAATTGGTTGTAACTCTGAAAATAATGGGAATTTTTCAAAAAAAAAAAATAGTTCAGACTTTCTGGAGAAGTCTTTACTTTATATAAGCAAAATATTATTATTTTAGAAGCATTTTTTATAAAAGGAGAACATTTTGAAAAAAGGTTATTCTAAGTTAATTTTTTGCCAAAATATTGTATTTAAACAATTTTTTTTGTCAAAATGTTCTTAAAACAATTTTATACATGTATTATAATCTAAGTGACACTAAATATTATGAAAATTATCCATTTATGCACTTTTTTAAAATCATGGTTCCGACCGTAGTCGGATACCTTAAACATTTTTGTGTTAAACGGATTTAATTGTTATTCTAATTTCTCTTGCTGTTGTGATGGCAGGCGTGGCCTAGTGGTCAAAGTCACGGACTCGTGGTTGGGGTATCATGAGTTCGTGCCCAGTGTCACTGAAGACACGCTGTGTAGAAGGGCCTGATGTACGTTAAACAATTATGGCTCAAATGTCCTCTCAGTGGTGTGATGTGGGAGTTTGGAGAGGGGTGACAGCTCAGGTGTAGTTCTCGTCACTTGACCATGGTTCAAAGTTTCGAAGGTCCATCCCCAAATTACTTGTGCAACTGAATAGTGCGACGTTAATATTCACTCACTCACTAATGCAGAAATTGCCTTTAACCCTTTATCTACCGACGGTACTTATAAGTACCACTCACACTTTAAAATTGCATAGAATAACCATTTTTACCAATAATCTGACGATAGTTAGCAAGAATATTCTTTTAAATCCACTCTTCCAAGATATATGACAGCACGGGTTCTATGATGAGTATTTCAGCGGGGAAGGCGAATAGTTTTATAGCAGAACTAGCATCTTGAGCTGACGGCGAAGATTATCCTTTTTGTTCCGAAAAAATAGTTAATGTCAATAGATGAGTGTCTTATTTTTTTTGTATGTTAATGAAGACCTTAGAAAACAATTTTACTGTTTATTTAAGTGAACAGTGTATATAATTAATTTTGCTATTGAATATCTTTAATTAATTAATTAGCTCTAACGGATTAAATTTCCCAAAGCTGTGTATTTTGTTTATGAATATCCCTTATTATTTAAAGTTAGTGATTAAAAAAGTATTGCATTAAAAAAACTGCATTAAATCATAATGCGGAAGATAAATGGTTAATCAGATTTAAACTCATATACATGTACTATTCATGTAACAATAACACACATGTGTCACTTTCCGAATGATTCATTTGTTCCTCATTAGCCATTTATAAGTAACCCCAGTTTATATAAGGAGGCTAACTTTATTTAACACTTGACAAGAGTATGATAAACATCTCACGAAAGTTCATTTCGTTTATTATAATGAGAGAGATAAAAATATCAAAAGGAATTAAAAATAGCTTTCGATTTTTTTAATACAATATTCTCCAACCTCTCACAGGAAAAACCTCATCAAATATTCAACACACTTTTTGTCCTGCCACAGACATTAAGCAGAATAATTTAAACACTAAAAAAACCACACAATTGTGGAGGTTAGCAAAAGGTCTGTAGGCTTCCCAACCTTTCCCCAAACGCCTTGAGATTCAAAAAAAGGGTCAGAAACCTTCTCCATCACATTGAAAAGATTAATTTTCCATGGGCCGGGAACAATAGCAGCAAACACCAAAGCGTGCATTTGAATGGTTAATTTGCCCCCCTCCTCCCCCTCTAGGGGGGGATATAAGAAAAAGGCTCAGGAATCGGAAGAGAGAGAAAGCTTTTTACCCAAACGATTCCTCATTTTTCCGTACACTCCAGACCCCATTCCCGGTCACTCACCCTTTTTTATTAGGATTTAAAACAATAGATGGCAGTGCTGTACATGGGCTTTTCATGAGATCGCTTTGAAACAGCGGGTTTTGTTCCAATCTGGAATAAAAAAAAAATGATAATAAAAATTGCAGGAAATATATAAATGGAAACAATCTGGTGAAGAGTTACGACATAACACTGAACTTTAAAAAAATGTGATGCTTTATTTTATTTTACATTATTTTTTAAATAAAACATTTTCAAACAATGATTTTGAATTTGTATTTGTTAATGAAATGAAAAGTGCGTATATAAATAAACAGATTTATAAAAAAAAAATATACAGCGATTCTAACATCAATTTAAATAATATTTCTCTTTTTTTTTAAAAAAAAATATTAAATATTTTTTGTTGCTAATTACTGTGTGAAAATTAACTGCCAAGTGGTGATGCGATTTTTAAAAATTCTGGATATTGTTTCCCATAAGAAGGATTAAAGGTGAGAATTAAAAAAATATTGCAAGAAACATAAATACGTGTAGTGTCGAAAAGAAATTAGGATTTGGGATGTATAATACGGTCTTTCGAAAAATTTAAATTTTAAATATGGAACCGCAATAAATACTTTTGTAGCTGATTAGAAAAATCACACACATTTAACACGGTATTTTTACCAATTTAGTTTTTTAACTGATTTTGAATTAATTTCTTTCTAATTGATTAAGTTAGATATAAATGAGACGGAAATCTAACTTAACGTAGAACATAGAACGTATCAAAAAGGAGGGGGGGGACGGCTCATTTCTTAAAAATATTTAAAATATCAATCTTGAATTTTAATTAAAAAATAGAAATTGCATAAGGAAGGTTCATAAAATTGTGTAACGATTGATACATACATGAATAGAACATGCTATAATATATAATTTAATATAGAAAATCTCAATACTGCTCAAACTAAAGTCGGCAATGAACAAAAAAAAAACTTACATTGAACGATACCTGTATGGAACATCCCGTTTGTGAGATTTTGATAATATTTAACTTTATCAAGAATTATATAGGTACAACTACTATTAAAATATATCACCTAAATCAATGAATTTTAGTAAGAGAAAGATTGGTTGCTAGTGGCTTGCGCTTATGGCATCCTTTAAGAAGAATGCCATTTATACCCCTCAATAAAGATCACCTACGGTTCGGGTTCGAGCTACGATGGCTCAATGATACGTGTATGATGTGTTGCAGCCGGCAACACTCCTCGGCCAAGCACCTTTTACCTGCAAAATAACGCCCGACCCCATATTCACCTTAAAATACACTGCAAGATGATCAGCCTTAGCCACCCTTTTACTCTGATCTCTCACCAATTGAACATATTTAAGATGTGATTAAACGCCGTTTGTGCCTGTCCTGACATAGCCAAGTTCAGAAGACGAATTGTGTCAAATGGTTAAAAGTAAATGGAAAGCTCTCCTTCTGGACGCCATCCGTACTCTCATTGACTCTGTTCTGTATCACCTTCCATAGTTATCCTACAATCTACTGAGCTGACGATGCTCCCTCTGTATGTTACGATAAGAGAGAGTATCAGTTCAAAATACTCACGTCTTCATCTCTTTTTGTTCATTGCTGTCTCTTTGTTTGTGCCGAGTTTCTTCCTATATATATATATATATATATATATATAATCCGCCATAATAATAGTATATACATATAGTAATAATCCTAAGTGTAACTAGTCAGAACATTAAGAAATATTAGCCACAGTAGTTTAATGGCAAACTCTTGGAATCAAGAACCAAGAATGCCGGTTAAAATAATGCTTTGTAGCCAGCCAAATTTCACTTGTAATTTGCCTATACTAGTGGGCTGTAAGGAAAGAAGGGAATACTATAAATGTGCCATAATTAGAAAATTAAATACGCCAATGCTAATATTAAATAAAATGTAACTGGAAAAATTGATAAAAATTACTTACCGTAAAATCCAGCGTACAACGCGCACCTATACTTACGAGTTGCATTTTATAATACAGAGTGTTTTTTTTCCAGGTAGAGAAGTTTAAGTTGGCACTACTTTCCAAGAGGGCGACCGATTTAACAGCTGTCAAGTGATTGATTCTCAGTTTGGTTTGGCAATTCATCATGAATAGACTCACGCCTGAACAACGCTTTCAAATTGTGCAATTTTATTTCAAAAATAATGGTCGATTTTCATAAGCGAATTTTGTTTAGCGATGAAGCGCACTTCTGGTTGAACAGCTACGTCAACAAACAAAACTGCCGCGTTTGGAGTGAAGCTAATCCACAAGTGTGTGTCGAAACACCGTTACATCCAGAAAAACTGACTGTTTGGTGCGCCTTATGGGCTGGTGGAATCCTTCTTCAAAAACGATGAAGGCCACAACGTTACAGTCAATGGTGATCGGTATAGAGCCATGATTACTAACTTTTTCATTCCTGAATTGAACAATCATGATGTCCAGGAGCTGTGGTTCCAACAAGACGGCGCAACATGTCACACAGCTCGTGCCACAATCGATTTATTGAAAGACACGTTTGGTGACAGCCTAATTTCACGTTTTGGACCTGTGAATTGGCCTCCAAGATCTTGTGATTTAACACCGCTAGACTATTTTCTGTGGGCCTATGTAAATTCATTGGTCTATGCGGATAAGCCAGAAACGCTTAACCATTTGGAAGACAACATTCGCCGTGTTATTACCGATATACGGACACAAATGTTGGAAAAAGTAATCGAAAATTGGACGTCCAGATTGGACTACATCCGAGCCAGCCGTGGCAGTCCTATGCCAGAAATCATATTTAAAATGTAATGGCACAAGATTATCTTTGGAATAAAAAAAATTCATGTCAATCGAATAATACATCGTTGTTTTATTGCAATTTAAAGAGTTCTATACCTCTAAAAAAACACCCTTTATTTAGGTATGTTCGTCGTATAACGCGCACTTCCCTTTTATACAAAAGAATCTGAAATGCACTGTTATGTTAAGAAGTCATTTATTCTATGTATCAGCCCAGGATTATGAAAGAATAGTATACAGTCGAGAACCTGTTTTTGTGCGGTATTTTTATGCGATTTCCTTTTTGTGCGGTGTTTTTTTATGCGGTGTATGAATTTCAATGGCTTTGGTGCCATTATAATGTTTTCTATCTATTTACTAGTGGTGTAATGGAGAATATTAGGAATCCCCTCCCCCTGAAAGTCAGGTTTCGCCTTTAATATTTTATAAATTGAGTAAATACGTATCTAGCGTTAGTCAAGTCTTGGGCTCCTGGAGTCCTGCCCCCCCCGTAGCAGGACTCAATCTCACTGGCTCCACTGTAATGTTTTCTATCAATTTATCAGTGGTGTAACGGAGAATTTTAGGACCCCCTGAAAGTTAGGTTTTGCCTTTAATATTTTATAAATTGGGTAAATACTTATTTAGCATAAGTCAGGCCTTGGGCCCCTAGAGACCAGCCCCCTGTTGCGGGGTGTACGTTACGTCCCTGAAATGTAGACACTTCAAGACGCTCTGTTCATTTGTTATAAACAGTCTCCCTACAATGCGCATTCAGTTGCTTTCTCTCAACGCTCCAGCAGCCCGCGCTTGATTGAAGACGAAACTTTCAATGACAGTGACATTATCAATAATTTGATAAACTATGAAGACAGACAAGAAGCCAGATTCTTTGAGAGCGGATAAAAATATGCAGGGATCCAGCTTTCCAATAAATTGGAAAAACGTTTTCTTAAAATAGATACCAGTTGCGAAAGGAGTATAAAATTCCAAAAAGGGCTTCGATTATGTATAGCTAGTTATCATGACCTTTACAACCAACTGACCACCCGTCCTTCGTCACAAAAACTTATTTCTTACTTTATGTTGCCAAAAAATAAATCAAATGAAATTGTACTTTCAAGTGACGAAAGCGATTTTGAACTTATTCATTACAGGTCTTTGGATAACGATGACTAGCAATGACTTATGTATGTGCGTTTTAAAGACTTATCCGTATACACAATGAGAAACTATATGTTTTTAAAATGTTTCCAAGTGCAAAATTTAATTATTTATTTTGATATGGAAGTACTCTTGCATAAATTTCGTAAATAATTGGCATATTTTATAAATGCGCCTTTTTTTATCCACCGCATAAAAAAGTTTTTTGTAGTATTTCCAAGAATTTGTTATATGAAAGAATTTATGAAATTTTTGAATATTTTTTTTTGTGCGATTTTTTTATGCGGTCCCTATCTACCGCACAAAAACAGGTTCAACTGTACTTCTACACACAATTTTTTAAGTTCATTAGGTATGTCATTTTTTTAAGTAAACATTATTTTGATCTATGTAGAAATCTAATTTTTTCTGTTAAGCTTATTTCTTTAAATTTAATTATTTATTTATTTATTTTTGCTTTTTTGGATTTTTGAAGCTATTATTTCTTATACCCGACGCATAATATGCACTCGTAAATTTCTGTCATATTTTTTGTGTTAAAAGTACGCATTATACGCCGGATTTTACGGTACTTAATACTGAAATTAAAAATATTTTTCATAAAACTCCGTTAAAGTAAATAAACATATATATATATATATATATATGTGTGTGTGTGTGTGTGCACATGCATGAATTCATTCAAAAGGTACTTGATGGACTTCTTAATAAAGCTTCTATGCAAAAGTCCCCCATCCATTGCTGTTATATATATATAAAAACTAAAAATATTCAAACCCTAAACATTAGGATCTTTTGTACTAACTTGCATGATACAATTGCATTATTTTTCGCGTACTGCAATATCACACAGAATTACTGATGATAAAGTATAAACCTAGGTCCTACATGGGCAAAAGTTTTATGCATATTTTCTCAGTGAAATGCATTAAAAAATTTATATGAAATGTAATATTGGGCTGCAATAACACGTTCTTGATTTGAAAATTATCGTGGAATTTCCAAGCCTTTTAAAAAGTGCGTATGGTGAATGCAGTAAAATCTAATGAGTTTTAAGAGGAAACTTTTCCGTATTTTCGAACTTGTTGAAGAATCACGGAAAAGTTAATGAGGTAATAAATCGAAAGATATGCATGTTATTTCAGACATAATTAATTTGCTAGCGTTATATTATTTACAAAAATGAGGTTTCAATATCAAAAATTATTCATAAAACAAATGATAAAAATATCATGGTCACAGAGAAAAGTTTTGATCAGATGAAAATATAAAAAATAAAATAAACACTTAAATATCTTTTAAAAGATGTTAAATGAAAGTAAATTATTTTGTTAATCTTATCATTAATGCTCTATTCAGGTGATTAATATTAATTTTTTTAAAAAAAGAAAAAGGCATTAATTACGTTGCTTTGATGTTTCCTAACCTATTTTTCTTTTTCGAGACGTTTCTATCTGTAAAGTTTGAGCAAATGTATTCTTAGCTCTCTCTAGGCTGAGTTTTAATTTACTTGTAAACAGTTAAAATTATTAATTTTTATCCAAGCAAAAGATTATTTTAAAAAAAATTATTAATTTATTGAAAGTAAAAACACAAAATGCATTCTGACATAGTAAAAAATTTAAAAAGACACTTATACTGATATAATACACTTATAAATGTATCAATACTGCACATTGTATTTGATAATTAATTTAACAAGACTAAGTTAAGGACAAGTTTAAGAATTACCAGTGACCCCGCGGACTTGTCATATCTAAAATTATACGAAAAAATTAACACTTGTCTTGATCATTTGTACGGTTTATAATTAATCCCTTCACTGTCGATTAAAAGTAACGCTATTTTCTTCTTGTTACACTTATTGGTAAACTAATTTAAATTTTGCAAAGCTAGCAGTGAAATTTATGTGTCGAGGAGGCGTGAAGACGAAAAACAGTTTCTTAAAATTGGCCTTTAATAATCAATCATAAAGTCACTTTGCTCGTTACTGGAGCGATAAAAAAAACAATAAGTTCAAAAAGCAACATTACCAGAGACATCTGATTCGAACCGTCTTCTAATATTGTAAAATGAATTTCTAATCTAAAATGGTGATGCAACCTGCAGTTGCATTGCCAACCAGCCGTTCTCTCCCTCTAAGAGTTAAACCACTCACACACTTCTTATATTTCTGTTTCTCCTTCCTTTTCTGAAAAACTAACATGAGCCGAGTTTAAATACTCGTTCGATTTGCATGGCAGTTGCTGCCAACCACAAATCACGAAACTCAAAAAGATCGGGTTCGAATCGGTGTGCTTACTTTCATTGAGATCATGGAACGGGATTGGAAAAACAACACAAGGAGATCATAAAAATTTGGATCCGACTTTTTAAATGTCTAACACTTCTCAATGCCACCGTTTTTCTCATAGGAGTGTGTATATGATGTATTCCGGGGGAGAAAGAAAATAAATAAGCAAATCCTCTGAAATAAGTCAATCCATCGCAAACACTGTCAAGGTCATTTTATCATATTCCAAAGCCTTCGGAATAATTTTACCGATAGTAGTGAATAGAGAAGATCGCATTTCGGAAAGACGTATGTATACGTCCGGGGAAATTTACGCACTGGCTGAGCGAGACGTTTTTATACGCCGATGGCACTTAAGAGCTTAAACTGGTATTGTAGCTTTAGCGTCAAAGTATCGCATTTTCGAATTCAATACACTGTTATTGTATGGAAGGGGGGTGCGATGAAAATTATGATTGAATATTGGGTCGCAAGTATTGAAAGTTTGAGAAGCACTGTTATACTCTGAGAAATTAAAATCCGGAACCAAATCATTCGCCGTTTTATAGAAATAAACGTTTCATAAAATTGTTATTGACCGTTTGAGAACAGTAGAGGAGAAAGTTATTCATTACTTTCCAAATTCAGATATAGCAAAATTCGATTGGTTTTGTAGTTTATTTGTGATAACGAATGCATCTGTATATGAATTAAATTTGAATGAAGGGTAAGAACTAATTTTATTCTATAATAATCGTGATTTAATTTCAAAATATTCGAAAGGATCAATTCATTCATTTTAGAGTAAAATTAGAGTTAATAATCCTATAATAGCCAAAAAAGCCTTAAAAATATTGTTACAATTTTCTACATCTTTCTTATTTGTGTGAATTCGGATTTCCAGAATTAACAAATATAAAAATGAAAGAAAGATTGAACGTTTAAATGTAGATGACGAAATGAAAGTCGCGTTATCCTTTTTACGACCAAATATATATAAACGAAATTATCAAAAATCATCAAGCTCGAATTTCGGCTTCAATGTATTATTATAATAAATTTGTAATTTATTACTCAATAAACAATTTGTTTCTTTGTCGTATATATTTATATTTAACATTAAATTTATTATCATAGATTATTACATAGTATATTATGAATAAGTAAAATTGTTTTAAACTTATTTTGTTGTTAATGTGCCGCCAAAGTTTGAAATTGATAAAAGTGTATCGCAAAAAAAAAAAAAAAAAAAAAAAGGTTGAGAATTACTGATGTAGAAACTCCTCAATTACTCCACACACCTGTTGTATCATTATAGTTATTTTTCATCGCTGAGTTCAATCCCAGTTTTCATCCTGATTTAGAATTTAAAACAAAAGTTAAGCTACTGAAATAATTTAATGCATCATTAAATAGCTCGTTTTGAAGATGAATTCCATGAGACCAAATATTTTATTCAATATAAATTACTTTTTTAATTAAGAAATACATCTTCAATGTTCTTTCAATGCTTCAGGCGTTGAATACAATATCAGACCCCCCTCATTAATTAGAGACTTCTTTATGAATATATTTAATTTTGAAGTCTGTGTCCTTTGAATCTGTGATAGTCCTTGCAGTTTAAATTATATATTTTTTATTTTTTAGGTATTTTTGTCATAAGCAACATTATTTCCAGAATAGTGAAAATGATCCCGATTGTAACGCATACAGATCAATTTTAAAACATTTATTACAATCATCAAATCTGCAGTAACCCCTTCTCCAACGAGTCGCAACCAACAAAGGACGAGAATAAAAGCCCTTAATAATTAGCCCTGATAGGTATTCATTTTCGTTCCAGTCATCTAAGTTATGCACTGAGTAGCACTGGACCGGTAGGTTGGTGGTTCTAATAAACGCCCCTGCCAAGATCAGAAGCCAGATGCCGAAAATCATACACAACAATCGTTCATTGCCTGACCACACACACACACATGATGTGCAATTCCTCAAATTTACATATAAAAGCCGTATCACTCATACATGTTACGAGCAATTTTTCGTCCAACTCGTGCAATTTTTATTCAGTTGCCATAGCAACGCCTTTCGAACAATTTTTTGCTAGTGAGCTCAGAAAGTTGTTCCAAATAAACGTTGCTTGAAATTCCAGCCATTAGGGTTCTTCGGCGCCCTACATCATAAACAAGATGGCGGCTTCGATTTCTTAAAACGCATCAGATATGGCTTAAAATATTTAAATGGTGTATAATATTATAACGGCTTATAATGTTTTAAATAGAATGGTGCTCCATTTCTGTTTACACCCATCAACAAAAGCGCGAGCAAAATATAAGAAATAATTTTGGTTGTTCGTTTGCCGAAGCAGAAAAATCGGTGAGTAATTTTTCAATGTGGAGATAGAGCACAGCTGACGTCAGAGCATTTCGTTTTGCTCTTACGGCAACCCTTCACCCTCAGGTAGGACGAAAAATTGGTCCAAAAAGTTCCACCAAAAATGTTCATGTGATACGGCCTTAAGTTACTGAAGTGCCTTCAAGAGTGCAACTAAGAGGACAACGGGTGTAGGGGGCCTTGAGTTCACATGGTTTAAGGAACAAAAAGCTTAATGAAATTTGCCTTAAGAAACCAATCCTCATTTTAATATGTAAAAATGGATGATTTACTTTCATTTCTTTAAAAAAAAATATTCATCTTGTGTAATCATAGAGGTCTTTTTGAAATATACTCATACATACTTTTCTTCAAAATCGGTAGAATTTAAAGGAAACAAGTAAAAAAAAAAATTAAGGTCAATTCCTACTTATGTCAACAAAGAAAGAAAAATTTTATTTTAGTTAATTAAATTCAATTAATGAATTCATATTTGAAAAAACTGCATCAACATCAAGTGTCACCCACTCAAGTTTAAAAAAATATATTTGAAGCCTAGAAAAAATTCGTTAGAAATACTTACTGGGGCCATCTGTTGGTGCTAGTACTAACTTCGACAAAAATAACGTAGAATAAATTTAAAACTAAAAAATAAATTGAAACCTAAAATTTAAAAAATCTTAAGAATATGAACAGGAAACATTTCAACGTATAGTGCGTTTTTCCTTTTCGTATTTTTAGCATACTAAAATGCCAACATACTCGTAAATTACCATATTTTTTTTTTTCTTCTCATTATCTTTGACGAGAACTTCGTTATATATATACGAGTATTGTCAAAAATCGACTTGATTTTTTTTTGATCAAAGGATCATCATTTTCATCATCGTTGGCTCAACGGCCCTGGGTGGGCCTTGGCCTTCTCCAGAACATTTTTCCAAGTAGTTCTCCTTGACGCCAGTTCTTGCTATCAAAGGGTAGTGAAGTTTATATATATATATATATATATATATATGCTATATAATATATATATATATATATATTATATATATATATATATATATATATATATAATCGCTAGCTGCACAAAACTCACATTCTTTATAGGATTCCTTAAAATTTTTGCTTACGTTATTGTTCGTTTAATTTGTGATTCCTAAATCTTTTAGCAATATCTAACTATCTATCAGTTGCGTAGATAATTGAAATTTAGTCAAAACATCTTCTTTATGTAATTTGCTCCGAACATGCACGGGATATAAAAATGTACTTAATACTTTTAACATTACATAGCAGTTGATCGAAATGAAAATAAAAAGACATGAATTCCATTTTTATCTATTTCAATTAAGAATGAAAATGCACGCTTAAAAAAATTAATTCAGTAACATTCTCGCATGGGCATGCAATTTTTAATAATTTTTTATTCTGTTTCACGAAAACTTTTTGAAGAGAAATTAAATCTTATAGCATTGCTGCATTAATAAAAGAGATAAATATCCATGTTTAGTATAACGAAATGAGTCCTTGATTTCTGTATTGATAATTCTATCATTCTCAAAAAATATTATGAAATGTTCGAATAGGAATTAGTAAAATGTTTTGACTTGTAACATCGTTTCATAGCTGAAGTGCAATGTGACGAAAAATGGAAGTCTATTTTTAATTTTTTTAAATGTATAATAACTCTCTTAATGCGTAGCAACAACATACATAATGATTTTTAATTTTGTATATTATTAGTATTTTTTTTTAAATTTTGGTGCATCCTGAAAAATTATAGTAAATAAATTAGCAGTCTGTTACCTAGATTATGAATGAAACAGCATTCATAAATTAATATTGTAATAAGCTATCTCTTCAAGTAATGTAAAGTATGAATTTCAAATAGTAAGAGTAGCGATAAATAAAAATTCATCATTTAAAAAAAAATAATTCAAAAATACTTTTCGATAATTGAGATACAAAAAAATTTAAAGTGTTGAGTACTAAAGCTCTCGTTTTCAATATCGCATACACAATAATATACCTACTTTTTTTTTGTATAAGCAATTATCATATCGGTCTTTTTTCCCCCCATTTTCAACTGAAGATCTGTGCTGCCATCTATTGCTTATTTGAATCACTTGGATGCTAATTAAAACGAGCGCGAGCTTATTTTCTTATTCGAAGTCAAAATCAAAATAAAGATAGAATTGCCTCAAAACTAGCCATAATTCTGATATTTTATTCATTCAAAAAACTGATTGAAAAAATAAAGCTTTCATGAATGAATAGTATGTGTATTCTTCAATATTATAAATTCTAAAAAATAGCCGACACTTGGACGTCCGAAAAAACTTGGATATGGTGCTGCCATCTACTAAACCTTTTTAGTACAAAATGTAATAACAAATAGTTTAATATGGTGGTTTCAGTGTTCATTAAGGGAGAAAAAGTTTCTTTTCTTTTAATGAATAAACTCAAATTTTTTATTGATATTCGAAAAATGTATTCTATATTACTGCAAAGAACAAAACTGAATATTTAGAAAAAAAGTGCTAATATAATGCAAATTTTAATCATTTTTAACATTTGTTTAAGAATGAAAATCATAATTTCAGCTACATAATACTTTCACTTCCAATATCTTTTTACTAAAGTGATTTCATATATATGTAAAACATTTATATTACTATTAATTTATTTATAAGAAAATGGAACTTTTTTATTTTCAATTATTCTTAGTAATTTTTTTTTTTTTTTTTTTTTTGCAATTTAAAATACTATTATTACCACAGTAAAAATTGTAACAATTATTATGATGAGACGTGGGAATATGAGGAAGTAATTGGTTGGATATGGCATGCGCTGGTCGCTGGAATAGATGGGGGAAGGAAACTCAGGTTCTATGGCCACCCGCGATCACCAGATCTAATATTATTGCATTTTTCTGATGGGGCATGCTCAAGGAATTGGCGTACCAAGACATAGTGAGTATACAAATTGAACGGACTTAGCTGCTCGTCTGCAAGCTCCTTGTACTTCGTTGGATACCACACAGATGTGACGTATGCACTGGTCCCTTCCATGGCACGTCCAAGCTTGCCTCGATATACACAACAGACACTTTGAACATCTACCTTTATTAATATTGGCAAATACTGCTGTTTAATGTATCTAATACGGCTGTAACGTCATACTTTGTTTTATGTATTTTTCTCGTTAGCTATGGATCGTATAGGTACAGTATTTTGGGTGTTTTATGTACTTTAAACGAGAAATCCGGACACTCCGTTGGGGTCACTTCTGAATATCTGAGCGATAGCTTATGCGTCCAGAACATATGTTGTCGAGTTTATAGCCGGCTATATGTGTATTAAGTTATGGCTTAGAGATTTAAAAATCCGTCGTTCAGAATAATGGAATTGGAACTCGAGGTGATATGTATCCTTGTCATCTATCACTGATTCAAGGTTCGGTGCCAATAGCTGTCATGCTGCTTCGGAGACGATGTTAATAAATAATAAATCAATCTACCAATGGTTGAAAATTGTAAAGTTTATCTGGAATCAAACACACAAAAGATCCAGGAATCTTTCAATTTGTAATTCCGTATCCCGTTAGATAAATCTAAATTTAATAAAATGAAAAGTACCTTTTCAAGGATATATGGATTATATTTAGCTTCCTAGAAAAAAAGCAATGATTTGTTTTGAAGTTTGTGTAAATGATGCCTTTGATTATTGCTCCTTTTGGATGTTTCAAAAATGATATTTTGAAGTTTGAGTCCATTAGTGGTAGCAAGCACGAAAAACAAATCTCCCCTTTGTATTTCTTATGTAAGAGTTATGATAATATATGAATTGATAAAATATAACAATATATCTTGTGTGTGCTCTTTGGTAATTAATTCTTCTTCTAACATAATTATCACGGTGTAAATAAACATATGAATTATTCGTCACTTTCAGGCTGTCTTTACCAGAAATTCAAAAACAGGAATCACAAACTGGAACTCTTTCTAAATAAGAAAATATCCCAAAATTAATGTCGTACTTAGACTTCAATAGCATAGAGAAAGCAGCATATTTTTACTGTGCGATATATGTCAATCTGAATCAGTTAAATTTTTGAAATAAAATATACTAGGTATTTTATTTTTCCTACAACAATAACAAACGAATTTTCTTTTTATATTTTAGGTAACAGAATTCGCCCATCAATAATTTTTTTAATTTCAAAGGCACTGTCTAATAAATGGATATCTCTGTTTTAATGTGTTAATTTTAGCTCAATTCTTAATCATTTTTCCCACCGAAAGAAATTATGAATTTGACTTAGGTTATTTATAACACTAATAATAATATTAATAAAACTAGAGAAAATTCCGGGAAATCTACAGAGAGTATATATTAGATACTATTAAAGAAAAATGTTGAAATGAATTATGCTAAGTAATTTATGAATCGTTTTGCAACTCTAATAACAGTTTTAAATAAATAATAAATAACTCACCGATGAAAAACCCCTATTTAGAAATGCTATTTTAACAAACAAATATCCTAACGTATCTCTTCCTAGGTACCAATTCTGAGAACCGTTGCAGACTGGTTGAATCCATCTGATGGAATTTCCTATTTTTCAGAAATTTTTATAGATTTCAATATGAATAAATTATAAATAATGCTGTTTCTAGATTAATTAATTCCACATGTGAAGTTTTGATCGTAATAAATTCAGCATGTTTGACTCGAATAACACGAACAAAGATGTTAAATATGTTAATACAGATTTTAATTGTTTTCCTCACAAAAATTGATGAAAATATCGACTCTTTTCAGATACTTAGTGCAAAAATAAGAAAAATATTTTTAAAAAAAAGACTAAATTTTTCCAAGTCATAAAATGATAAATTAAAGAATATTTTAAACTAATATATATATATATATATATATATATATATATATATATATATATATATATATATATATATATATATAAGAAATATGTATTATATATCAAAAACAAGAAATAATAGAAAAAGAACATAACAAGAAATAGCGTAATAAAAATATAAAAAGCTGAACATGAAGAACAAAATTATAGAGAAAAAAAAAAGAACCTAACGAGACAGAAAGCAATTTCGGACTTAGGACCGAATAAGTGGGGTTAAACTAGTTTGAAGGCGCCAACCTTACCCCTTTGCAACTCGGTAGGAAAACCAAATAAAATAAAATAAACAAAACTTCAGAGTATGGATAACTCAGAGAGCATGATAAAACCACTCACTACTATTATGTAACAAACTCTCCCAAACTCTTAATGCAGAAAAATCACAAAATAATTACGTAAGAAAAGTAGAAAAATGCTAAAGCAATTACATAAGAAAAGTAACTTTCAAAAATAATTTAACAAAATTTCTTTACTCACAAAGCTTTTACGAAGAGAATCAAGCGTCTTGCCATCAAAGAAAATCAATTATTCACCAAGTTAAAAAATTCGAAAATACATAAACACATCTTTTGAGCTGACTTTTAAACCAGCCCGCAAAGACAGGTATAAAAAAAAGACGACAATCAAATATGGTAGGAATTTGAATTGGTTGATTGTCAAAAATGTAAATTTGCTAGGCTCTAATTTGGTTGGTTGTCAACAATGTGTAAGATGTTAAAGATGTGTGGAAAAATGTAAACTGTGATATGAGTGTTATGATATAATCTTCACAGCAAGACCACTAACATGCTGACTTTGAAATCCTGTTGTTGTGTGGTGGTTTTGGAATTCGAAGTAGTAAGGACAGTTATATAAAGGGGACTTGGCACCCTTTGAGCAAACTTCTTTATTTACGTATTTAAAAATTATATTTTAACATTTTATACAATGTTTCTATTCAAGAAAATGTTACCAGATGAAAATTTTCCTATATTATTCACACAATTTAAAAATTTAAATTTTTGAAGAAAATTGGGAAAATTTTAAAATCCTACTCCTTTTGTAAAATTAATTTTTTTTTGACCTGAAATTTTTTTATAATATTCTTATGGATGTTCTTAACAACTTTAGGGATCGATTTTAGAATAACTTCATTCGTTTTCGAGAACAAAATAAAATGTTGATATACAGGCTAAAAATCAACGAAAAAGCCAACATGTCTTACATTTATTTTTTTTTAAAAAGTATTCAGTTTATAGCAAAACGGATCCTAATTTCATTACATGCTTTATTTTTAACACGCAGGGAAAAAAATTGAAGTGATTGGTAAATAATTGTCAGAAGGAGTAGCAGTTTGAATGCACTAAAGGTTTCAAAAAACACAAACTGAGAAAAACAGGTTTAAAGTTTATAATTCTGAAAAAATAATTATTATAAGTTTAATTAAACTTAAAAATACCACTTTAAGATATTAGTTATACGTTTTTCTTTAAAATAATTGCATTTTCATATGTTTTCAACCCACACATTTTTATAAATGATCAACTTTTAGAGAGTACTAATTGCACAAGAAAACTCAAGAAAAACTTTAAAAAAATTTTTTTTCTGTCACGACAGAAATTTTAGCTGTTTTTTTTTTCTTATAATATTAAAGTATTACATTTGTATGAAAAATATATCAGGAAGAAGAACTGAAATTATAAAATTATTAATATAAAATGCCTTAATTTAAAATTTTACATGCACACATTTCACAAGGAAAGAGAAAAAGTACATTATTGTATTGCCTCGGAAATATTCTGCTTTTAATACTACACATTCTTTTTTATAGTTATTATTTATATTTATAAACTAGATTTTTTTTTTATCATAACGCATTTTTTAGCTTTTTTTTCTAAAAGGGTGTGTGGCTGAGATTGCCTAATTTGTTTTCAAATGAAGATTTATTCAACTTCTAACTTTCCGACATGCACAAGTGATATATCAATCGAAAGATAATAATGCAAAGAATAAGATTAAATGAAAATAAAAGAAAAACGATAGGTTTTGTGATTTTTAGGGTACCAAGTCCTCTTAATGTATTTGTGATGAATATAAGTTCTTAAGAAATTAAAGGGTATTCATGATCTAAACAACATTGAAAAATTTTTTTTATATTATTGTATTTATCTATTTTGTGGGTAGTTAAGTTATCATTTCTAAATAAAAAATTCAAAATGATATTTCTGTAAATTGATATATGCAAATTACTATTCCATACAGGAATTTTAATTATATGGAACTTAAACGAATCTCTTTTGTCAAAAATGTTACTGACTACATTATTGTTAATAAGATGCAAGTCTAAATCCAAGAATTCCACCATATTAGAATTGAAGTTAGTTTTAAGGAGCTTGAGATAATCAGGGTAGAACGTAATATTTGGTTTGTATTCACTATTTTTACCAAAATTATTATATCATCTATATAACGATACATTAAGTAAGAATCATTTACAACATGATCTATTTCAGAAAAATGTAAATATAGAGTTCGCTAAACAATTACTAGCTGGACCACCCTGAGGTAATCCTTTGATCTGTTTATAAAGATTCTGATCAAATGCAATGAAATTTTCTTTTAATATCAGGTTAACAAGAATATCAAATTTTTCTTTTTCATTGAAGTATATAATTCATATTTATCATAAATTAACTGTAGAACCTTAATCATATCGTCAATATCTATAGAATTAAAAGGTCCTCGAAATCAAAACCATGCATGGAAAAAATTAACATATCATAGTAACTCTAGCAATCTCTAAGCTATTTTTAATTATTGCCGTGTTTTGTAAATTATCAATTAGATTTTTGAAGAAGAGATTGTAAGATCTTCCCAGACTTCGTGATATATGTATTGTATCCATTAGTGATACTGCGGAATTTTATAGGGCTTTTATGAAATTTTGGTGTTAAAAAAATACTTGGATATTTAATATTATTTAGATGAATATTCAGTCTTTTGTTCAAAGCTAAAAGACGATTATCATCTTCTCTATTATTGTGAATTGATTTTTGAAATGAATTATTATTTAAAATGTGGTTACTTAATTTTTACTGTAAAAATATTTACAAATTATGGCATAATTAGCAGAGACCTTATCAACATATGTAATCACGAAGTCCTTTTGGATATTTTTTATTGATGATTTAAGATCTTTATACATAATTTCATTTCAACAGTGAAATCTAATTCCCGAATTTCTGTTGCTACATAAGATCTAAATTGATTGAATGCTTCAATCGGCATTCCGTATTTAATTGCCATTTTAAGGTAGAATTTATCTAAATCTTTTATGATTTGTTTCATAACGTTAGATTTATTTTTGTGATCATCAGTCTAAAACCGGTACCTTTTTCCATAAAATTTCTTAACAAATCATCTTTCACGATGCTAAGGTCTCCTGTGACAACGTGCTGATGATAATCATCAATATAGTCTCGATATAGATTGCATTTGCATGATTCTGAACTTAGGAGCTCCGAGATTTGATTATAATTAAATATAAATCTACCAAGTTTCTTGTTGTATTTGAAAGCCTTTTAATAATATTTTTAATAGGAAAAAAAGGATTGATATTTTTTGAAATATACTTGAAAAAATTAATTTTGTTAAAGGATTTATTCATAAATAATATAATGTACAATATTCTGTAGAGTAATTTTCCTTGCATCTAATTTAATATTCATTTTTTTGTACTAAATCGTTATTAAGGTCTCGAATCATATGCATACCATGAGAATACCGAAATTTATATCTGCTTAAAATATCTGTCATAATTTTAATTTCAGTTTTATTCATGCCAAACATAAACGATTTAATTAAGCCTGTGTTTGTAGTTATCATCAAATTTAACAGCTAATTCTAACATACAATTCTTGAGGTTGACATGTCTCTAGTAACTCTTTTTCTGCGTTTAGCTTTTGAAATTCTCGCTAAATGAATATATTATTACTATTATCAATAGATTTATCAAAATTCGGAATATATAATGAATCCTCAGATTTTTTGTTTAAAAGCTGATAAGACACTTTCACCTTTCCATACAACATTCAAATCATAAGGATAATATGATCTAAATGAATCTATAAAAAGTTTTCGAACCATAATCTTTGTTTAATATTTGGCACTATTCTAAGTATATGTACAGTTATGTTATTGAATCCATGTTTATGAGGGAGAGTGTCCATCTCAATCTTAGCCTGGTTTTGTTTGCAATCAAATTTCCTTGTATCAGACCTATGTTGATTTAATCTAATATTGATAGTGTTTGAAGTCTGACCTATGTAAGCGAATTTACATATGTTGCATGTCATTTTGTAACACAGTTAAAAAAGTCTTACAAAATATATAACCTGCACATCCATATCCAACTGTTCCCCACTCATCATGCCACACGCCTTGCATCTTTTATCAGTGCAAGATCTAAATTTTAGTTTTAAAACATGAATATCTCTGAAAAACCTAGTTTCTAATATGTTACTAAAACCCTTATCTCTTTGATTTTTTATCTATACAATAGAAAACATGAATATTTCGTTTGCTGTACGAGATAAATTCTTATATTTAGAGTTTAAAAATTCGAGTTTTAAAAATTCTAACACGACAATGTTTAGATACAGAAGGGAAAGCAAAAAAAATTCTGATTATCAAAACAATTCACATTTTTTTTTTGTATTTTTAAAAAATTTATAGTTTTTATACGCATAACTCAGAACCATTGTGCCCATCTCCACAACTATTTAAAGCCATACCTAAATATATACTAAATCTCTATATAAGAGGCTCATAAAATGGTAAATGGATGACGATGGTACAGATACCATTATACTGTACCACCGAGCAATGTCATATCCTGGTATAACAAATTGCCAGTCGTATAAAACTTGTTATTTTTCAAATTCATAGTTATTTAAAAGTTAAAGGTACATTGAAAAGACCCAAATAAAATATTAGCAAAAATTTTTCAATCACATTAATATAAAGTGAAACAATGAGCAATAACTCCAAAAATCTAATCCACTCATAGATAACATATCCACGATTACTTTATAGGCATAAAATCAGAAGTTGGCATAATATTTTTATATAAACAAAGAAAAACACACAAGGAAAAAGAACAAAGCCAAATTAAACTTAATAAAGAAAAACATTCATAGACAAGATTTTGAATCTAATGCCGATTTCAAAATTCACTATAAGCAAACAAACTCTATATTGACTACATCCATAACTGAACAATCTCATTAGTAAATAGATTTATACATAGATAGGCGCAAAGCAGCCAAATGATTGCATAAAATATATATAAAAGAAATATGTATTATATATAAAAAACAGAAATAATAGAAAAAAACATAACAGAAATAGTAAGCGTAATAAAAAATAAAAAGCTGAACATGAAGGAACAAAATTATAGAAAAAAAAAAAGAACCTAGCGAGTCAAGAAAGCAATTTCGGACTTAGGACCGAATAAGTGGGGTTAAACTAGTTTGAAGGCGCCAGCCTTACCCCTTTGCAACTCGGTAGGAAAACCAAATAAAATAAAATAAACAAAACTTCAGAGTATGGATAACTCAGAGGCATGATAAAACCACTCACTACTATTATGTAACAAACTCTCCCAAACTCTTAATGCAGAAAAATCAAAAAATAATTACGTAAGAAAAAGTAGAAAAATGCTAAACAATTACATAAGAAAAGTAACTTTCAAAAAATAATTTAACAAAATTTCTTTACTCACAAAGCTTTTACGAAGAGAATCAAGCGTCTTGCCATCAAAGAAAATCAATTATTCACCAAGTTAAAAAAATTCGAAAATACATAAACACATCTTTTGAGCTGACTTTTAAACCAGCCAGCAAAGACAGGTATAAAAAAGACGACAATCAAATATGGTAGAATTTGAATTGGTTGATTGTCAAAATGTAAATTTGCTAGGCTCTAATTTGGTTGGTTGTCAACAATGTGTAAGATGTTAAAGATATTGTGTGTGGAAAAATGTAAACTGTGATATGAGTGTTATGATATAATCTTCACAGCAAGACCACTAACATGCTGACTTTGAAATCCTGTTGTTGTTGTGTGGTGGTTTTGGAATTCGAAGTAGCAGGACAGTTATATAAAGGGGACTTGGCACCCTTTGAGCAAACTTCTTTATTTACGTATTTAAAAATTATATTTTAACATTTTATACAATGTTTCTATTCAAGAAAATGTTACCAGATGAAAATTTTTCCTATATTATTCACACAATTTTTAAAAATTTAAATTTTTTGAAGAAAATTGGGAAAATTTTTAAAATCCTACACTCCTTTTGTAAAAATTAATTTTTTGACCTGAAATTTTTTATAATATTCTTATGGATGTTCTTAACAACTTTAGGGATCGATTTTAGAATAACTTCATTCGTTTTCGAGAAACAAAATAAAATGTTGATATACAGGCTAAAAATCAACGAAAAAGCCAACATGTCTCACATTTATTTTTTTTTTTAAAAAAAAGTATTCAGTTTATAGCAAAACGGATCCCTAATTTCATTACATGCTTTATTTTTAACACGCAGGAAAAAAATTGAAGTGATTGGTAAATAATTGTCGAAGGAGTAGCATTTTGAATGCACTAAGGTTTCAAAAAACACAAACTGAGAAAAACAGGTTTAAAGTTTATAATTCTGAAAAAAATAATTATTATAAGCTTAATTAAACTTAAAATACCACTTTAAGATATTAGTTATACGTTTTCTTTAAAATAATTGCATTTTCATATGTTTTCAACCCACACATTTTTTATAAATGATCAACTTTTAGAGAGTACTAATTGCACAAGAAAACTCAAGAAAAACTTTAAAAAATTTTTTCTGTCACGACAGAAATTTTAGCTGTTTTTTTCTTATAATATTAAAGTATTACATTTGTATGAAAAATATATCAGGAAGAAGAACTGAAATTATAAAATTATTAGTATAAAATGCCTTAATTTAAAATTTTACATGCACACATTTCACAAGGAAGAAAAAGTACATTATTGTATTGCCTCGGAAATATTCTGCTTTTAATACTACACATTCTTTTTTATAGTTATTATTTACATTTATAAACTAGATTTTTTTTATCATAACGCATTTTTTAGCTTTTTTTTCTAAAAAGGGTGTGTGGCTGAATTGCCTAATTTGTTTTCAAATGAAGATTTATTCAACTTCTAACTTTCCGACATGCACAAGTGATATATCAATCGAAAGATAATAATGCAAAGAATAAGATTAAATGAAAATAAAGAAAACGATAGGTTTGTGATTTTAGGGTACCAAGTCCTCTTAATGTATTTGTGATGAATATAAGTTCTTAAGAAATTAAAAGGGTATTCATGATCTAAACAACATTGAAAACCTTTTTTTTTTTTTTTTATATTATTGTATTTATCTATTTTGTGGGTAGTTAAGTTATCATTTCTAAATAAAAAATTCAAAATGATATTTCTGTAAATTGATATATGCAAATTACTATTCCATACGGGAATTTTAATTATATGGAACTTAAACGATCTCTTTTGTCAAAAATGTTACTGACTACATTATTGTTAATAAGATGCAAGTCTAAATCCAAAATTCCACCATATTAGAGTTGAAGTTAGTTTTAAGGAGCTTGAGATAATCAGGGTAGAACGTAATATTTGGTTTGTATTCACTATTTTTACCAAAAATTATTATATCATCTATATAACGATACATTAAGTAAGAATCATTTACAACATGATCTATTTCAGAAAAATGTAAATATAGGTTCGCTAAACAATTACTAGCTGGACCACCCTGAGGTAATCCTTTGATCTGTTTATAAAGATTCTGATCAAATGCAATGAAATTTTCTTTTAATATCAGGTTAACAAGAATATCAAATTTTTCTTTTTCATTGAAGTATATAATTCATATTTATCATAAATTAACTGTAGAACCTTAATCATATCGTCAATATCTATAGAATTAAAAAGGTCCTCGAAATCAAAACCATGCATGGAAAAAAATTAACATATCCTTAGTAACTCTAGCAATCTCTAAGCTATTTTTAATTATTGCCGTGTTTTTGTAAATTATCAATTAGATTTTGAAGAAGAGATTGTAAGATCTTCCCAGACTTCGTGATATATGTATTGTATCCATTAGTGATACTGCGGAATTTTATAGGGCTTTTATGAAATTTTGGTGTTAAAAAAATACTTGGATATTTAATATTATTTAGATGAATATTCAGTCTTTTGTTCAAAGCTAAAAGACGATTATCATCTTCTCTATTATTGTGAATTGATTTTGAAATGAATTATTATTTAAAATGTGGTTACTTAATTTTTACTGTAAAAATATTTACAAATTATGGCATAATTAGCAGAGACCTTATCAACATATGTAATCACGAAGTCCTTTTGGATATTTTTATTGATGATTTAAGATCTTTATACATAATTTCATTTTCAACAGTGAAATCTAATTCCCGAATTTCTGTTGCTACATAAGATCTAAATTGATTGAATGCTTCAATCGGCATTCCGTATTTAATTGCCATTTTAGGTAGAATTTATCTAAATCTTTTATGATTTGTTTCATAACGTTAGATTTATTTTTTTATGATCATCAGTCTAAAACCGGTACCTTTTTCCATAAAATTTCTTAACAAATCATCTTTCATGATGCCAAGGTCTCCTGTGACAACGTGCTGATGATAATCATCAATATAGTCTCGATATAGATTGCATTTGCATGATTCTGAACTTAGGAGCTCGAGATTTGATTATAATTAAATATAAATCTACCAAGTTTCTTGTTGTATTTGAAAAGCCTTTTTAATAATATTTTTAATAGGAAAAAAAAGGATTGATATTTTTGAAATATACTTGAAAAATTAATTTTTGTTAAAGGATTTATTCATAAATAATATAATGTACAATATTCTGTAGAGTAATTTTCACTTGCATCTAATTTAATATTCATTTTTTTTTTTTGTACTAAATCGTTATTAAGGTCTCGAATCATATGCATACCATGAGAATCCCAGGAAATTTATATCTGCTTAAAATATCTGTCATAATTTTAATTTCAGTTTTATTCATGCCAAACATAAACGATTTAATTAAGCCTGTGTGTTGTAGTTATCATCAAATTTAACAGCTAATTCTAACATAGAATTCTTGAGGGTTGACATGTCTCTAGTAACTCTTTTTCTGCGTTTAGCTTTTGAAATTCTCTCGCTAAATGAATATATTATTACTATTATCAATAGATTTATCAAAATTCGGAATATATAATGAATCCTCAGATTTTTTGTTTAAAAGCTGATAAGACACTTTCACCTTTCCATACAACATTCAAATCATAAGGTTAATATGATCTAAATGAATCTATAAAAAAGTTTTCGAACCATAATCTTTGTTTAATATTTGGCACTATTCTAAGTATATGTACAGTTATGTTATTGAATCCATGTTTATGAAAGTGTCCATCTCAATCTTAGCCTGGTTTTTGTTTGCAATCAAATTTCCTTGTATCAGACCTATGTTGATTTAATCTAATATTGATAGTGTTTGAAGTCTGACCTATGTAAGCGAATTTACATATGTTGCATGTCATTTTGTAAACACAGTTAAAAAGTCTTACAAAATATATAACCTGCATCCATATCAACTGTTCCCCACTCATCATGCCACACGCCTTGCATCTTTTATCAGTTAAGATCTAAATTTTTAGTTTTAAAACATGAATATCTCTGAAAAACCTAGTTTCTAATATGTTACTAAAACCCGTATCTCTTTGATTTTTATCTATACAATCGAAAACATGAATATTTCGTTTTGCTGTACGAGATAAATTCTTATATTTAGAGTTCAAAAAATTCGAGTTTTAAAAATTCTAACACGACAATGTTTAGATACAGAAGGGAAAGCAAAAAATTCTGATTATCAAAACAATTCACACATTTTTTGTATTTTTAAAAAATTTATAGTTTTTTATACGCCAACTCAGAACCTTTGTGCCCATCTCACAACTATTTAAAGCAGGTGTTTCTCAAAGTGTGGGGCGCGCCCCCTGGGGGGGCGCGATGACTACAAGGGGGGCGCGAGCGTATCAAAAACTTAAAGATTTTTTTCAAAAAAATAACCGGAAAGAGAAGTAAAACAAAATGCTTTCTTCCATAATAAAAAAAATACACACAACAACACTGACATAATTTATGTTTATTATCTGGCTTTTTTTCCGTCTTCAAATAGCTATCTTTGATTCCAAAAACCAAATTAAAGAATAAAAAACATTTTGTTTTATTTGCTGTATTTCCTCAATGAGAGATTTTTTTATTAGGTTTTAACATAAAATATTACTCGTTAAAAGAAAAAACGAAACCCAGACCCTGAGAAAAATTCTAAGAAGATAAACAATTCACCACTGTAATTATTATTGAAATACTGTACATTAGTTGTAGAAAAAGAAAAGGAAGTCATGATTCACACTTTTCAGCCAGGCTGCACAGTACGTTTGCTAATCATTTGATTGACCTTCAATCTTATGGTATGGTTATTATCAATATTAGCTCTCTCCCATCTTTTATGCGTTTGCTTTTCGCTTAGGAAATTGTAATCAATTGAGTTTTGCGATATTTGGAAAAAGAATTGATTGGTTTAACATTTCTGTAGGATAATTGAAAAGTGTCTGATTTTGCGTCCTTTATTATGGTATTGTACTTTTGAATCATTTTTAGTTCAGTTTTATTGGATTTTTCTCAAATCATCAAAGAATTGAATAGTCCTTGAAAGAAGGTGTAAATTTATACTTTCTATAAATTAAAATATTCACTAGAATTCGATTTGTATCGTGTACAGTAAAAATAATTCTAAACAAATGATTGGGGTGACTGAGTCCCCCACTACCATTAATGTTAGTATCGAGTACGCGCCTGCTCCCGGGTTAAAACATTTTGAAGTATTCTCGCTTTAAATGTTAAAAGTAACACAATTATTCTTCATCGGAATTTTATATTCTTTTTCATAATTTAACATTAATTCTAAATGCTAATTGTGTGAGGTTTAAAATTACAGTTCTTTTAAACAGTTATTTACAATTATAGCATTTATCTAAAAAATCATTTTACATTTTTGTATACAATGTCGTGCACACAGTTTTACTCTCCTTACAGTTCAGCTATTATATCAAGAATAATGTTCTATTTTTTAAAAAATGAACTCGTGCGAAGAGTCGGTGTTTCAGCCAGTATACGTTTAATGTCAGTACTGAAAAGAAGGTATTTTATAAATAATTTCTTATTACTGAATTTAGCCGCGGTAGCCGAGTGGTATAGATATCGAATCGTGGCTTGCCTTGTCACGAGTTCGAGCCCAGTACCACTAAAGACCCGCCGTGTAGGGCATCGATGCAGGTTAAATCTGTTGAGAAGTTGAAACGTTTTCCCGTTGGTGTGGTGTGGTAGTTAGGAGAGAGGGGTGCCAGCTCAGGTGTCATCCACGTCACTTGACCATGGTTCAAAATTACGTGGTCCGTCGTCAAAAAGCCCTCGTGCAGCTGAACAGTGCGACGTTAATATTCAATCAATCAATCTTATTACTAAATTAAGAACAAGTTTAATAATTATTAGGGACTTCCACGGGCTTGTCTTGTAGAGGAAAGTTTTTCAAAGGAAGGTTTAATATCAGAAATTGACACTTAAAGAGTTATTTTTCTATATTTAGCTGAGATCTATATTTTGTCTTCAAGGCATCCACTGCAAAAAATCGGTTTGAAAAAGGTAGGATGTTGAAAATGGTAATAGTATACAGAAGTGCTTTTGTTTTCAGTACAGATAATTCCTCATCCCCACCTCTACCCCAAATTCAAAAGCGATTTATTACAAATTGCCTTTTAATTTTCGCTGGATGTGAAATGTATGAAGATTTCTTCTTCGGAAGTTGAGAGCCCTTCTGGAGTATCTTGAAATAGATCCCTAATCTCGTAACTTGCTACCAAGCTGTCCTCATCAGAAAATACTTTTTAAAATTCTTTGCCAACATAGCTAAATGATTTTACATGTTTAAAAACAACTTTCACATGTTGTTCTACAGATTTGTAAGTTTTAACACATATCGAGCTGGCGCTTTTTTTTTTCCATCATTTACTTCAGTAGTGGTAAATCCAAAATTTAAGTATTTTTTGAGAAGATCGCCTTGATTTAATTTTCGGAACCATGCTCGTTCGTCTGTGAACTTGTTGATTCTTTATTATGGTCGAATGTTTGCTTACGACTTAAAAATGTATGTATGATATTGTTTTAATCTACTGCCGTAAATACTTAATTACCGTGAATTACAATTAACGTGGAAATTAAAACAAAATGTACATTCAAGCTAGATTCGGTAGCTATAGGAGTATCGAGTCGACCAAAACTGACTGGAATTGTACGAGGAAAAGCATTTTTACATGTTTTGCGCAGACGTCCGATAGGTTGCCCAGACTCACGCAAACGTACCCTATAATGCCAGATGTGATGGATATGATAAGAGCGACATTGACTAGACTATTTTTCTAATGACATTTGTACTTTGAGAAATGAATGCTGAAGGAAATAAATCTTTAATTAAATACATCATTTTGCGATCTGTTCCAATTTAAAAATTAGAGAAGAAAAATAACATAATTCTAAGTAATATATATTTTAAGTAATTTTCTTAAAAAATATATATTACTGAAAAAGATTATATACACAAATTTAATATACTTATCGTATTAATTTGTACGGTTTATAATTAAGGTCGTATTGTAACTTTAGCGTCTCTCTCTCAAAGTGCATTTTTATTGCAGTAAATACATTATTGTTGTACGTGGAGGCGAGACAAAAATTATGATTGAAATTGGGTCGCCAGTATTGAAAGTTTGAAACACTGCTTTTAATGTATGAGTGGTGCACAGAGTATTTTATGACTAATTAATCAATACTAAATTAAGAACAAGTTTAATAATTATTAGCTACTTCCATGGGCTTGTCTTACAGAGCAAAGTTTTGAAAGGAGTTTTAAGATAAGAAATTGACCCTCTGAGTTCATTTTCTATATTTAGCTGATATGTATATTTTGTCTTCTAAGCAACCGCATTTTGTAATATGTTCCAATTTAAAAATCAGAGAAAGGAAAAATAACTTAGTAATTATCCTATTACTTAACTTTTTTTTGCTTAAAAGTAACATACAAAATTTAATACTTATGTCATGAATTTGTACGGTTTATAATAAATATTGTTGCTTTATCGTAAAGTGCATTATTATTGCATTCAGTAAATTATTATGTATAGGGGGCGCCATAAAAATTGTGATTGAAAAGGGGGCGCCAGTATTGAAAGTTTGAGAAGCACTGATTTAAGCCATACCTAAATATATACTAAATCTCTATATAATTGCTCATAAAATGGTAAATGGATGACGATGGTACAGATACCATTATACTGTACCACCGAGCAATGTCATATCCTGGTATAACAAATTGCCAGTCGTATAAAACTTGTTATTTTCAAATTCATAGTTATTTAAAAGTTAAAGGTACATTGAAAAGACCCAAATAAAATATTAGCAAAAATTTTTCAATCACATTAATATAAAGTGAAACAATGAGCAATAACTCAAAAAATCTAATCCACTCATAGATAACATATCACGATTACTTTATAGGCATAAAATCAGAAGTTGGCATAATATTTTTATATAAACAAAGAAAAAAACACACAAGGAAAAGAACAAAGCCAAATTAAACTTAATAAAAGAAAAACATTCATAGACAAGATTTTGAATCTAATGCCGATTTCAAAATTCACTATAAAAACAAACTCTATATTGACTACATCCATAACTGAACAATCTCATTAGTAAATAGATTTATACATAGATAGGCGCAAAGCAGCCAAATGAATGCATAAAATATATATAAAA